>CM035417.1:49223185-49228185 GCA_020310875.1 Ceratopteris richardii | reverse complement strand
TTGCGGTAAGTTCACTCATTCTAGCTCACTCCCCGAGGCATATCTTCATTGTAACTGAGTGTGTGTTAGTGCTACTCCATAGCCTACAGCTCAATTAGCTATGCTTGTCATGCTATTGAGTTTGTACAATCCTATCAATCAATAGATATATACACATTTATCATTTCTGGTTCTCTGTGTTATCTTCTCCAAGTCTGTCAGCTTCAAAGGATCATAACTCAAGATCTACTGATCCAAATCAAGAGATCTATAGTTCATTGGAACCAGCTCAAAGTCTACTACAAGCATACAAAATCGCAGAGGATTTCATTCAGCCATTTGGGAGAAATCCGCTTCGAAGGGCACACTTGTCTGTGTCTGTAGAGTTCCTAAAAAGTCGGGGGTAATTAGAATTTTGCTAAACTTATTTCTCAGTGCATAGTTTATCAATTGAAGTGATTCCACTTGTGATTGGTAGCTTAATAAGGTACTTTAATACTCCCAAAAGGAATTGTTCCAATTTTAAGTGTGCTGGTCACACTGAGTAAAAGTCTGAGCAGGTATCACTACAGAAATAGTAAGTTTTTTGGATATGTGAAGGAACCAAGTTATCTGTTTTGGGTTGATCATTACCCAAACCATTTCCAAAGTACATATATGGTTTCTTTATGTCATTTGGAAGCTCAAGGAGTCTACTAAGCATATCTGAAGAGAAAAGAGGGCAGGTGTGAAGCAGGTTTTGCAGCACCAACTGATCTTCTGAGTGCATCCAGCCATCACTTCCAACAGTGGTATCAGAGCAAAGAAGGTAAACATGGGTGATGGTTTCCCTTCCTTCATTGAAAAATTGGATAGAAACAATTATCAGTCTTGGTCATTGAGAATGAAGACCTATCTACAAGGGAGAAGTCTATTTGGATACATATCAGGAGATGAGGAGTTGCCTTCATTCAAGACTAGAGGACTACCTACAAAGGATGAACATGAAAGACTCAACCAATGGTGTGCAAAGGATGCTTTGGCAAGGTCTTATCTCTTAAACTCTATATCTGACTTTCTTTTACCTCATGTAAGGAACTGTAAGACTTCCCAAGAGACTTGGGAAACCTTGTCAAATTATTTTTCTTCCAACACAAGGGCTAGGAAGAATCAATTATGGATTGAGTTCACAACCCTTAGGAAGCAGCCCAAGCAATCAGTCTCAGAGTATGTGACAAAGATTAAAGATGTGGCAGACCAACTAGCAAGCATTGGAGAGGAAATTGAAGAGGAGCAAATAGTCAGGCAAGTGACAAATGGACTCAAGGCAGATGATAAGTGGGAAAGTTTCACCACTGCAATGGACCTCTATATGGACATGCATACCCCTGATCTCACAACACTCATGGGCCAACTATTTACACATGAAGCAAAGTTTACAAAGGCTGGAGATCAATCAAAAGGTAATAATCCCTCTGCTCTCTATACTGAAAAAAAGGTTAAAGATAAAGGCAAGAAGAAACAGGATGAAGAAGGCTCTACCTCTCAAGCTAATTATGCAGGGAGAGGTAGGTCATCTAGAGGAAGAGGCAGAGGAGGTAAGTCAGGTAGGGGGAGACCCTACAACCCATCACCATGCAACATTTGTGGATTGTCCAATCATACCACAGATGAATGCTACAAGAACTACAAAAATCAGAGAGGAAGAGGCTACTCAAGAGGTGGATACTCTGAAGGGAGAGGCAGATTCAACCAACATCAAAGCTACAATGGATACAACAACCAATACAACAACAACTACAACAACAACCACAATGGTAACTACCAAGGTGGATTCAGAAATAGAAGAGACTACAACAACTACACAGAGGAGCAAGATGACTCCCTATTGATCATGAATATGACCTCCAAGATAGGTACAAATGATGATCATTTATTTTATATTGACTCAGGATGTTCTAACCATGTAGCTGGCAATGTGGCACTACTTTCTGATTTGGAAGAGCCCAAGGGCAAACATCAGGTACAAACAGGTGATGACACTAAACACTCTGTTGTCAAAATTGGAAATGTGAAGACATGTGATGGTAATCAGAACCTATTAAGCAGGGTACTCTATGTACCAACAATAACTAAGAATTTAATGAGTGTTGGTCAGATTGTGGAGAAAGGTTTGCAGGTCAAATTCACACAACATGGAGCATATGTGGAGGATCCAAAACAAGGATTCAGAAGGATAGCCAAAGGGGAGAAATCAGGTAGATTATTTACATTTGAGCTTGAAGACACCAAGAATATTGCTTTGTATAATTACAAGGATCAGACACTTTCAAAGTTAGAGATATGGCATAAGAGATTAGGGCACATAGGTGAAAGGACTCTTAAGCAAATGTGCAGGGATCAATGTGTGCTTGGGATACCTAATGTATCCAAGCAACACATGATTTACAAATGTGGATCATGTCAATTTGGTAAGTCTCACAGATTACCCTACTCAAGGAAAGGTTTCATGCATGAAGACTACCTAGACTTGGTACACACAGATGTTTGGGGACCTAGCAAGGACCCTTCCATTTCTGGTTCAAGGTATTATGTGTCCTTCATTGATGACTATAGCAGGTGGACCATTTTATACTTTATGAAGCACAAAGATGAAGTGTTTAATTGTTTCAAGAGGTATCTTGCACTTGTTGAAAATCAAACAGGTAGAAGCTTGAAGAGGCTAAGGTCAGATGGTGGAGGAGAGTACTTCTCCAATGAGTTTGAAGGTTTCTTGCAGGAAAGAGGCATCAAAAGGGAGATCACTACAAGGTATTCACCTGAACAAAATGGGGTAGCAGAAAGAAGGAATAGACTTATAGTAGAAACAGCTAGGTCTATGCTTAATGAGAAAAAATTGCCAAATTACCTATGGGCAGAGAGTGTATCCACTGCCACTTATCTCATCAATAGGTTGCCATCCAAATCACTTGATGGCATGACACCATATGAAGCTTGGCATGGTAAGAGACCCTCTCTGGATCATTGCAAAATCTTTGGTTGTGTAGCATATGTGCATATTCCCTCACAGGTAAGAGGAAAGCTAGACCCTAAGGCTGAAAAATGTATCTTCATTGGGTATGATTTGAACCAAAAGGGATACAGATTCTACAACCCTACAAACAAAGGGTTTAAGGTAAGCACAGATGTCATCTTTGATGAGAATGACTCTTGGTATGAAAATGAATGCAGGAAGATAAGTCTACCCTATGACATGGATGAAGATTTCCCAAAGCTTACTAAGGAAGAACCAACTCAGCAAGAAGATTCAAGCTCAGATGATGATACAATAAACCTTGAAGAGTTCAAGGCTTGGAAGTCCAAAGGGAAGATGAAGATGAAGCAATTAGAAGATAAACCAGAAACTTCAACCCAAGCAATGAGGAGATCTCAGAGAGAAAAGAAGAAGCCTATCAGATTTGGGTATGACACATCACTTGTAACTAAACATTCTGTATATCTTGCAAAAGACTTGTTGAATGAAGAACCAGGTACCTATGAAGAAGCAATTACTAAACCAGAATGGAGAGAAGCCATGGATGAAGAGATAGAAGCTCTCAAGGAAAGTGACACTTGGGACTTGGTACCCAAGAAGGACTCTATGAAGGTGATAGGATCCAGATGGATCTACAAACTAAAGAAGAATTCAGATGGAACAATAAACAGGTACAAAGCTAGGTTGGTAGCCAAGGGTTTTGCACAAACCCAAGGCATTGATTATGAGGAGACATTTTCTCCTGTGGCCAAGATGCCAACTATCAGAGTTATGGTGAGTGTAGCTGCATCCAAAAATTGGAACATGTACCAATTGGATGTGAAGAATGCATTCTTGAATGGATGGATATCTGAAGAAGTCTACATGTCACAACCACCTGGCTATGAAGATCCAAAAAAGGTACATTATGTTTGTAAATTGAAGAAGGCTCTGTATGGTTTGAAGCAGGCACCTAGAGCATGGAATTACAGATTGACCACCTACCTCCTAGACCAAGGATTTGTGATGAGCAAAGCAGACACTTCTCTATTCATAAAGAGAAGTAGTACAGAGGTAATCTACTTATGTGTTTATGTTGATGACATCATCATTACAGGCAATGATGTCAATGGGATTAGACACATCAAAGGACAGATGATGAAAGAATTCAAGATCAGTGATCTTGGACTATTAAAGTATTTTTTAGGTCTTGAATTGGTCTACACAAATTCAGGTATCTACATAACTCAAAAGAAGTATGTACAGGATATGGTCAAGAAGTTTGGATTGCAGGATGCTAAGGTATCTACTACTCCAATGGAGGTTAACCAAAAGCTAAGTGCTCATGAAGGAGAAGAAATCAAAGACATTACAGGATACCAAAGTATGGTAGGTAGTTTGAACTATGCTACCTTGACAAGAATTGACATAGCATATGGAGTAAGTATGCTTAGTCAATTCATGCACAAACCTAGGGTACCTCACCTAGAGGCAGCCAAGAAGATCTTGAAGTATTTGAAGGGAACACAAAGTCATGGTTTGTACTTTCCTTATACATCAGATATTGACATAAAAGTTTACTCAGATGCAGATTGGGCAGGATGCAAGGATGATAGGAGAAGCACCTCAGGATATATTTGTTTTGCAGGAGATAAGCCTATCTCTTGGTCAGCTAAGAAGCAACCTACAGTGGCATTATCATCCACTGAAGCAGAGTATAGAGGGCTTGCCAATGCAACTCAAGAAGCTATCTGGTTGAAGCTTCTATATACAGAGTTGGGTCTACACACAAGACCACCTATTATCTTTGGAGACAACACTAGCTCTCTTCACCTTGCAGCAAATCCAATTTATCATACCAGAACCAAACACATAGAGGTTCATTACCACTATGTGAGGGAGAAGTTACTTAGCAAAGAGATTCAATTGACATATGTGTCTACTAATATGCAATGTGCAGATTTACTTACAAAGGCATTGGATGGAAACAAGTTATGCAGATTCAAATCTATGATTGGATTGCAGGAAG
>CM035417.1:49200685-49203185 GCA_020310875.1 Ceratopteris richardii | reverse complement strand
CAACACCCTTTGTCCTGCAATCCAATGTTCTTTCCTTGGGCAATGCATAAATTGAGACAAAACCCCTACTGCATATGATAAATCAGGTCTAGTTAGAGTAGCATAGATAAGGCTACCAACCAAACTCTGATATTGTCTCATGTCCTTGAATTCTTCACCTCCATACTTACTCAATTTGTGATTCACCTCCATTGGTGTAGGTGCTACCCTGCAATCATCCATTTTAAACTTGATTAACAAGTTCTTCAAATACCTTTCTTGGGTCACAAATACTCCATGTTGAGTATATGTTATCTCCATGCCCAAGAAGTATGATAAGTCTCCCAAGTCACTTATCTTGAACTCCTTTTCCATTTGCCTCTTGAGCCTTTGTATTCCTTCTTCATCTGTACCTGTAAGAATTATATCATCAACATATATGCACATGTATATGAAACCATTTTCACTTGCCTTGACAAGCAAGCTACTGTCTGCTTTAGACACCTGAAAACCAAGTTCTTTTAGGAACTTCACAAGTCTATAGTTCCATGCCCTTGGGGCCTGCTTCAAGCCATACAAAGCTCTCTTGAGCTTGCACACATGATCTGGATACCTTTTATCTCTGAACCCTTGAGGTTGCTCCATGAATACATCATCTGAAATATAACCATTCAGAAAAGCATTTTTCACATCAAGTTGACATAGCTTCCAACCTTTACATGCAGCAATAGCAATAAGTGTCCTTATAGTTGTCATCTTTGCCACAGGACTATAGGTCTCATCATAATCAACACCATAAGTCTGAGCAAACCCTTTGACAACAAGTCTAGCTTTGTATCTAGACACACTTCCATCTGCAAACCTTTTTGTCTTGTAGACCCACTTGCATCCAATAATCTTCTGACTATTTGGTTTAGGAACCAAATCCCAAGTTTGATTTTCCAATAGTGCATCATATTCCTCCTGCATAGCACTCTCCCATTTTTCCTTACCCTTTGCCTCTTCATATGTAGAAGGGTCTTCATCTGTATTCACCATATAAGCATAATCTTTTGTGGCTAGAAATGAAGTATCATAACTATACCTTGTAGGTTGCCACCTATTTCTTGTTGACCTTCTGAGTTCTCCACTCCTTGAGGTTTCTGGCTCTTCACATTCAGGATCAAATCTTGGTGTCTCTTCCACTTCAACCTGCACTTCATTATTCTCTTGCTCATCAAATATCTGAACTTTTGATTTACCTTTTCTTTGACTCACTTCTTCTTCATCACCTGTATTGATGTTGATTGTACCTGCATACCAAGTGCTTTGTTCATCAAATGTAACATCCTTAGAAACCATAAATTGCTTTGTTGATGGACTCCACAATCTATAGCCCATCTGCTTGTCATCATAGCCAATAAAAACATACTTTTCAGCTTTGGGTTCCAATTTGTGTCTTAATTGTGATGGCACATATGCATATGCCACACACCCAAATACTCTGCAATGATCCAAGGTAGGTCTTTTACCCCACCAAGCCTCATATGGTGTCATACCCTGCAAGGCTTTACATGGTAACCTATTGACCAAGTAAGTGGCTGTATTTACAGCCTCAGCCCACAAATAATTAGGGCAATTTTTCTCCTTCATCATGGATCTTGCAAACTCAACAAGAGTTCTATTTCTCCTTTCTGCAACACCATTTTGTTGAGGAGAGTACCTGCAAGTAATTTCCCTTTTTATACCTGCATTCCATAAGTAATCACTGAACTCATTAGAGAAATACTCTCCCCCTCCATCTGACCTTAGTCTTTTCAACTTATGACCTATAATTCTTTCTGCATATACATGATAGTGTTTAAATGTATTAAACACTTCTGACTTATCTTTGATCACATAGATAGTGATCCACCTAGTAGCATCATCAATATAAATCACATAATACCTTGATCCATTTATACTGAAATCTTTTGATGGTCCCCACACATCTGTGTGTACCAACTCAAGCTTCTCTGAGTGCATAAAACCATGCTTGGAATAAGAATGTTTATGAGTCTTACCTAATTGACATGCCTCACATTTGTATGTCATATGTTGACCTGCAACATTAGGCAATCCAAGCACTGAACCATTGTTAACCATATCTTTAATACCTCTTTCATTGAAATGTCCAAGCCTCTTGTGCCAAAGATCTAACTCAGAAATCTTATGACCTCCATATGTGAACATAGCATGACCAATGTTGCCTTGAATCTTCAATGTAAATAATCTTCCTTCCTTTTTTCCTGAAACAATCTGTTTATACCCTTGGCTAGGGTCTTCCACATATACTCCATCATTAGTGAACCTTACTTCATATCCCTTTTCAACAATTTGACCTACACTTATCAAATTCTTAGGGATTGTAGGAACATACAAGACCTTACTCAATAAGGTGCTTCCATCCTTGGCCTTCACTGATCCAATTGACTTCACATTGTGCTTTGTGTTATCACCTGTTTGAACAACATGATTAAAAACTTTACTTTCCAAATCAGTC
>CM035417.1:49138185-49188185 GCA_020310875.1 Ceratopteris richardii | reverse complement strand
CACATAAAGTCACATATACATATATATACACATGCATACACACACATGTTTTAGAGTTAGGGTTTTAGGGTTAGGGTTTTAGATTTTTACATACATACCCACATATACGCATACACATATATATAAACATTCATACACACAAATTTGTATATACACACAAGTCACATATACATACACACATATACATGTTTTAGGAAAAGGGTTTTAGGGTTTTACATACATGGACATATGCGTACACACATATACATATACACATACATATACATACACACATACACATACACAAATATATAAAAAATTAGGATTTTAATATTAGTATTAGTAATACATTTTTCAATGTACAAAAAATAGGTTTTTAGGATAAATATTAGTATATATAATAAAATATATAAAAACAAGGATTTTAATATTTATAATAGTAAGGATACTTAAAACCTTAAAAACTAGGGTTTTAGGATAAATATTGTTGGTGCAAGTCACAAGCCTACACATTTAGCTTGAAGGATACCTTGAAGTTCATACACATTTGGAGAAGCATAGGAACCAAAGCTAGTCGTTAATTACCACTTTACTTTTTGTAAAAGTCAAATTTGACTTGGAATCTTTGTAAACACCTACCAAAAGGAACTCGTGGAAAAGTTAGCTTTGATTGATAGAATATCTCCTAGGATGTAGGAGCATGATTATAGGGAGCCAAAAGTTTGAATTTTCAAATTCAAACTTTAACTCAACTACTATAAAAATGATCATCAAAAAGTCACGGGAAAAAAGGATCACTTTCCGAGCTTCTCATTATCAATTCTGAGTGTGTGTGTGTGTGTGTGAGGTCTATACTCTAGCCCAAACCTATCTACACCATTAGGCAATGATCTTCATGCCAATGGCATTGTATACAAGTGTTCATTAATACATATATCTACATTGTTCATTTATGAGTTCTCTGTCATAGTGTCTATAAGTCTATCAACTTGTGGAGAGCATATCTCACTTATTTCTTCACCAAATTCAAAGATCTATAGCTAGTTGGAACCAGCTCAAAGTCATCTACATGCTGTCAAAATTTGAAGGATTTCAGAGAAAAGTTCGTCGAAGTGATCACTGGTCAAAGTCTGCAACAATCCTAACATATCGGGGGTAAAGGTTTACTTGCTAAATTGATTTCTCTGAGCATAGTTAATTTTTTAAGTGATATCACTTGGAATAGTTAGATTGCTAAGCTAATTAGATAGCCCTAAAAGGATTTTTTCCAATTCCTACTGTGCTAGTCATACTGAGCAAAAGATACAGCAGGTGTCTAGTAAAAAATAGAAGGTTTTCTTGAAGACTTGAAGTTCAAAGTTATCTGTTTTGATTCTATCTTTGCATACATCATTTCCAAAGTACATAGGCATTTTACGGTGTCATTGGAAAGCTAAGAAGGTCCACTTATCAACTCTAAAGCATCAAAGGGCTGGTACAAAGCAAGATTCGACAGTACCTACTCTTCTCTTGGAGTGTCCATCCATCATTCCCAACAAATATTAGTATATATAATAAAATATATAAAAACAAGGATTTTAATATTTATAATATTAAATATACTTAAAACCTTAAAAACTAGGGTTTTAGAATAAATATTAGTATAAAATTAAATATATAAAAAGTGGTGTTTTAAGATCAACTTATTATATATAATTAAATATATTTATAATAATTAGGATAAAAATTAATATATATACTTATATATATATATATATATATATATATATATAGGAATTTAGGATTAATACTAGTACATATAATAAAATATATAAAAAACTAGGGTTTTAAGATAAATATTAGTATATATAATAAAATATATTAAAAAATAAGGTTTTAGGATAAATATTAATTAATAAACTAAAATATATAAATAATTAGGGTTTTAGAATTAATATTAGTATACATAATTAAATATATAAAAAACTAAGCTTTAAAGATAAATATCAGTATATATAATCAAACATATAAAAAACTAGGATTTTAGTATTAATATTAATATATACAATTAATGTTGATATATTTAGGTAGTGATATGTGTGAACACACTGGGACTATCGGGGCACTTTTTTCCCTCTTTAGGAGGGTTTTTTCCCCCAGCTTGTATATATGCATATTGCCCTAATAGGCTACTTATCTTTTTATATTCTCTAGTAGTACATTCAGTATTGTGTGTTGTGCTCCAAGCTTCTTCTCCTTCCTTGTGTTAAGATGAGAAAAAATCAGAAATTTTTTTGCAAGTATTGTAAAGGGAATGATCATATCATAAAGAACTATCCAAAACTGGCTGCTAAAGAGGCAAAGAAGAAAGAGGCTGGAATGGTTGTTGCAGAAGCCTCTACACCAAAAATGGAGTCTGCTAATCTTGTGTAGGAAGAAGAATGGGCGTTCACTACTGTTTGCAGTTTTGAACCATCTTCTCATGAGTAGTGCATGTCTGTAGTAGACTGAGATGTTTGGTACTTTGACAGTGGGGCGACCAAACATATTACCTCGCAGCACAGTTTCTTCTCTTCACTCGAGCCTGTCCCTACAAGGAATATTGTTACATGCGGCAACAACTCCTCTTATCGTGTTATGGCAGTTGGTAAGATCACTTTGACTATTGCTGATGGTAGTTCTTTCACTTTGTCAGATGCTTTGTTTGTGCCAGGGATCAAGAAAAATTTGTTATCAATTTTTGCATTAGCCAAGATTGGCTTGGTTGGAAATTTGTTGATGACAAATGTACAGTTCATGATCTGTCAAATGGCGATGTGATTATTGCTTCTGGAATTCTATATCGTGGGTTGTATAAGCTCATAGACTATGAAAGAAATGTAAATGATTTGGCATGTGCAGTACATGATTCTCAAGCTATGTGAGATGCAAAGCTTTGGCATGCACGCTTTGGTCATCTAAATCTTGCTAGTTTGCTACGCCTGCAAAAATCTGAAATGGTGTCCTCTTTGCCCAAACTTGAGGCACCGGGAAAACATGTTTGTGAAGCCTGTATTTTGGGCAAAATGCAACGTTCCTCCTTTCCAAAAGATGATTCAATTCAAGCTACTCATAAATTGCAGCTTCTACATAGTGATGTCTGTGGTCCTATGCAGACACCTTCTTTTGGAAATTATCTTTACTTCGTGACTTTCATTGATGATTTTTCCAATCATGCATGGGTATATCCATTGAAGGCAAAGTCCGAAGTGTTCATGTGCTTCAAATAGTTTTTGGTTTTGGCTGAAAATCTGTCAGCATGTAAAATGAGCACCCTCAGTTTAGATCGAGGGGGGGAATATATGTCTTCTGATTTTAATGCATTTCTTGTTGAGCGTGGGATAAAACACGAGTGTGCAGTGCCGTATATACCTCAACAGAATGGAGTTGCTGAACGAAAGAACAGGTCACTCATGGAGATGGCAAGGTGTATGGTCAAGAGTCAGGCTTTACCACATAGTTTCTGGCTTGAGGCCGTCATGTGTGCAGCATATGTACTTAACAGGTGTCCCACTAAAGCACTGCAATCTATCACTCCATATGAGGCTGGCATGATCGCAAGCCATCTGTTGCACATCTGCATGTTTTTGGTTGTTTGGCATATGCATTAGTGCCTGAACAACATCACAAAAAATTGGATGATAAAGTAGTAAAATGTATTCTTTTTGGATAGAGTTTTGAAAGTAAAGGCTATTGTCTGTATCATCCACAGACTAAACGCATTCTGGTTAGCCGTGATGTTGTTTTTGTGGAAGATGCTATTCATCCATTGCTTTCATGTACTAAGGAGACATCTGTTAGCTCTAAAGAGATGTATGATACTTTGCTACCTCTTTTTACAGGTGGACAATCTAGTGCTGGTCCTAATGAGGCAACTTCTCAACCTTTGGAGGTTTCATGTGATGATGTAGATAATTCCATTTTTGATGCAGATTTACATGATGCACTAGTTGATGAGAGAGCTGATATTGAGCAAGAAAAAACTATGCCAAAATGGCTGGTGCAGATTTTGCGTGACAGCAAATTAGATGCACCTCTCTCATAGCATACTCGTTCAGGCTCTCATAGTACCTCTTTTGCATCAGATTGCTATGCTATGGCTGCATCTAGTCTCTGTGATGAGAATGAGCCTGTTTCATTTGATGAAGCACAAAATTCAAAAAATTGGATGGCTACTATGCAATCTGAATATGATGCTATAATGAAGAATGGTACTTGGTCTTTATGTGACTTGCCTCTTGGCAAGACTGCCATTGGCACTAAGTGGGTATACAAGCTTGTTGAGCCCATAAAAGTCATAATGGTCAAAGTCAACTGTAGTCAAAGTCAATCATAGTAAAAGTCAAAAGATCAAAGTCAAACTGGTCAAAGTCAACAAATTCAAGGTCAAAGTCAATTGGTGCAAAGTCAAAGTGCTAAGGTGTAGGTGTCAAAGTGCACAGGTAGTGCACAATTAATTGTCCACAAAGGGTAAAATTGGAGAAAGAGGGTTGCAGGTTGCAGAGGTATTTTCTCTAATTTCCCTAAGGTTCAAAGTGTTTTTAAAGTGTTTTGGAAGGTTCAGGTGAACCCTCTCTTATGTGCAAAAGTGAGAGTTAAAAGGAAAATATGAAGGTATGTGAAGTGGCAGCGTACGCAAAAGTGAAAGTATGGCCCCCCCATTAAAATTTTTGGTTTTAGTCTAAAGTCACTACAGGACAAAACAAGGAGTCGTTGGCTGCCACTTGTGGAGACAATCTTGGGACATCAAAGTGAGCACCAAGATACTCTTGCAGTTAGGAGCGTATGTGAATCGACACACTCAAATCAAGGCAAGGACTATTCTTCGACCATCCTAAGAGTAAGCAAGAGTGAGCATAGTCTAAGTGGAGCAAGAGAGAGAAGTGCAAGAGACACACAATGTGCGACGCAGAGAAGTGAAGTGCAAGGTGTGCATGAAGAGTGACCAAGGAAGTGTGCAGAGGAGTGCTAAGCTTGTCCCCCAAGGATCCCAAGGTCTTACTGAAGTGTGCGCGTGCCGACAGAAGGTATCCATCCCTCCCCCTTAGTGGAAGCTTGGTGCAAGGTGTGCACAAGAGTAGGCTTGTAGAAGGTGGAGGTTTGGTGCAGAGGCCGGTAGCAACAAGTCCCTTGGGTATTTGGTATTCTGTACTTGAGCATTCTGTGGGAATTTGCACAAAAGCATTGGTTGTATTGTGCTTCAACCTTGTATTTGTCTTACTGTAATCAATCAACAGAGGCTTCTAGTGTGTATTTTCTCTTCTAGTCTTCCCCTTTTCTCCTACAAACACTCAAATCCCTTCTTGTCTAAGAATCCCCCCGCAACAAAATTTGGCACGCACGGTGGGACTTCCAAGGATATTTGCGCTTAGGAGAAACCAAGTGCAAAGTATAGAAGAGATCACGTGTCGACAGTGCTACTACAGTGCTACCTCAATAACCACAAGGTAAATATTCTTATCAAGTGTTTCATATTAAGTGGACTATGAGCTGCTCATGACCGCAACCCGGTCCCAAACATTGAGGGTCACCTGCAAGCAAACAAGAAGGAAGGTTGTTAGAAGATCCTCTAGTCCCTTATCTTCAACCTCATCAGTATAGAGCATGGCGGGACAGGTAGACTTGGAAACCTTACTCTCAAGATTAAATATAAAATTTCCTTCTTTCAAAGGCCTAGCTCAGGAGGATCCCGATGAACACATTAGAAGGTTTTTGGCACTATGTAAGACTAGAGGCTTAATGGGCAGGGAGGATGCCTTTTTGATACTTTTCCCTGCCACATTAGAAGGATTAGTTGATAAATGGTTCAGCCAATTTGCGGAGAACCATTTTACCACTTGGGATTTGATGAAAGATGCATTTAATAATCAATTCTAGCATGGAAATACTGCAGAAATCATCATAGAAGAACTAGAAAATTTGAGATTGGGTCCAGGTGAGAAGTTCCCAGAGTTTGTGACTAGGGCCAAAGCACTAATGGCTAAATTACCAGATCCACCACATGATTTTTTTGTTAAGAAATGGTTAGCTAAGCCCCTACGAGTGGCCACCCAATGCAAAATAAAGGAATTAGTATTACCTACAGCCTCCATAGAGGAGTTCATCAACACAGCTACACGACTGGAGCAGATAAGGCAACAGTATGGAGCTACTTCTTCTCAATTACCATATTCCACAGAAATGGAGGATCCAGTAATCTAGCTAGGAAGGAGTTGGAGGGCTTAAAAAGAAATAAGCCCCACAGAGAGGAGGAGAATGATGTAACTCAGTTGAGAAGGGAGATTGAAGCATTAAAGCTCCAAAAGGAGGAGGAGGCCCAAGCAGAGTAATTGGCTTAGCTGCGACAGGAGTTGCAGGAACTCAAAGGAGGTGGCATCAAGAGTGGACTTTGGTGTTCCAGGTGCAGCAAGCAAGGGCATATAGTAAGTGAATGTCCTCTGTTAAGTGTGACTTGCCAATTATGGAGGAAAGTTGGTCATGAGGCCCAAGAATGCCAATCAAGGGGATTACCTGCAACAACATATTGGACCCAAGGAGGACCCCTGCCTCCAGCAAATGTAATGGCGGCTACACCCAATCAAGGTAACACTTATAACCCTAGACAGAGGAATAACTTTGCAAATGGGCCTAGAAGGCCAATCCTTTGTTTCAGATATGGAGAATGTGGGCACTATCAAAGTAGGTGCACCCTACCAAAAAATGCCCCTCCTTGCAGGAACTGCCCTGAGGCCAGAGACCATTATACAAATTGTTGTCCTAAGAATCAAGCCTTCATCCGGGCCCCATATTCAAATGATTTCTGTGCACAAAGAAGAAATGTGTGATCAAGTCAATGAGCCATCTCCATCTACTAGGGTGGTGCAGTTAGAAGAAATAGAATCTTTGATTGTGCAGACAAGAAGCAAGGGGAACGCTCAAGCAGACATAGGTCAAGGATCAAAGATTAAGGAATGGAATCAAGATAGAGAACCATCTGAAGACAAAGCCACCACATGTGCAGATACAAGGCACAAAGAAGATCTCATAAGTACTAGTGATGCCATTGGGCACGCATTCAATAGGGCTCACGAGAAGTTTGATAAGTGTCACTCTAGCACAATGGTGAGTACCAACGTGAGAAGATTCACCTCATAATTGTCAATCCGTGGAGA
Organism: Ceratopteris richardii; assembly: GCA_020310875.1. Taxonomy (NCBI): domain Eukaryota; kingdom Viridiplantae; phylum Streptophyta; class Polypodiopsida; order Polypodiales; family Pteridaceae; genus Ceratopteris; species Ceratopteris richardii. The sequence goes on along the minus strand of CM035417.1, from coordinate 49,181,037 downwards.
CGTGAGGACTAGTATGAAGACTATGAGCAAGTGAAGGGACAAGTGCGTGAGTGAGAAGCACACAAGGATGCACACACATACACACACACGTGCACACAAGGCAAGAACAAGGAGAGGAACAATGAAGTTCTTTGCATCAATCAAAAGGTCTCTTGCATAAGCTCAATTCACAAACAATCTAACCCCAAAAATGAGCTCTCTAGCTCTTTTTATAGTTTTCTAACTAGCTTTGGTCTTGTCCAGACCTAGTGTCCGGTCTAGTTAAAAATTAGGTTCTAGAGTCTATTTGAGGGCTCAAACAGAGTCTAAAAATTATGAAAATTGATATGTCGCTAGTTCTAATACTCCTCAAGCTTGAGGACTCCTCGGCTTGCACAAAATGGAGTCTATTCTACCAAAAACGGGATTTACAATGTTTGTGTAGTGATTAAAATCACTTGAGTTGTAAATAATCCATGGGGAAAAATGATTTGGCCTTGTTGCCGTATTGTGCATGACTCCTCTATTGCTTTGTATGCCAACACGCCCCCCTTCCTAGCGTCTGTCGCCCCTAACAGACCTTTGTTCTCTCGGGTGGTCGATATAGTATTGGATGACATTGGTGGCAAGTTCATGTTCTCCTATCCTTAAGCCTCTTGCTAGATCAGCTTCCAATGCATCCCAATTTATTGCACCAGGGGCGTCTGGTTGAGGGGTGGTGTAGTACTCAGAGTACATTGCTTGTTCACAAGCAAAAAGATGGAGCAGATGTGTTGGCTTCGGTGCGAAAATCTCCGAGTGATACTCCCAGAAACCTGATCTGAACATTTCTTCGAAGGTCTGTTTGTAGCAGGCAGGGAGGTATTTGATACGTGCATGCCAGGCGTAAGCCACACGAATACTGGGGGTGGTGCTCATGTCATACACCAAGTCGTAATTTCCATTGCTAAACCCCGGGAGACGTACCTGTGGTGCGGCTGCATTTCTAAAAGTTTTCAGGACTACCTGCATCATATCTAAGATTTTAAGCATCATTTGCGCTGCTACATCTTGCATGGGCTTCAATCGCGGCATCCAGTGGTGAATTGTTCCCATCATGTATGCTACTGACGGTGGTCCCTGTGGTGGCGCAATGTACGGGTAGTTTAGCCATTCTTTGCATTGCGCATTGTTCTGCACTTTGATATTGAATGCCTTCCAAGACCTGTGGTGTGGAACTGGACCGTAGCATGGATTGTATAGGAGGTGTAAAGGTGCGTTGTTCCATGTGTGTAGCATTTCTGGATATGTCTCTAGAAGTTTCTGCCGCCAGGTGGGTTAACAAATTTTGCCTTTTTGCACCTCTGGAGGAAGGTCTTCGGGTTGAAATTGGGTAGCAAAGGTAGGAATCTGACCCGTGACTCTCTGTATTTCTGCATTATAATCAGCCAAGATAATATAATAAGGCCGGTATTGGAGTTCAGATGAGAGGATGAGGCGTCTCGATGACAGGTTCTTGAAGTAAGCCGATTGTAGCACAGTTTCCTCTATGACCCTCATGGCCTGATTTTGCACTACTGTGCACTCTTCGTGCGAACTCCCGATTTCCTCCACTTGACGTAGCCATGGAGGCCGTGGTGCCTCGAATGTGTCCTGAGCTTCTTCTGTGTGTTGGCCTCCTGGGAATGGTTGTGGATCATATTCTTCGTCAAACGTTTGTTCCACAGGAATTTGCACAACTTCTTCATCAATGGGAGCCTCTGGAGGAGAAGGTGGTCTCTCATATTGTAGTAGGCGTGTTTGCAATTCGGTGACCTGTTTCTGGAGATCTCTTATGGCCTCTGAGTCTGTGAGAAGTGAAGCCGCGGAGGGGGTGGTTGGAGAGGCTGCTGTTGGTCCTTTTTGGTGTTTCTGCTTCAATTGTCCCAGTTCCTCCGATAGCTGATCATGTGCTTCAAGCAGCATGGCATAGTCTTCCAATATGATCTTGATATTATCGGGGGTCACTGCTTGAAACTTTGATGGGCTGATGGGTGCCCCCGGTGTGCTCTCAATAGCTGCTTCCAGGTTCTCTTGATTTTGTACTTGCAGGCGTCGATTCTCTTCCTGAGCGGGCGCAAGATGGCGTTTGAGTAGAGCCATATTTCGCTGAAGCTTTGAGTTGCGTTCCAACTGTGTCCGTAGGTGACCTTCTACCACCTGTATCGCTTCCTGATCTGTGTTCTGTAACTGTACCTCCAATATGCCATGAGCTTCTTGGAGAGTTTGGAACTGTGTGTGGAGGCGAGCATTTTCCTCCTCTAGTGCCGCGAGGCGGTGCTGTAGTGTCTCTGAGTGCTCGTGCAGGCGTTCATTCTGTTGCTGGAGTTGAATGTAATCTGTCCTTAAGTTTGATATATAGGCTAGCATGGTGTCCAATGCATTTCCTATAGATGAGTGGGTGGTGTTTACAGCGGAAGATGCATGGGAAGGGAATTGGGGAAGGGGAAGAGTGAATGATGTGTCTATTGAAGTCGTGTGTGTGAGTGAAATTGGTGGAGGGGGAATGGGAGGAGGTGGAATCGTGGGGGGAGGTGCCGTGGGTGGTGAAATGTCCATACCTTCAGGAGTGGGTGCGAGTGTGGGGTTTTCCATATACATTGGAATGGTAGGTGGTGTGTGTGTGGAAGTGGTGAATAGATGCGAAGTGGGGTGGGGAGCTGAAAAGAAAGGAAATGGTTGAGACCTGGGTTGAAAAGTTCTAGCAAGGAGGTCATGGAGGGATTGTAGAAATGGAGAGATGGAGGTCGGGGGTTGAGGTCGTAGGTTTGAGGAGGGCATGAAGGGTTGCGTGGTAGCAGGAAAACCCATGAATGTGGATCTAGGGTCAGGATGACCTATGGCTGAGGGAATGGGGGATGGTTGTCCTAGGGCAGGCTCTATGAGCGGTTCGGTGGATTGTGTAGTGATGGGGGTTGCTTCAAAGATTGGGTTATCAGAGGTAGAGAATAGGGTGGAACTAGAGATGGGAGTACGGAAGATGAAGGTTGGGTCGGTGGGTTGAGTGGTCGAGGTGATTTCCACTGTTTCTGCTCTAGGAGGCGATGGTGGGGGTGTGGGTGGTAGTGGCTCGGTGGACTCCTCATGGGTGACTGGTTGCTCTTGGCTAGCCGTTTCGGTTGCTTGGGAGGTTGTCCTGATGGGTTCAGATGTAATAGTTGGCTCTTCTGCAGTTGTGATGGGAATCTGGATATTCTTACCTGAGCGTGGTCGTGTCTGGAACCTTCGTGGATCATATTGAACTGGAGACCTCCGAATGGCAGTGCGCACTGCTTCCACTACCCCATATGTTTCTGCTGTCAATAAGAGACCTTCCTTATATTCTGAGTCAACTCGTGCTTCTTCCAACAATTGAGTCATGAGTACTCTGCTGCTCTGTTCAGTGAGCAGTTGTTGCGATCGCACTCTTTCCATAATTTGATACAGCCTTCGGAGTTCTGCTGTATAGGCTGGGGCTTCAGTGGTCTCCTCTTCATACGCTCCTTCTTCTTCTAGGTGTCCTTGTTGTTGACCTTGTTGAGTGTCACTCCAATGTACATGTCGGCCGTCTGTAGACTTTCTTCTTCTTTGTGAAGATGTGCCTTGTTCCTCTGCATCTGAATAAAACTCCACATCAGAGAATTGAGTACTTTGTAAGAATGCTTCGAAGTCCTGGGGGTCCATTCCTTCAGCATCTCTAGTTGCAGCAAATTCAAATTCAGGTGGAGCAGGAGGAGCCGATGGGGTAGCTTGTGTCGTAGTTTCAGATCCCGACCTGGGTATCCTAATGGTAAAGGGAGGTACAGTGGTCTCCCTTCGTGGCGATACTTCAGGAGTAGTCAAAACTTCCCTTGTCTGGACACAAGGGATCGCACCCCTCATGCGCTTGGATTGATGTGTGGATGTCTTGAGCTTCTTAAACATTTGTAATTGTGCCCAAGTTAAGGCACGTTCAATGGGAACATCATATGCCAGGCACCGGTAAATAATGCGTGTGATTGCACAGCAACCGTTCACCACTAATTTCCTAGAAGACCTTTTATTTGCTTCATACAATTGATCTATAATCCATACCGGTAGCTTAATTGGTAACGCACCTGCTTCCGCTAAGTAGAGAGCGAACCAGATTCTCTTGTGTGGTTGTGTGAAGCGGTCTTGGCCGGGAAAAGCAAAATGTTGCATGCACATACGGAGAGGGATGGACACGTTTGGTGTGAGTGCTGCCATGTCTTTAAGCTTCAATAGTTTCCTATCCTTCATGTTAGTGGGAACAAGAGCATCCTTTTCAGAGGGTACATGCGTGCCGTGCATATTCAAAGCGTCGCTCACCAACTCCACAGTAAGTTCAAACCTCTTCAACTCGTTGTTGCCCAGCAAGGAGGGAAGAACAAATGATCCGGGTTTGTCCTTTTCTTCATTAGCTTGTAATGTGGAGACCAAATAGTAGCATCGGAGGAGATCTGGTTTAGGTAGTGGGGCTTCAAAGTATTCTGCTAGCCCTGCTCGTTGCCATATGGTCTGGAGATCCTCGGTGTTCTGTAAAGTCTCGAACTCCTTGGAGAAAAATTGGAATCGAACCCATGATCTATCATACTCGCACTTAGACTCCCATATATACTTGGCCTCTCCTAATGGACCTGGCATGCCATTGAACCAATGAGAATTGGCATGGACTCTTTCTGTGATCCCTGTGGGTGGATCCGGCACCGGGATTTGCTGAAGGTGTTGCAGCTCCACAGGTCTTTCAGTTGGTGGCACATCCACAGGTAGACTATCCACATCGATTCCTGCAGTAAGTATTCCTACTTGTGAGCTCGGACCTGTCGCTTCTGCCATGTTACTTCTTGCCCTCTGATTCTGTGAGAATATAGAACCACGTGTTAACATCGTAATGGACAGAATAAATCCGTTGTTGTCCCCGTTACAACATTAACATGAGGTAGATGGTGAGTTAGTGGTTAGTAAGTGCACGAAGACAGTGTGTGTAGTTAATGCTTGGGTAGCTAGGAGACTAATGCAGTTAGTAAGTGGGGATGAATTTACAAATTGGGGTCGGGGGGTTTATTACAGGTCTTAGGCTGCCAAATGCAGTGGATGGGTTTTGCTCTTGGTTTCGTAGAGACGCTAGAGAGCTTTATACGTGTATCAGCTTGAACATGAGGCTTTTTAGGGACCCATTTACAAGTGATTCTGTTCGTGATCATGGGCCTTAGTGTGTTCGTGAGTGTTGAAAATGAGTGGATGCCGACTGTGCGAGTGAATGGATCGTGCTGTGTAGGGTGTGTTCCTGGTGTAGCTATTTGAGCCCGCAAACAAGCCTTAGGCACCCAAATTTGTCTTGAGTGTGAGCTAGCCTTCATCGACTGCTTGGGCACCCAAATAGATTTCACGTTAGCAGAAGAATTTCTGAAAGACTTCTTGTTAGTGTCGTGTTGTTGGTTACTAATAAGATGCTTTGCCCGTGTGGTTGGCTTGAGTGCAACCGGGTGTTCGCCTTTCCGCACCCACACCTGGTTTACTTGCTGAGACATTTTGCTGTGCAGGTACTTTTGATTTCCGGCATAGGTAGTACTCTGCTTCTTCTGCCTTTGATCCACCTTTGGTTGCTGCCTCCTTCTGGTCTTTGGAAAAGAAGGGAGTTCCGTTGCATCCCTGACTCCTTCTTTGAGAATATCATTCCTCTGCAACACATAGTTTTGGACAAGAATAGCATGGTCAGCTTCATGTGCACCCCTGGAGGGACCAAGAGTCTGTGCCTTTCCTAGTTCCTTGAGTGCTCCATTATCTAACTCTACTGTAATTCGACTATGATTGACCCATACCTGAAGAAGTCCACTTCTTAGGTTTAAGTTGACTGCTTGGTCATAGATCCAGTCTTGACCCAAGACAAGAGGTTCAGTGAGATCCTCATCTTGACACACTAGTACTTTAACTGTCATTGCCTCATCATGAATGTAGAGGGGAAGTTCCACCTCGCCCATGCAAGGGGTTTCCACGCCTCCCAATCCTATGAGATATGCTTCCACAGGATTGACAGTTAACTGCAACTCTTGACAGTAAGATAATTGAACAGCACTAGTGGCTGCACCTGAGTCAATCAAGGCTCTTACAGTCCTTGCACTCTTTCCTTGTCCTATATCTAAGGTTACGAAAGGACATCGATCAGTTATCCTATGTGAGCTTGTTCCTGCGACTTCACACATTGCCATATGATATCCTTGATCTGCATAGTCATTTGTTCTAGGCTGATCTCTATTTTGCCTCCGCAACTTCATCCTTCTGATGCGTTCTAAAGCTTCTGCTTGAGCTTCTTCTCGAACTCGCTTTTCTTCCTCTTTGCGTTTCTTAGCAGTGTTGAGTCGGCTAAGCATTTCCTCCGTGAGGGGTTCCTAATACAACTTGACTCTGCAACCGCTAATATAGTTTGGGAGAATATCGCCCTCTAATGTGGCTAGTTGTACTGCTCCACTCGTGGAGATCCTATTGATGATCATAGGTCCGTAGCCTCTCTTTTCTAGTTTCCTCGCGTGTTGTTTCAATGTATAGACTAAGACTAGATCTCCTGCTCTCAAGCCTTTATCCTTCACATGGGCATCAAAGTATGCCTTCTGTCTCTTCTTGGCTGCATATATTCCTGCAGCGGCTCTCAGTCTTGTTTCCCCTAATCGTTCAAGGTCAAAGATCCTAGAGGAGAGCTCATGACCTATCCATTCGTGCTCTTGTGCTACTCTCAATGTAGGAATCAAGAAGTCCAGGGGTAGCACAGCGTTTTGGCCAAATACCATCTGAAAGGGGGTGGCTTGGAGTACCGTTTTGTAGGCAACTCGGTATGCCCAAACAGCATGGTGTAGCTGTTTCTCCCAATCAGAGCGTTTAGTGTTCACTAATTTTGTCAGTACATTGCATAAGATCTTATTAGTGCTCTCAGCTTGTCCATTAGCTTGAGGGTGATAGGGGGCAGACTTCTTGTGTATTACCAAGAATTCTTGGAGTAGATTTTCAATCACTTCGTTCAAGAAATGAGTGCCTCTATCACTGACAAGCTCTATAGGTAGCCCATATCTTGTGAACACATTGTCAAACAAGAATTTAGCAGTTGTTTGAGCATCGTTCTTTGTCGTAGCCTTTACCTCCACCCACTTGGTGAGATAATCTGTTGCAACAATGATGTATTCCGCATGAGAACCCTTAGCTGGGGGATTAATAGGACCTACGAAGTCTATTCCCCACTTAGAGAACGCACGTCCACCCATCATAGGTTTCAGTGGCATCTCATCTTTGCGTATAGGATACTGAGTCCTCTGACAGACATCACACCGTTTCACATAGGTATGTGCATCCATGTGAAGGGTAGGCCACCAGAAGCCCGCAAATAGTATTGCCTTGATCACCCGATCCGGTCCAAAGTGTCCTCCTGCTACACCTTGGTGAGCAGTTTCTAAGATCTTAAGATATTCACTTTCATGGACACATAGCCTCAGGTAACCATCTTTACCACGCTTGTATAGATTATCACCAATGAGTGAGTAATCCAGGGCTTCTTGTTCTAAACTCCTTTTCCTAGCCAGAGTCATGTCTGGAGGGAATGTGTTTGTCCTCAGGAAGGATACTAGAGGTTCGCTCCAATCTGGCACAATGGATACTTGATAAAGAGTGGCGTGTTCCACTGGTGGTTTAGTGCAACAGATTGGGCATTCCTTGCACAACTTTTGGACATCCGCTTCCATAGTCGGCCAATGCACTCCGAGTCTCCTTAGTGTCTGTAAAGTCCGTTGCTTTGAATGGTGTTGCTCTAGTGCACCTACATGTGCTAATTGCAACCATTTAGCGTACTCATCCTCTTCTACGCAACAAGCCAAGATCCCTTGATCTGTGTGCTTGTACATACTTCCTGCCATGATGTGGTACTTTTGGGCTTTAACTACCTCTCTATTCTGTGTGTTTACCACTGGATGGTTAGGCCCGTATGTCAATACTGGTACCAATGGCTTAGCCCACTGCGGTACAACTTCCAAATTAAACAAGTAAGCATCAGGAAGGTCATCTGACACTCCTTGTGGGGCTTCTCCCGATGTGAGCCTAGAGAGGTGATCTGCTCTCAAGTGAGTCCTCCCTTTCCTTACCACAACCTCAAAATCATATTCCATTAGCAAGAGAAACCATCTCACTAATCTTCCTGTATTGCAAGGCTTGTTTACGAGGTATAGCAATGCTTGATGATCCGTAAAAAATTTAAACTTATTTGCAAGCAAATAGTGTCTAAATTTCTTAACTGCATATACCATGCCTAAGCCTTCTCTCTCTGTAGTGGTGTAATTTCGTTCAGCTGCATTCAATTGTCTACTGGCATAGGCAATTGGAAGATCCATATTACCTTCACCAGTAGGTTGAGCAAGTACACAACCAATGGCATAATTGGATGCATCCACATGAACATGGAATGGTTTATTCCAATCTGGTGTGGTCAAGATTGGTGTTGAACATAATCTTCGTTTAAGCTCCTGGAAGGAATTCTCGCATTCATCCGTCCACTCAAAGTTTGTCAGAAGTCCGTACATGGGCTTTGCAATGACAGCATACATGTGTATAAATCGTCGGTAATACCCACAATGCCCCATGAAAGCTTGTACTTCCTTGACATTTTTTGGCCTAGGTAACTCTGCTATAGCTGTCACTTTCTCTTCGTCAGTAGATATGCCATTCTTTGACACTATATGTCCTAAAATCTTGCCTTGTCTGACCATGAAAACACACTTTTCTGGGTTCAGGCAGACTTGATATTCTCTACATTTGTCAAAGATTTGTCTGAGCTCAGGAATATGGGTTTGTCTAATATTGGAATGAGCACAAAGATCATCAACATAGACTTCTAAACTCTTCCTCAGGAACTCCTTGAACACATGGCACATGAGTCTCTGGAAGGTAGCTGGTGCATTGGTAAGCCCAAATGGCATTACTCTAAAGGCAAAAATGCCCCATTCTGTGGCAAAGGCTGTCTTATGCTGATCCTCTGGAGCTATGGCTACTTGATTGTAGCCCGAAAATCCATCAAGGAAGCTGTACACTTCCTTGCCTGCCACTCTTTCTAAGAGATGTTCTGTGATGGGAAGCGGATAGTTATCTCGAATTGTGGCTGCATTAACCTTTTTCAAGTTAATACACACACGCAGCTTGCCATTTTTCTTGGGCACCACAACAATGGGGGATACCCACTCAGTGTGCTCAATTTCATAGATAAATCCAGCTTCAACCAGTCTATCTATCTCTTCTTTGATCTTAGCAGCGTAATTATCGTTATATGTGTAAGGCTTTTGCTTAGAGGGTTTAGCATCTGAGGTCATGGGGATGGTGTGTGAGCATATGTCCGGATCAACACCTTTCAAATCCTTGTAGCTCCAAGCGAATACATCTCTGTATTCTCTTAGCAAGGCAATTAGCGCATGCTCTTCTTCCTCTGTTAGGTCATGGCCTATGTACGTGCATCTCTCCTCTCCTTCTTCTAGGGCCACTACTATTTTCTTGGTGGTTTCTTTGTTATCATAGGCCTCTCCTGATTGTGCCTCTCGTTTAGGCATTCTTATCATGACTCTCCTGTCGTCTATCTCATACTTCTTAAAATTTTCTGGGACCTCAAACAAAGATTCTTCCTCTTCTGGTGAAACTTCTCTCTTCTTTCGTTTCTTTCCGTCCTCCTTCGGGGTCACATGTGTTGCTAATCTTACATCGTTTGTAAGCTCTCCATGCCTCTGGGGTTGAAATTCTACTTCATGGAAGTATTCTTCATCTGATGCAAATGGTGGGTCCATAATGATTGACTCGAGATCAGAGTCACTTGCATCCTCAAATGCATCAGGGCTAGGTTCGCATTCTTCTAGAACTGCCTCTCCCATGATTGGCTCTATGGAGAAGACTGAAATGTCATAGCCATCCTCATCACAGTGAGGTGTCCATTGTTCTTCATTGATGGCCACGTCCATTGTTGCTAAGATTTCTGCCCAGCCATGGGGTTCAAATTCCTCATCAGGAAAAACTACAGGTGCATAGGCTGGGTCTTGAATTGATCTATGTGTTTCTTTTGCACCTACCTCTCTGGCTTTCTCTCTCTTCTCTTCCTCTACTGCTACCTTGCACATCCATAAGTGGGTGTCTTCATGCATCCAAGAGGATCCTGACCCTATGGAAAGCACCGATTCTGTATCATCTTTGGCTCTATGGATGGGATTCCATTGGATGGGAGGGACATCTCTATGAGAGTAATCTTTGAGATTGACTTTGGTCGTAACACCTAAGTGTTGCAGGTACAAAGAATTGGTTCCCCAGTCCTCGACCACTTGCAACTGTTGCATGAATGGTCTTCCCAAAATCATCTCATAGGCATGATTTTTGCTAAAGTCACATATAGCAAATGTATGCTCGAACTCGACACCACAAGTGGTGAGAGTTATTCCTTCTAGCAATCCTAAGGGTCTCTCAATGTGACCATCGGCCATCTGCAATTTCATTCTCGTTGGCCTGAGTGCTGGCTTGCCCCAATGCTTCCATAGGGAAGTAGTGGCAATTGCAACTCCTGCACCTGAGTCCAAAATTGCCTTGGTGGTGTAGTCCTGGTAGGTGATGGGAAGATAGGTGTTCCCTTCTTCACCTTCACACATATCTCCTATCTTATCCAAGGGAATTTCTGGCACTGTCGTATGGGATCCTACCTGGGAACGAGGTTTTGCTATCTCTGGTACTTGTTTGGCTACATGTTTCCATAATTCAGGTCTAACCTTGAGTAGCTCTTCTAACTTGAGATTGCACTGCACGTTAGTGTTCTTCACTACCTCTGTGTTCCTAGGTATGACTGAATCTTCGTTTCTTACCATGACTGTAGGTGCTCTCATACAGGTGGACTTAGCTTCCCATGGGCCTGTGAAATGGGGTAGTTCTTGTAAAGAATTAGACTCAAAGTCTAATCTCTCGTGAGACTGAGTACTCTCATGTTCCCCGTAAATAGATGGGATGTCTTGTGGGAATTGGTCGTGTGCATCATCCACCAGTTCGAAGGGAAGGTCGACTTCACTTTCGTTATCCCATTTGTCTTCTTGAATCTCTCGTAGGAAGTCTGGTGCAAACCGATTCATAGAAGAAGAAGTATCTGGCTCTGTAGAATTAGGCACATAAGCAACCTGGGAAGGAGGGCTTATTCTATCGTTGGCTCTCTCCTCGTTCTCATAGATGGCTGGAGCACAAGCTTCCAAGGGAGGGTTACTTATTCTATTACTTTTCCGAACAGGCTCATACGCTCCCTGAGAAGGAATGTAGGCAACCTGTGGAGGTACGCAAGCTTTCGAGGGAGGCTCATGTGCCTTTTGGGGGGGAAGATAAGCTTCTTGAGGAGGCACATGGGCTTCCTGAAGAGGCTTGCTTATCCGTTCTCTTGCCCTTTCCTTTCTTTGAGGGGCAGGTTCCTTTTCTGATTGTGCAATTAGCCTCTCTATTCTTTCTAAGGAGGGGAAGTTGTCTGGTTTAGTGGAATTGGCCACATAAACTTCCGATGGGGGATGGTTCATGTTTTTGCTTGCTTTATCTTTTTCTTGATTTTTTTCTTCCTTGGCAGATCTTGCAATTATTCCCTCTAACTTCTCTAGGAGTCCATCCAAGTGTAATTGCGTCTTGGCTAAGCCCGAGTAATTGAAAAGGCGACTGGCTTCAAACATAGTCTGAGCCAATGCGACCATTTTCGCGCACAGCTTGGTTCTTTCTATCTCTAGGTCAGCTCTAGGATAGCACTTGTCATGATCTGTGACGTTTGGCCCTTCTTGGATTCTGGCCTGATATGCTTTAAGCATCATGTCTATGTCTTCAGGAGTGGGATCAGCTAATACTGATCTTACTCGGGGTGGTGGGTGGGTTACGTGGGGTGTGTTAGAGGGTGGAGGGATGGAGGGTGATGGGGTTGGTAGCGGTGGGAATGTGTGAGAGTGCGGCTGAGATGTGATCTCTATGATTTTAGCCTTGGTTTCTCGTAGACTTTCCCCAAGTTCACTCATCTTCTTTGCCCATTGCCTTTTCATGCGTTCGCGGCTATCTCTCCAAGCTCTTGTTCTCTTTTTATTTTGGCTCTCAGTATCGCTAGCATCTGGGCTCTTTTCCTTGCCTACCCCTTGGTTTTGCTGCACAGCTTGAGCTCTCGTGACTACCTGTACAGGTGCAGTGGAAGTGACACTTCCGCCGGAATCTATCACTAACCCAATAACATTGATAGGCGTGATTTTTGGCATATTATTGGGGTTCTTTGGGCAATCTCGTAAGAGATGCTCTTTTCCACAATCTTGGCAAAAGCCTTGGATCGTCACTGACTGAGTTTGTGTAGGTGGAGGTAAGGGACAATCACGAATGAGGTGATCTCCTTGACATCGATAGCATGGTCCTCTAGGGAATGGGGGTCTTACCTGCCTAGGTTGAGGCCTAGGGTTGGGGTTTGCATACATGACGTGTGTGTGATCTGACTCCCAACAAGGTTCATTTGGCTCTTCGCTGTAATAGGACTCACCATGTTCTGGAGACTGCATGTAGTAAGCCTGGGGACTATCGACATGTGTAGAATCAAAGCTATGGTCACTCGGGTCACTTTCGGAAAGCAAAGGTGTTACAAGGACTATAGCTCTATTCAGGTTCTCTTCTGCAGCACTATACTTTACCGGAATCACATTAGCTGGGGCAGGTGGTTGTTGAGCTAACACTGGCTGAGGCCTTTGTTGGCTTTGGTAGGGTTGCTGATACGGTTGTTGTGGCCTGCCATATGGTTGTGGAGGGTACGGGTTCTGGTATCTTCCTTGCTGAGGGTATGGCTGAGGGTGGGGTTGCCTAACTGCCTGCTTGTTGTATGGGCAATCTTGTGCGGTGTGATTGGTGTATCTCCGTTCTATGGTGCAGTACTGGCTACTAGGATTTACTTGGGGCTGAGCCATAATGGGGCAGACATTCGCCATGTGGTCACCACCACAAGTATAGCACCTTTTCACAGGGGCAAACCTCGGGATTTGTTTGCTAGTTACACCTAATTTCTGAGCTACTTTCTCTGCGAGTTCCTCAATTGATGTGGATTGCGTGGAAGAGTGACTAGATGCACTATCTGAATCTTTGTAGATTTTGGAAAGCTCTAGTTCTTCCCCTAGGTTATCTTCAATGTCAATGCACATGCGTACACACTCTTCTATAGTCCTAGGGTCCTTCAGATACACATAGGATCTCAATTTCGTACTCAGCAATCCATCAAGGAATAAGGCTACTTGTTTGGCAGATGTTGGTAGCTCCGAAACAGGGCATCTTTCAAGATATTGCCTAAATCTTCTTCCTGCCAATCTTACAGTCTCTTGGGGAGTCTGTTTGAAGCTGTGAATCAGCGAGGAGGTATTATGCCTTATACCACTCTTAGAGAATTCAATAATGAAAGCCTCTAGGAGTTGGTCTATGCTCCTGAACTGCCTCTCGTTTAGTGGCTGAAACCATGTCAGGGCAGTGTTCCTAAGGGTTAGACCAAAGGCATTATACTGCGTGAATAGATCCTCCACTTGTTCAGCTCTCAGGACTTGTCTAAACTCAGCCACATGATCGTATGGATCTCCAGTGCCATCGAAGTAGTTCTTCATGGACTTAACTAGCTGAGTCGGTCTCAAAGTCCTTGTGTGCTCTCTAGGTCGTGGTAGAGGGAACTCGTCCACATTTCTTTGATTCCTGTGAGCTCTGAGTATCTCAGGTTCTACTCGATTCGTTTCCGTCCTCGTTCTTTCTCTGCCCACTGGGTTAGCAAAGCTTACTTCTGGTCTATCTCTGCTTTTGTCTCTTTGCATTCCATGAGCTTGGGATGTTCTAGCTCCAGGGTGACCATAGGATACATTCGCTCTTGGTTGGGGGAAAACGAATTCACCCTTCCAAGTGTAAGCATGCCTATCATTTTCCGTAACCACAAAGATCCGTTCTGAAGTGTGATCTAAGTAGGTCACTCTGCCTGGGCTATCAGGATCCTTAAACTCGTAGATCATGATATTTCCTATATCAGTTGGCTGATTAGATTTATACCTCCAAAAGGCTTCGTCAGTTTCTCGATTGAGGAGCAACTCTATGCTCTTGTTGTCTTGGGGAACCCACTCAGGTGTGATAATCCTAGTGAGAACAGATTTGCCTCGAGGGGTTCTAGGTTCTACACCCATGTTTCCTTGTTCCAAGTCACCTAAGTCCGCTTCGGAGATTACATTCCCAAATTCATCTGTCCTATCTAGGTGACTGGTAACTATGCATATGGTTCCTTCTTTGTCCAAGTATGCACCGTTTTCAAACTTGACAGCTGGGTGCTCTAGTCCTATGGATTGGTCAGGGTTTTTAATCTGGACCACGGATCTTCCCAGGCCGTCCTCATAGATGCTAGCACCTAATCGGTTGGTCCTAAGGTATTCCAACTGTGTTTTGTAAGGGCCTTCTACCCTGTACAAGTATGGCACTCCTGAACTTCCCGTAGGTCTGTCCATGCCTTGAGACATCTCTGACTCGCTGGTCTCCGAGCTAGGGTAGTACGAGTGGTGGCTCAACTGCTGGGCCCAAGACCTAGCAGTGTGGTTGACACTAGCCTCTGAAGATCTAAGGCTTTGTCTCTCCCTTACTAGATGTCGTCCTGATCTAAGGTTCATATGCCTATCTAAGTAGCCCAATTCTTTGCCCAGAGTACAACCTCGTTGCTGGTTACTTTATATTAGTCGCTTGGTTCTTTTTAGTTATTCCTCATGTTTAAGGTCTTGTCTGATATTACGTCGTCAGGAATACTTGAATGTTCTTCGTACTTTCAGGTTGATCGTTCCACGTTAGGTTCTTTTCCTTTATGTTATCGACAGTACAGAGATTAGGTTTTTAGCTTGAACTTGAGTTTTTAGGTGGTCTTCAACTTGATACCTGCCTATCGTCGCCCTGACTTACTCCTACCTCTCGTCGTTCTTAGCCTAAACTATGAATTGACAGAGGGGGTTAAAAGTTTCCAACCTTTTGTTTCCTGCTTGGTTTCCCTTGAGTGCCCAGGAAGTGTGTTCCCAAGCTTGCACTTACACTTGCTTAGACACCTTTCGAAGCTCTCAATAGATCTGTAAGAGTTCCCAAGTTAGCTTCAAGATTTAAATTCCAAAGACAGTGCCAATTATTTTCATTCCTGTAGCACAAACACAAACTTGCATAGTGATTTTTAAGAGAACAATTCTAAAGACCCCTGACTTTGATCCCCCTGGGTATGGTCAACTTCAAAATACCCTATCTGAAAATC
Organism: Ceratopteris richardii; assembly: GCA_020310875.1. Taxonomy (NCBI): domain Eukaryota; kingdom Viridiplantae; phylum Streptophyta; class Polypodiopsida; order Polypodiales; family Pteridaceae; genus Ceratopteris; species Ceratopteris richardii. The sequence continues at coordinate 49,165,772 of CM035417.1, read as the reverse complement.
AATGCATTATCTTTATAAAAAACATTTGAAGGCGCGTAGTATATGCCACGAGCTTTCCGACAAGCCCTAGAGCTCAAAAAATGGATTTCATATGAAAAAGTTATGACCGTTCAGGGTTTAGGGGGTTAACTAGACAAACAGAACCTTTCAGGGTTTCAATGCATTTTTCTAAGGCCTTTGCAAATGTATGAGTATTTGAGAGTGCAAATATGCCCAAAATTTAGCCTAAATTTCCAAAAAATTTACCCCTTAATTTTTGCCGAAAATGTCTCTCTGTCGCGATAGACGGTGTCTGTCGCGATAGACACAAACTATCGTGGGGGCTGTCTGTTGCGATAGATGGTGTCTGTCACGATAGACGGGGTCTATCGTGGATTTCTGTCTGTCGCGATAGACGGTGTCTGTCGCGATAGACGCTGTCTGTCGTGGAATTTTGGTCTGTCGCGATAGACGGTGTCTGTCGCGATAGACGGGGTCTATCGTGGATTTCTGTCTGTCGCGATAGACGGTGTCTGTCGCGATAGACACTGTCTGTCGTGGAATTTTGGTCTGTCGCGATAGACGGGGTGTGTCGTGGATTTCTGTCTGTCGCGATAGACGGTGTCTGTCGCGATAGACGCTGTCTGTCGTGGAATTTTGGTCTATCGCGATAGACGGTGTCTGTCGCGATAGACGGGGTCTGTCATGGATTTCTGTCTGTCGCGATAAACGGTGTCTGTCGTGGAATTTTGGTCTGTCGCGATAGACGGTGTCTGTCGTGGAATTTTGGTCTGTCGCGATAGACGGTGTCTGTCGCGATAGACAGGGTCTATCGTGGATTTCTGTCTGTCGCGATAGACGGTGTCTGTCGCGATAGACTGAAAAAACGCAAATTTTTGAGAAACTTCTAGTGATTTAGAGTGCCCTAATGGTGTAAGTTACCGTGCCAAACATGCATTCACAAAATTTTAAGTTTTTTTGTCTGTCGCGACAGACAGAGGTCGTCGTCCCGGGACCTGTGCAGAGTCTGTCGTACCTGCGCACACTGCTGGAGAAGGTGGTACAGCTAGTTCCTGCAACAAAAGCTCAAAAACACACCAAAAACAGATAGCATGCAAGCTCTCTCTCGCTCTCTCTCACAATGAAATGAGGGAAATGAGGTGGGGGGTGTAATATGACCAAAAAACTGAAATTTTTTGTGGAGATGGAGATGGAGGTGGGAGATGGTGGAGATGATGATGGTGATGATGGTGATGCGAAAGTAAGGAAAAAATGAAGAAAAATTAAGAGAAAGAAGGATATTACCTATAACTCCAATGTCTCAACTCGATGTCTTACCATCACACGCTCGTCCTCGAAGCTCTCTCCCCGGCAACGGCGCCAAATTTGGTGTCACTCTAGCACAATGGTGAGTACCAACGTGAGAAGATTCACCTCATAATTGTCAATCCGTGGAGACGTGAGGACTAGTATGAAGACTATGAGCAAGTGAAGGCACAAGTGCGTGAGTAAGAAGCACACAAGCATGCACACACATACACACACACGCGCACACAAGGCAAGAACAAGGAGAGGAACAATGGAGTTCTTTGCATCAATCAAAAGGTCTCTTGCATAAGCTCAATTCACAAACAATCTAACCCCAAAAATGAGCTCTCTAGCTCTTTTTATAGTTTTCTAACTAGCTTTGGTCTTGTCCAGACCTAGTGTCCGGTCTAGTTAAAAATTAGGTTCTAGAGTCTATTTGAGGGCTCAAACAGAGTCTAAAAATTATGAAAATTGATATGTCGCTAGTTCTAATACTCCTCAAGCTCGAGGACTCCTCGGCTTGCACAAAATGGAGTCTATTCTACCAAAAACGGGATTTACAATGTTTGTGTAGTGATTAAAATCACTTGAGTTGTAAATAATCCATGGGGAAAAATGATTTGGCCTTGTTGCCGTATTGTGCATGACTCCTCTGTTGCTTTGTATGCCAACAATAAGTCTAGTGGAGCCCACAATCTTAAGGAATCAGAAGCTTCACGACTACTAAAGTCCATGAAAAAGGAGGTCAGTATTTTTGATTTAATAAAGATGGATGGGAAATTCAGGTCAGAACTCTTGCAGATAATTGATGAGGCTTCATCTACAAGTTTGGTAGCAAAGACTGCTATTTTACATAAAGGTAAAAGTGTAGGGGAAGCACCCCTTACAGATTATAAAAGTCCTCGGATGACAGTATCTATCAAAGGTCATGAATTTCAAGGAGTTATTGTGGATGGTGGTTCTGGCATTAACTTGATGCCTGAGCATACAATGGAAAAGATTGGACTCCACCCTTCAAGGCCTGCAAATTTCACTGTTACTTTGGCAGATCAGAGCAAAGTAAGGCCCTTGGGAGTGATCCCAAAAGTTCCACTTGAAGTACAAGGTAATCTATTCATTCTGGATTTTGTGGTTTTAAGATTGCCCCAGGTTGAAGGAGGATTTCCCCTCTTAATTGGAAGACCATGGCTGAGGCATGCAAGTGTCATTCATGATTGGGGCAAGGATACTATGTGGGTACAAAAGAAAGGGCAAGAGCTGACACAGATTCATTTAGAAGAGGGCCCAGATAATCAAGGAAACACCAGCATGATGCAAACAGTTGGCATTTGTATGGAACCACAATCAGAGGATCGACCCCAAATAGATTTCGAGGAAGAAGAGGATATTCTAAATTGGCTCCAAGCAGGCAACTCTTCCTCTTGTTTTGGAATTTTTCTTAATAATTCTTGCGCGACTGAAGGTTATGATGAGGATGAGGAAAAAGTCCAGGTTGATGGATTGGGAGAGCCCATCACAGACCACAGAAGGGGCAGGAAGACACCCCTCAAATACAACTTGGAGGAGGATATGACAACCACAGATAAGGAAGTTACTAAAGCTAAAGGAAAGGTAAAAGATTCTAGTGAAGAGTGTTCTTTCCCAATTCAAGAAATACCTGCAAGATGGATGGAGGACAAGGAGGAACACATTGAAATCCAAAATACCCCTACTTATGAAGCAATGCATGAAAAGCTAGTGGAAGAAGACAAGGACGGAGATGAGCACGAAGATAATATGGTAGAGAGAAATCCTGTCAAAGAAATACAATTAGGCACTCAAGACAATAATCGGCCAGTTTTGGTGGAGACTTGGTTGTGGAGCCACCCAGGGCTCCTTGAAAAGGTAAGATCATTCTTGACCCATTATACAGATGTTTTTGCCTGGCATTATAAAGACTTGAAAGGAGTGCCTGCAAATTATGGAGAGCATAGAATCCCTCTTGTTGATGGAGCCAAACCCATAAGAGGGAAGAGTTATAGACTTAACCCAAAGTATGCTGAAGCTGTCTATGTGGAAATACAGAAGATGGAGGATGCAGGAATCATCATTCCTGTGGAACACTCAGAGTGGCTCTCACCTATGGTTATAGTACCAAAGACGAATACCAATAAAATCAAAATTTGTGTTGACTTTAGAGCACTCAAGAAGGTGACCATTCCAGATGGTTTCCCAATGCCTTTTGCAGAGCAGGTCATTGAAGAAGTGGCTGGACATGCATTATGTAGCTTTCTGGATGGATTTAGTGGCTATAATCAAATATCAATACACCTAGAGGATCGTGAAAAGACTGCTTTTATCACACTTGGTGAACATATGTGTATGTAAAAATGCCATTTGGGCTCAGAAATGCTCCAGCCACCTTTAACAGAACGGTCAATCTCATTTTTGGCCCCTTATTGCTAGAATCACTTAGAATCTTCATGGATGACTTCTCCTCGTTTCAGGTTCTCACAAGGAGACTCCTTTAGATTGTTTGGACCATCACTTGCGACAGCTGTATAATGTTTTCAAGAGATGCAAGGAGACTAAGCTAAAGCTCAATCCAAACAAATGTCATTTCCTTGTGACAGAAGGAACTCTCTTAGGACATGTGGTGTCGGCTAAAGGTATGGCCCCAGATCCTGACAAAATCATTTCTATATTAAAGTTGCCTACACCTAAATCTCCTAAAGAGATTCAGAGTTTATTGGGGCATATTGGATACCACAAAAGGTTTATAAAAATGTATGCAGAGATAGCCAGGCCACTGGCTAGACTTACAGGTGAAGAAGTGCCCTTCAAATGGGAAGAGGAAGAAGAGACGGCTTATCAGACATTAAGGTCTAAATTGGTGGCTGCACCAATTCTTATCACTCCAGATTGGTCAAAAATTTTTCATATGCATGTGGATGTCAGTGCATATGCAGTAGGTGCAGTATTGACTCAACATAGTGAAGAATTCAAACTTGACAGGCCTATTCAGTATGCTAGTAGAATCTTGACTAAAGCTGAAAAGAATTATAGCACAACTAAAAGGGAAGCTCTAGCAATGGTTTTTGCAGTACAAAAATTTTGTCATTATTTGCTAGGTGTGAAGTTTTTCATCATCACTGATCATCAACCACTCAGGTACTTACTGAATAAGCCACAAGCAATTGGGAGGATATGGAGGTGGCTACTTTTGTTCCAAGATTTTGATTTTTCGATAGTCCACAGACCAGGTAAAGAAAATGTTATGGCAGATTACCTATCCAGGATCAATATGATGGATCAAGCTAGTGGAGTCAATGATGGTTTTCCAGATGCTAACTGTGAAGAGATGGATAGGTATGTGCTTGAAGATGAAGAGGTGTTGCAAAATCCTTGATCTACACCAGCCAATTGAACTCCAGGAGTATATGGTGGGCCCTTTTAGCTTGCCAATGGATGTATTAGACACCCTATGTACCTTGGAAGATCACTCTCAAAAATATAGATCAAAACAGATAAGTTGGAGTTAGCTCAGAGGTGAAAAACTTGCTAATTTGGTTCATACACCTGTCCAGTGTTTTGCATAATTCTCTGAGCACAGCAGCAATTAACTTAATTCCTCTTGGGGAAGTCTAGGTAGCTTAAAGAGCTAACTTTCAAGAGTAATTTCATAAAAAATAATAAACCACACACTGAGAATGAGTTTTAACAAGTGATGACATCATCCCGATTTTCACGGGCTGCTACAGTTTGAGACTAGTGAGCAGAAAAATAAACATAACTCAAACTGTAGGAATGCAATGATTATGAAAATTTGCATGCTTATACTAGAAGCTACGTTGAATCCAAAAAGCTTTAAATCATTGAATTTGGATAAGTAACCACTGAGAAATGGCTCTGACAAGATGAGTAAAAAAGTCGGGTACCTCACAGAGAAGTGAAGATGAACAGACCCTGTTGACTTCAAATGAACATAACTGACGATTGCAACATCCAAATGACATGAAAATTTGTGAGCATATATTAAACTTATAGAGCTAACTTTACCAAGTTAAAGTACTGAAAAGGATGCACCAAGCTCAGAGAAACCATCTCTGCAATCTGACTGAGAAAACTGAGAGTAATGGCAGTGAGTAGTACACTTCACAAGATCATGGACATATGAACTCAAATAATCATGAAAATGAAAGTATATTGCTTGTAGAATACAATGACTTACTGATACATATGTGTGCCTTGTAATCACACCTTGATATGGCATAAAGCTCAGCTCTTGGAGGTCTTCACATAGGTCTCTCTAACCACGACTAAAACTGCCATCTATTTATAGTTGAGATTGGGAGGCTAACTTCCCTCAATCACTCTCCAATCAATCAATGATTGATTTGATTCTCTACCTACCACAAATCACAAATTTGTGGCTCCTCTTTCCCTTTTTGATCATGTGGACTCAACCACTTAAGATTCTCTCACTTTTACATTAAGTAAACTCTTCAAAAGTTACAAGAGGTAGTTCACAAGTGAACTTTACATAGTCTTCATTTTGAAGCTTCTTTTATGACTTTGTGGGACTCAAGCCAATACTTAGGCTTGTCATAGACTTGCTCCAACAGCTCCCCCTCAAGCCAAGTATGCTTGAGTTCTTCAATCTTCCAAGATTACCTGCAAACCAATCATAGCCTTGAATTTGCAAAGCTTTGTACCATCCAATGCTTTGGTTAGAATATCTGCACATTGTTGATGAGTGGACACATATGATATTTGAATCTCTTTGCTTAGAACCTTCTCTCGTACATAGTGATAATGAACTGCAATATGTTTAGTCCTTGCATGAAAAATAGGATTAGTAGCTAAGTGAATAGAACTCATATTGTCACCAAAAATAGTTGGAGTTCCAAACTCCAATCCAAGATCTTTGAATAATGTCTTCATCCACATAGCTTCCTGAGTAGCTATGGCAAGACCTCTGTATTCAGCTTCAGTAGAAGAGAGAGGAACTGTGGGTTGCTTCTTGGATGACCATGAAATAAGCTTTGAACCTGCAAAGGTAAGATAACCTGAAGTGCTCCTTCTATCTTCCTTGGAGCCAGCCCAATCTGCATCAAAAAATAGCTTCAAACCTAAATCAGATACATAAGGATAATAAAGTCCTTCATTTATGGTTCCTTTGAGATACTTGAGAATCCTTTTGGCAGCATCCATATGTGGTTTCCTTGGTGTGTGCATAAACTGACTTAGCACACTCACACTGTAACATATATCTACTCTTGTCAATGTGGCATAATTGAGACTACCCACTAGACTTTGATATGATGTGATGTCCTCTATGAGTACACCTTCATGTGAGCTCAATTTGTGATTGACCTCCATTGGAGTACCTGCAATCTTACAATCTTGCATCTTGAATTTTTCCAACATGTCCTTAATGTACTTTCTTTGAGTGAGAAACAAACCATGATCTTTGTAGACAACTTCCAAACCTAGGAAGTAGGTAAGTGAACCCAAATCACTTATCTTGAACTCTTCTCTCATCTGATCTTTGATCTTCTTCATACCATCTATATCATTTCCTATCAATATAATATCATCTACATATACACATAAGTAGATGATCTCAGAATTACTCTTTTTTGATAAAGAGTTAAGGATTTGCCTTGCTTGGTTGAAAACCTTTGTCCTGCAAGAATGAAAGAAGCCTAAAATTCCAAGCTCTTGGAGCTTGCTTGAGACCATACAATGCTTTGTTAAGTTTGCACACATAATCGGGATAAACTTGATTCTCAAAACCAGGTGGTTGGGCCATATATACCTCTTCTGTTATCCAACCATTCAAAAATGCATTCTTTACATCTAGTTGAAGTATCTTCCAATTCTTGGAAGAGGCAATACTAAGCAAAACCCTAATAGTAGGCATCTTTGCCACAGGAGAGAAAGTCTCCTCATAATCAATTCCTTGAGTTTGTGCAAAGCCTTTTGCTACAAGCCTTGCCTTATACCTGTTAATGGAACCATCATAATTCTTCTTGAGTTTATAGACCCATCTTGAGCCTATTACCTTCATGGATGAAGTCTTGGGCACCAAATCCCAAGTGTTGTTTTCCTCAAGTGCTTCAATCTCTTCCTTAATTGCATGCTTCCATTCTGTTTTTGCTTTGGCCTCTTCAAATGATGATGGCTCCTCTTGGTTTATGTCATGTGCTATGTAGATAGAATGTTTAGTTATTAATGAGGTGTCAAACCCATACCTTTCTAGTTTTTTCTTTTCCCTCATAGATCTTCTTAGGCCATGATGTGATGATTCTGCCTCATGTCCAAGTTCCTGCAATTTTGCTTTACCTTTAGACTTCCATGCTTTGATCTTTTCCATCTGAGATTCTTCATCATCCTCTGAGGTGTCTTGTTCTTCAATCTTTGGTTGTTCTCTACCAAGCTTTGGAAAATCTTCTTCAAGATTATATGGTAAATTGACCTTCCTGCATGAATCTTCATACCATGAATTGTTTTCATCAAAAACTACATCTCTGCTTACCAAGAATCCTTTGTTGGTAGGGTTGTATAACCTGTAGCCCTTTTGAATGTTGTCATATCCAATAAATACACACCTTTCTGCCTTTGGATCCATCTTGCCTCTAACCTGTGAAGGAACATGAGCAAAAGCAATACATCGAAAAATTTTACAATGATCTAAGCTTGGTCTTCTTCCATTCCAAGCCTCATATGGAGTCATCCCATCAAGGGATTTTGAAGGCAACCTGTTAATCAAGTAAGTGGCTGTAGATACAGCCTCAGCCCATAGATAATTAGGTAAATGCTTTTCATTTAACATAGACCTTGCAGCTTCAACAATTGTCCTATTCCTCCTTTCTGCCACTCCATTTTGCTCAAGAGTGTACCTTGTAGTTACCTCTCTTTTGATTCCTCTTTCTTGAAGAAAAGAATCAAACTCATGGGAGAAGTATTCTCCCCCTCCATCTGACCTTAACCTTTTTAGTGATTTACCTATTTGATTCTCCACAAGAGCCAAATATCTTTTGAAACATGAAAAAACTTCATCGTTGTGTTTCATAAAGAATAGGATACTCCATCTGCTGCAATCATCAATAAAGGAGACATAATACCTTGATCCAGATATTGAAGCTTCCTTGCTAGGTCCCCATACATCTGTATGAACCAACTCAGATATCTTCATGCATATAACCTTTCTTCATGAATGGTAACCTGTGAGACTTTCCAAATTGACATGCACTACACTGATAAATCATATGCTGTTTTGACAAATTAGGGATTCCAAGTACACTTTGGTCCCTGCAAATTTGCTTTAATGACCTTTCACCAATATGTGCTAACCTTTTGTGCCATACTTCCAATTCTGTGAGTGTTTGACTACCATAATTAAAGAGAGCAATGTTTCTAGTGTCCTGTAATTCAAATGTGAACAATCTACCTGTCTTTTCACCTTTTGCAATTTTTCTGAATCCTTGACTTGGATCTTCAACAAATGCTCCTCCTTTTGTGAACCTGACTTGCAACCCTTTCTCTACTATCTGCCCAACACTTATCAAATTCTTTGTAATGGTAGGGACATAGAGTACCTTACTGAGTAGGTTGATGTTTCCATCAGGTGCTTTGACATTGCCTATTTTCTCCACAGGATGTTTTGTATCATCTCCTGTTTGTACCTCATGCTTATTCCTTGGATCTTAATCTGATAGGAGTGCCACATTTCCTGCCACATGATTTGAACAACCTGAATCTATGTAGAAAACATGCTCATCAGATTTACCTTGTGGCATAGCCATGTTCATGATCAATAATGAATCCTCTTTGTTTGAGTCTTCTGTGTAGTTATTGTAGTCCTCCTTTGTAGCGTCCTTGATAGTTTGAATGATTGTAGTTGTTGTAGTTGCCATGGTAATTGTTGAACCTTCCTCTTGAGTAGCCATAACTTCCTGTATTGTATCCTCTGCCTCTTTGATTCCTGAAATTCCTAAAGCAATTTTCATTTGTATGATTAGTTAATCCACAAATAGAACATGGGTTGGAGTCTTGGGATCTCCCCCTGCCTTGTCTACCTCCTCTTCCTCTACCTTTGCCATGTCTTCCTCTACCTACATAGTTAGCTTGATATGTACCTGCTTCATCATCCACTTTCTTTGCCTTTCCTTTGTTATCTTTGGACTTGCTTTTATCAGTGTATAAAGCTGAAGATTGATTACCTTTAGAGCTTTCTCCATTTTTTATAAGCTTTGCCTCTTGAGTAAGTAGTTGTCCAATGAGTGTATTGAAATCAGGTACATGCATGTCCATGTACACATCCATAGCTGTGGTGAATGCTTCCCCCTTGTCATCTGCCTTCAAGCCATTGATGACCTGCCTTACAATTTGCTCTTCATCTATTACCTCTCCAATGCTTCCCAACTGATCCGCTATGTCCTTGAGCTTTGTGACAAAATCAGTCACATTTTGTTTGGGAGCCTTCTTGAGAGTTGTGAAATCCAGCCATAGTTGATGCTTCCTAGCTTTAGTACTTGAAGAAAAGAAAGCTTCAAGTGCATCCCACACTTCTTGAGATGTCTTACAACTTCTAATGTGAGGCAACAAAAAATCTGAGATAGAGTTGAGGAGATAAGACCTTGCAAGTGCATCCTTGGAGCACCATGTGCTCAATCTTTCTTGCTCTTCTTGTGTTGGTTGAATTTTGTTCCTGAAACTTGGCATAACTTCATCTCCAGCCATATAACCATATAGACTTCTACCTTGGAGATAAGCTTCCATTCTTAATGACCAAGCTGAGTAGTTACCTCTGTCCAATTTGTCAATTGATGAAGGAAATCCATCTGCCATGTTGTCCAACCTTGCTCTGATACCACTGTGAAGAGATGGATAGGTATGTGCTTGAAGATGAAGAGGTGTTGCAAAATCCTTGATCTACACCAGCCAATTGAACTCCAGGAGTATATGGTGGGCCCTTTTAGCTTGCCAATGGATGTATTAGACACCCTATGTACCTTGGAAGATCACTCTCAAAAAGATAGATCAAAACAAATAAGTTGGAGTTAGCTCAGAGGTGAAAAACTTGCTAATTTGGTTCATACACCTGTCCAATGTTTTGCATAATTCTCTGAGCACAGCAGCAATTAACTTAATTCCTCTTGGGGAAGTCTAGGTAGCTTAAAGAGCTAACTTTCAAGAGTAATCTCATCAAAAATAATAAACCACACACTGAGAATGAGTTTTAACAAGTGATGACATCATCCCGATTTTCACGGGCTGCTACAGTTTGAGACCAGTGAGCAGAAAAATAAACATAACTCAAAATGTAGGAATTCAATGATTATGCAAAATTTTTATGCTTATACTAGACAGTAAGTTGAATCCAACAAGCTTTAAATCATTGAATTTGGATAAGTAACCACTGAGAAATGGCTCTGACAAGATGAGTAAAAAAGTCGGGTACCTCACAAAGAAGTGAAGATGAACAGATCTTGTTGACTTCAAATGAACATAACTGACGATTGCAACATCCAAATGACATGAAAATTTGTGAGCATATATTAGACTTATAGAGCTAATTTTACCGAGTTAAATTACTGAAAATGATGCACCAAGCTCAGAGAAACCATCTCTGCAATCTGACTGAGAAAACTGAGAGTAATGGCAGTGAGTAGTACACTTCACAAGAACATGAACATATGAACTCAAATAATCATGAAAATGAAAGTATATTGCTTGTAGAATACAATGACTTACTGATACATATGTGTGCCTTGTAATGACACCTTGATATGGCATAAAGCTCAGCTCTTAGAGGTCTTCACATAGTCTCTCTAACCACGACTAAAACTGCTATCTATTTATAGTTGAGTTTGGGAGGCTAACTTCCTTCAATCACTCTCCAATCAATCAATGATTGATTTGATTCTCTACCTACCACAAATCACAAATTCGTGGCTCCTCTTTCCATTTTTGATCATGTGGACTCAACCACTTAAGATTCTCTCACTTTTACATTAAGTAAACTCTTCAAAAGTTACAAGAGGTAGTTCACAATGAACTTTACATAGTCTTCATTTTGAAGCTTCTTTTATGACTTTGTGGGACTCAAGCCAATACTTAGGCTTGTCATAGACTTGCTCCAACACTAACCTGTTCGCTGTGCAAGCCCAAGGTTGGTATTATGATATCAAGAATTTCATTGAAACTGGTGTGTATCCTGAAAAGGCTAATGCTGTGCAAAGGAAGAGACTACTAATCAAGAGTAGACCGTATACCTTCATTGAAGATAAATTATATAGGCTAAAAGTATTCTACATACTCTCAAAATTTGAAGGATTTCTATTCAGCCATTTCAGAGAAAAGTCCACCGAGGTGATCACTGGTCAAAGTCTGTAACAGTCCTAAAAAATCGGGGGTAAAGGTCTACTTGATAAAATTAATTTCTCTGAGCATAGTTAATCTTTTTAAGTGATTTCACTTGTTCCCAATTCCTACTGTGTTGTTCATACTGAGCAGAAGATGCAGCAGGTGTATTGTCAAAAATAGAAGGTTTTCTTGAAGACTTGAAGTTCAACGTAGTTTGTTTTGATTCAATCATTTCATACATCATTTCCAAAGTACATAGGCACTTTTATGGTGTCATTGGAAAGCTAAGAAGGTCTACTTATCAACTCTGAAGCATCAAAGGGCTGGTACAAAGCAGGATTTAGCAGTACCTACTTATCTTCTTGAAGTATTCATCCATCTTCCCAACAGTGGTATCAGAGCAAAGTCAAGGTAAAATGGGAGATAGTTTTCCTTCATTTATTGATATATTGGATAGGAACAACTATCAGGCATGGTCTCTAAGGATGAAGACATACCTACAAGGAAGGAGTCTTTATGGATACATCTCAGGAGATGAGGAATTGCCCTCATTCAAAACCAAAGGACTACCAACAAAGGAAGAACATGAGAAGCTCAACACATGGTGTGGCAAGGATGCATTAGCAAGGTCTTACTTACTCAACTCCATCTCTGATTTTCTTTTGCCACATATTAGAAACTGTAAGACATCCCAAGAGACTTGGGAAACCTTGTCATCTTACTTCTCTTCCAACACAAGGGCCAGAAAAAACCAATTGTGGATTGAATTCACCACACTAAGGAAGCAACCTAAGCAGGCTATTTCAGAGTATGTGACCAAGATTAAAGATGTAGCAAGTCAGTTAGCAAGCATAGGAGAAGATATTCAAGAAGATCAGATTGTAAGGCAAGCGATCAATGCGATTAAAGCTGATGACAAATGGGAAAGCTTCACAACTGCCATGGACCTATACATGGACATGAAAATTCCAGACCTTACCACTCTCATGGGGCGATTGTTCACTCATGAAGTCAAGCTCAACAAGAATGGAGACTCATCCAAAGGTAATAGCTCTTATGCCCTATACACTCATAAAAGTAAGTCTAAAGATAAAGGCAAGAACAAGAAAGGATCAAGGCACTACCTCCCAAGCCAACTATGCAGGGAGAGGTAGATCATCAAGAGGAAGGGGCAGAGGAGGTAAGCAAGGTAGGGGGAGACCTTATAACTCCTCACCATGCAACATTTGTGGTTTATCAAATCATACTACAGATGAGTGTTTCAGGAACTACAAGAATCAGAGAGGTAGAGGATATCAAAGAGGTGGATACTCACAGTCAAGAGGCAGATTCAACCATCATCAAGGGTACAACAACAATTACAACAACTACAATGGCAACTACCAAGGAGAATACAATTCCAGAAAGGATTACAACAACTACATAGAAGAACAAGATGATTCTCTTCTGATCATGAACATGACTTCAAAACCAGGTACAAGTGATGACTCAGGTTGCTCAAATCATGTGGTAGGCAATGTAGCTCTTCTCTCTGACCTTGAAAAACCAAGAGCAAAGCATCAAGTACAAACAGGTGATGACACCAAGCACTCAGTAGTTAAAGTTCGAAATGTTAAGACTTCTGATGGGAATCAAAACTTGTTGAGTAGGGTACTATATGTACCAACCATTACCAAGAATTTGATAAGTGTTGGACAGATTGTGGAAAAAGGTTTGCAGGTCAGGTTCAACCAATATGGAGCATGCAAGAGAACGAGGATTACGACCACCACATGCTAGAGAGATGCCTCTCCTCCCAACCAAATGCCTCTATATATAGCTCTCTCCAGGGGACTACCTTCTTGGGCAGGTGGATACTAACCAGCAAAGTGTCAGCCATGTAACTACATGTGCGCCAAGTGTCCAGTGGATGCTTCTAGAAGGTTCTAGAGCTCTTTGGGCAAAATACTCTTCCCATGTACCTCATGGGGATTGAACCCAAGACCTCGTCCTTCACATCCTTGAGACTTAACCACTAAGCTAAGTGGTTCACTTGTTCACAAGAGCACAAGACCTCCTAGTAAGTCTAAACTCGAGATCTTTGGTCATACACACGGATGACCAAACGGTGTCCGATTTCAGATCTGTCTGAACCGGCCAGACCCTTGGATCATAGACTTACTTTATTACATTCTTCCCCCCTTGGAAAATATTTTCGTCCTCGAAAATAGAGCTATATACATACTGTAGGCAACCCCCGAGCCTCATGTTCTAAAACTGGAAGAACATGGTCATGTTCTAGAACTGGAAGAACATGTCTCATCTCTGTGGTGGCATCCCTGCCCAAATGATTCAAAACACTATCCAGGGTTGCACTTTGATAAACGGGACAAAGTACAAACTAGTGAAGAATAATAAGGGTGGATCTAATGACATCCCTGGCTAATTCACAGTTTCTGGATGTGCGATCTAGGCACAAACATGTGAATTAGGTGGATTCAAATTACTAGTCCAGTTCTAGGCATAACTGGTGCATGGGCTTAGTAATGACGGTGGGATTCTTTATCCCTCGCAAGACTTTGAGAATTCTTGATTCACTTGAATTTGTTTTGGAGAACTTGAAGTTTGGTTGTCCCATACATCTAACTTTAGATGTCTGTATGATGGTTTACTTTTATCTAACAGTTACTTGATTTTTTCACTCGACTAGAGGACTACTTTGTCCTTATGAGTTTAAAAAGCCTTTGTAAACTGTAGGAGAAAGTTTATCATTTCGGTGGAATCAACCATACTAACTTCACCAATTCAAATTCAAAATGAAAATTGTCCAACTTAGGACTTTTTTCAAAGACTTTTAACTGAAAGTTCTTGGGAATTGTCAATCTGATGAGCAATTCCTAACTTCCCTATTCTAGAGTATACTGGACTCCAGGAAATCATTTATGCTATAACTTGAAGCAAAATCAAATGAATAAATCTACTTAGACTTATCATCTTTTGAAGATTAAAAAGGTTCTTGTACATAACATCTATCTAGGATGTTCAAGTTAGTTATCTAATTCTAATCGGCTATCCCTGGTCTTTTGCAAAAAGAAATCAGATACCATATCTGAGTCAATTCCAAAAGATTTGGAAAGCGGAAAGAGATAACTAAGACTTTGTACAACCAATTCAAACTTCGCACATACATAAACTTGCTATGAGTCAAAGTCTAGTTGACTCAGGACTTTAACTTCTCAACGATCTATTTCAATAAGATATGGAAGCATTGTCTTTATCTTTAAGAGAAATAAGCTGGATTCTCAAAAAGATACAAAGAAAACCAAAAACATCATCCAACCACAAGATACTAGTGTGGTAACCAACATCAGTGTGTCGACCCACTGAGGTTACGCTGATGAGTTTTGTATTCAAATAATGCTTCACTTGAGACTAAGTTCAGATCACATTCAATCTTTTTGACTCCGTGATGCAATTCTTGTGCATTTCTTTGAGTCTAAAAGAGTGAATTTATCAAGTTACACTAGGAACTTGATACTTGACTTAGTCAATTGAATCTTTAGTTGAAAAGATCAACTCAAAGTAAAAGTCCAACTTCTTTCAGAAATTTATCAAAGATTTCTGATCAATAACACTTAAGCTTGAAGTGTTCTAAGAAGATCTTGGAAGTTACTTACTTCATATCTTCAGTTTCCTTAATCTTGAAGTTACCTTGAAGTATCGTAAGATACTACTGTCATCCTTTACGAATTAAACTTTTCTTGAAGTCTTAATTCCCTTGAGGATGAAACCTAACTTCAAAATCCAAACTAGGACTAAAAGATAATCATCATCCCACGGTCCGATGTCCCATTCCATCTTTTCTACATCAATCTGAGTATAAAATCTGGTGTCCCATACCACCCTATTTTATATTCACATTAATGTGTGGGTGATTCTTATCCTAAAGTCTAAACATCTCTTGATAGAGTACCTTATTTCTTCAATTCTTTTACAAGAATTGGAAGTTTCAGGCATTACCTCTAACTAGATTTTCCTAGGTTTTCATTCCTTCGCATGATCACCTCATAATCATGTGCTTTGCTTTGGAAACTTGAAAACCTCTTAACAGAATATCAATTCTTCTTTACTGGGGTTTTCAAATGAAAACCAATCAAAATTCCAAGTACTTGAATTTTCTTGAATTCAAGTTCAATTGGTTTACCCTTGACCAATTTTGTAGCGACAAGAGCTTTTGACTTCTTGTCTTTTAGATTCCTTTCTTTACTGTTGCTTTAGGTACCTACCCCGGGGACTTTATTTAGGAATCTCTTTACTGCTTAAGTCTTAAGTATCCGCTCATGCTTTCTGGATTTGTACCAAAATCCCTTTAAGGATAGGTAAACACTTATGTTTTACCTTCCACAGACTTAATTACCATTTTCACGGTTGCAGACTACATTCTTGGAATTTCTTTACTCTGTTCAGACTTACTCTTTTTCACAGTTTTCCATCGAATAAATGGAACCTGAGTGAATAATTCCCAAAAGGAATTTTATTGCCAATACTTGGGCAATCTACAAAGTAGTTCTAATCGCACATTACTTGGACAATCATGGCCAAGATTGATCAAGTCTGGTTGATCTTGCGATAAAAATAAAGACTTAGTCTTTATCTTTAAGATCTCTTAAACTATCTTAAGCTTCTTTGCTTACCTGCAGGATTTTAGAGATCTTTCCCTTTACACAAGTCCAAGCATTTTCTAATGCTTTTCAGATTCCAAAGCTAAGAATCTTTGATATACCTTAAGGTTATATCACTTATTTGGACTTAAATACCAAAACTAGTGGTTAGGGATTTGCTGGGAACTACTTGCTATAAAACTTCTCTTGAAAGATGCTAGTCTCACATCTGGGGAGGTTTTGCTTTCAAGAACTTTTTGATTCCTATCAAGTAATACTAGGCTATAATTTGAAGCAAAATGATTCATCTTGGAATTTTTTGCTTTCCAGTCTAATGATTCATCTTGGAATCGTTTGTAAAAAGAATATTTGAAAGAACTTCTTTCAAATAATATCCAAAAAATTTACTGATTCAATTGTATTCATTTCTTGAGTATCAAACTAGAGACGAAATATCACATTTGCCAGTATGAAAGTTTAAGTTAAACTTCCATTTATGTGATATCGACTTCTATTCTCGATTTTGATACAAGACTCATTATTATTGGTCAATCTTCAGATGTTACTAGAGTCCTTTAAACATATTTCACCAATCAAAATTATGTTTAAAGTCCAAGCATCTATTGATGATTGATCCAATAGTAATGTTACTGTGAACACAACTTTGAACTTTATAACTTGTTTAGGAGAAGTTCATGGATTCAAGATCTATTTCTTGGAACTTTCTACTCCTAAATAAAAAGTTCATACTTGCTTCAAGTCTTTAGGAACTTATATTATTTCCTAAAGATTGCTTAGCTAGTTGCATCATTTACTAGAGATGCAATTATAGAACCTAACATCCTTTTATTGATATCAAGGATCAATTGATGTTGAGGTTTAACCTTTGATTTTCATCACTCCTTGAGATGAAATCAAATAAAAATTTATAAAAGCTTGGTACCTTTATATCTTGACAAAATATTTATATCCTAAAGAGATTTTGCCTTCATCATTCCTTGGACCTATCATATAATATGAATTTATATATATTTTGGGAGGAGTTCATGAATCAATTAAGATCCTCTACTTGGAACATCTTCCTTCCCAAAACTAAATTCATCTTGAACATAGTAGGAGAATGATCTCACATGAAATAGAAGGCTTGACTATTTCGTATCTCTATTGCAAAAAGTCACTTATCGAGGTTTCATCATGAGATATAAATCTTGAAACCACAAGAAACTTCTTTAAAACTTTCGAAATCTTCTAAATAGAAGAGTGCTCATGGAACTTTGGAAATATAGTTGATGTTCTCATCCAACCTTGGGATGCTTGAGAAGTTACATAAAATATATAACTAATCAACTAAAGCTTTATCCGCATGACTTTCTAAGTACATCCAGGACTTAGAGTCATCATACATCACAAAAGAGTTTGCAAGTAATTAAATTTTCTTGGTCATCAAGGAAATTTATTACTTAACCTTCTCTTAGTGCTTACTTATACCTAGCAAGACATCTAACATACTTAATTCTCATTAAGTATTTATGTTTGATAGTAGAGTATCGACTTGGGAAGAAATTGACTAATTACTTGAGTTGCAAACTAGAACTAGTATGTCTTTGCAACTACCTAGTCCTTGGTCTTCCCTAATGTCAAACTGCGAGCTTTACAAAGTAAGCTAAATACTAAGAGAGTACATTTTCATATCTACTTGCAAACAACATTCCATTCTTCCATGCAAATGCATGTATCTACATGCAAAAGCATATGCTCACATGCGTATGCATGCATGTTCTTTGCATGCCCAAAAAATAATACAACAATCATGCATGAACTTGATGCACGATTTTTTCTTGTACTAAGAATGTATATCATGCAATCCTGATGCATGTATATCCTTTCCTTTGTCCTAATGCACTATGATATAAAAACATACCCTTGAAGTGCAATAGAAAACTTACTCAATGGAAAGGAAATATGTATTTAAACTACCAAAATACATTCTTTGATGCACAAGGATCTTTTTAAAATCAAGTCTTTCCTTAATGCAAACTAATGCTTGGAATGAGAAATGGATTAATTCATTATTCTAATCTAGACTTAATCAATTGAAATCTTGGCTATTTCAATGTGCATCTAGGATTAAGTGTAGAATAATGAAAACAAGATAAATCAAGCATTAAGGCCAAGCAAGAACTGGAAAATACTTAGCTCCACATAGAGCTACGTCCTTCCCTTGATCCTTTGGAAGAGCTATTCTCTCAAGACTTTGGTCCGAATTCAAAGTAGGTTTGACTTTGATTACCAAACGCCTCCGGATCTTCACTCCACAACTCCACTTCCATCAAACTTTGCTTAAAACTTTAACTTTCTTCAGCTTGAACCACCACAGATATGTACTCGGGTTCGGTTGGGGAAATAAGCAAACTCCAAAGGTTAATCAAAATGAGATGATCTCGGCTCGGGATTAGCAGAGCAGAGATATGATTGAACTGTATAAGATATGCAGAGAAAGATATCACGATAAACCTTTACTTCAGTGGATAAGGCTCTGTGGTCCCTCTGCAAGGTCGCGGGATCGATTCCCGGCGTCCACCTGATGTAGCTTGAACTTTTGGATAGCGTCTGCTTCAGCGCCAACTGATCATAATAAGATACATTCTCCATGATGGTCGCGAGAACGTCTGTGGCCTTATGGATAGGCGGAATAACTTCAGACCAGAGGTCGTGTGTTCGAGCACCCGCGGACCTACAGCACAGAGAATTACCCTTTTGATCTCCTGATTGGGATCTTCTTCAGCGCAGACTCCCGTCAATGGACTGTGTTCGGATGTTTCATCACGCGGATGATGATGCTCTTGGGGATAGAGCGGTGCGCTCCTAACAGGGGGGCGGGAGTTCGAATCCCTCGCTGTAACTCAGTACTGATTTCTCCTTTTAAGGTCCTTATGAAGTCTTCTTCAGCGCTGGTCATGTATAAAATCAGCTACTCTCGGAGTGACATCGCGAACGCCTGCTAGGCCGTATGGATAGAGCAGCGTCCTCTGAACGGGGTGACGAGGGTTCGAATTTCGCTCACAGCAGAGATCATGTTTTTGGCGCTTTTAGCGTTGTGCCCCTTCTTCTTTAGCGTGAATTATTCTGCACATGTATTGGCGCCATTCGACGTTGAGTACCGCGAGCGCATGGGGCTTCTGGATACGCCAGAACTCTCCAAATGAGAGGTTCTGGGTTCGAATCTCCTGCGAGCTAGCGGCAGAGATGATCCCTCACATTTTGCTACTCATAAGCCCTCGCAGGGAGAGGCGTCAAGAAACGATGAGTGAATTCGTATCCGAAGATAATGAACTCCTATATGAAGATGATGATGGACTTCTCAAGGTCACCATGGAAACTCAACCTTGAGCTCTGATACCAATGCAAGAGAACGAGGATTACGACCACCACATGCTAGAGAGATGCCTCTCCTCCCAACCAAATGCCTCTATATATAGCTCTCTCCAGGGGACTACCTTCTTGGGCAGGTGGATACTAACCAGCCAAGTGTCAGCCATGTAACTACATGTGCGCCAAGTGTCCAGTGGATGCTTCTAGAAGGTTCTAGAGCTCTTTGGGCAAAATACTCTTCCCATGTACCTCATGGGGATTGAACCCAAGACCTCGTCCTTCACATCCTTGAGACTTAACCACTAAGCTAAGTGGTTCACTTGTTCACAAGAGCACAAGACCTCCTAGTAAGTCTAAACTCGAGATCTTTGGTCATACACACGGATGACCAAACGGTGTCCGATTTCAGATCTGTCTGAACCGGCCAGACCCTTGGATCATAGACTTACTTTATTACAGAGCATTTGTGGAGGATCCCAAGCATGGGTTCAAGAGAATAGCTAAAGGAGAAAAATCATGTAGAATTTTCACTTTTGAGCTAGAAGATACAAAGAATATTGCACTCTAGAATTACAAAGATCAAATACTTTCAGAGCTTGAGATTTGGCATAAAAGATTAGGGCATGTAGGTGAAAGAACCTTGAACCAAATATGCAGGGACCAATGTGTGCTTGGGATACCTAATGTATCCAAGCAACATATGATCTATAAGTGTGGTGCTTGTCAGTTTGGAAAGTCCCACAGGTTACCATTCTCAAGGAAAGGCTACATGCATGAGGACTACCTAGAACTTGTCCGTACAGATGTATGGGGACCAAGCAAAGACCCTCAATCTGAGGATCAAGGTACTATGTATCTTTTATTGATGATTATAACAGGTGGACTGTATTGTACTTTATGAAGCACAAAGATGAAGTGTTCAATTGTTTTAAAAAGTATCTTGCACTTGTTGAGAATCAGAGAGGAAGAAACCTAAAGAGGCTAAGGTCAGATGGAGCAGGTGAGTACTTCTCCAATGAGTTTGAAGCATTCTTGCAGGACAGAGGAATCAAGAGAAAATCACCACAAGGTGTCCTGAACAGAATGGGGTAGCTGAGAGAAGAAATAGATTGATTGTTGAAACAGCTAGGTCAATGTTGAATGAAAAAAAATTACCTAACTATTTATGGGCAGAGAGTGTATCTACTATCACTTACCTTATAAATAGGTTACCATCCAAATCCCTTGATGGGATGACTCCTTATGAAGCATGGCATGGTAAGAGACCCTCACTTGATCATTGCAGGATATTTGGATGTGTAGCATATGTACACATTCCTTCTCAGATAAGAGGTAAGCTAGACCCTAAGGCTGAGAAGTGTATCTTTATTGGATATGATTTAAATTAGAAGGGGTACAGGTTCTACAACCCTTCAAATAAGGGATTCATGGTTAGTAGAGATGTTGTCTTTGATGAAAATGACTCTTGGTATGAGAATGAATGCAGGAAGGTTAAAGTACCCTATGACTTGGAGGAGGAGTTTCCAAGTCTTGCTAAGGAGGAACCTACTCAAAATGAAGATACCGATTCAGATGATGAAGATATTATCAATCTTGAGGAATTGAAGGCATGCAAGTCCAAAGGAAAACTCAAGATGAAGAAACTTGAAGACATACCTGAATCTTCAAATCAATCAATGAGAAGATCACAAAGGGAGAGCAAAAAACCTATTACATATGGGTATGACACCTCTCTTGTCACTAAACATTCTATTTATCTTGCCAAAGACTTGTCAATTGAAGAAGCAGGATCATATGAAGAAGCAAAGACCAAGACAAAATGGAAAGAAGCTATGGATGAGGAGATTGAAGCACTCAAGGAAAGTGACACATGGGAACTAGTACCAAAGAAAGAGGCTATGAAGGTAATTGGATCTAGATGGATCATACATTCAGTATTGTGTGTTGTGCTCCAAGCTTCTTCTCCTTCCTTGTGTTGTTCGCATGCTTCTGCAGACGTCTATCTCCAACAATTAAATATATAAAAACTAGGATTTTAAAATAAATATTAGTATATATAATGAAATATATAAACAACTATGGTTTTAGAATGAATATTAGTTTATATAAATAAATTTATAAGAAATTAAGGTTTTAGAACTAATATTAGTATATATAATTAAATATATAAAACATTACTACTTTAATATTAAAAATAGTAAATATACTTAAAACCTAAAAAACTAGAGTTTTAGAATAACTATTAGTATATATAATTAAATGTATAAAATATTAAGACTTTTGAATTAATATCAATATATATAAATAAAAATATATAAACATCTAGGGTTTTAAGGTAAACATTAATATATGTACTTAGTCACATACACATACACATACAAGTCACATATACATACACACATATACACATACATGTTTTAGGGTTAGCATTTAAGGGTTAGGACTTTAGGGTTTTGCATACATACACACATGGATACACACATATACACACATATACACATACACACATATATATGTACATACACATGCACACACACATACACATGTTTGACGAGAGGTGAAACATACATAGATACATATATACACACATATACATACATGAATAAATATATAGATACTTACATACATACATGCATACATACATACACACACACATATACATAGATATGTACATACACACATGCATATATACATACATACATACATACACATATAAACACACACACACACATACATACATACATACACATATAAACACACACACACACACATACATACATACATACATACACATTGCATTAGAATAATTATTAGTATATATAACTAAATGTATAAAAAAAATTAGATTTTAGAATTAATGTTAGTATATTTAATAAATAACTAGGATTTTAGGATATATATATATATATATATATATATATATATATATATATATATATATATATATACTTAAATATATAAAAATCTAGTATTTTAAGATTAGTATTAGTATATATATTTTACTTTATTCAAAATAGGGTTTTAGGATAAATATTAGTATATATAATTAAATATATAAAAACAAGTATTTATCATTTATAATAGTAAATATACTTAAATATATATAAAAAATGGTTTTACGATTAATATTAGTACATATAATCAAATATATAAAAAGCTACGATTTTAAGATAAATATTAATATATATAATTAAATATATAAAAAACTAAGGTTTTACGATAAATATTAATTAATTGACTTAAATATATAAAAAATTAGGATTTTAGGAATAATGTTAGTATATATTATCAAACATATAAAAAACTAGGGTTTTAGTATTAATATTAGTATATATACTTAAATATATTAAAACTAGGATTTTAAGATAAATATTAGTATATATAATGAAATACGTAAAAAACTATTAGTACTTTAATATTAAAAATAGTAAATATAATATTAATATTAGTTTATATAAATAAATGTATAAGAAATAAGGTTTTAGGAATAATATTAGTATATTAATTAAATATATAAAATATTAGTACTTTAATATTAAAAATAGTAAATATACTTAAACGATAGAATTTCCATGATCAAAAGTCGACAAAAAACATTAAAACATGCAAAAACTAGCTTGTTTACTACTCTATAATGGAGAAAAGATATCTGTTGTATGTGCATCACTCATGATGCTCAATCTTCAATCCATCTATGGATGGTCAGATAGTAGTCTATTTGAATTTTTCAAGTAGAGTGGAATTGAAATAAATTTTCGTTGCTGCATCAAAAAAAGTTTATTTACTAATATCATTGTAATTGCTTATCCCTTGCAGGCTTTTGAAAGATCAATTTTTGCCAGATGGTAATGACATGCCTCTAACACGTGGAGACATAAAGAAGCTTTTACAGTCTGCGGGTATGGACTACACAAAGATTCATGCCTATCTAAATGATTGTGTTCTCTTTCACAATGAGTATGAGCATCTCCAGATATATCCAAAGTGTGGAATGAAAAGGTTTAGAGAAGACGTTGTGGGCAAAGCAGTCCCCATAAAGGTTCTTTGCCACTTTCCTATCATCCCAAGAATCAAGAGCATGTTCAAATGCAAATCCGTAGCTCAGTTAATATCATGGCATGCAAAGAGAAAATCTATAAATGGTGTAATGGGACTTCCTACTAATTCCAATGCTTGGAAATACATAGATAACAAGTGGTCTTTGTTTGCTAGAGAGGCTCGGAATATATGTTTAGGCCTAGCTATGGATGGCATAGATCCATTTGGTTTATGCCGCTCCTCATGGAGCACATGGCCTGTATGTTCGGTTTACTAAAACATCCCACCATGGCTAGCCACAAAAAAGGATCATTTATTATTAGCCTTCATTGTGCCAGGTAAGTATAAGGTCAAAAATATGAATGTATACCTTGTACTACTTCTAGAAGAGCTTCGTACTTTATGGGATGGGATTACTGTGTGCGACACATCTCAACCTTTAACAAGAAGGGACGTGCGAGTGCAAGGCATACTTATGTGAATAGTGCATGATTGGTCCGATTATGGTGAATGTTCAAGTTATTGATTTTGAGTTATAATGCTTGTTCCCTATGCAGATCAATTATTATCTGTATGCTAATTACTTGAGTTATCTATTATAGAGCAAGATGGGAGACAATCCACTTCTCACTCTTGATTCCATGATAGAGGAGTAGTTTCTAGATTTCATGCCTCTAGCACCTCTTGCTTATCAAGTCGTTGCGTCATAGATGTATTCGAACTCTCATGCGACTACTCCCACCGATGGCACTGTCTTTTTTCAGACTAGTCGCACGGGTGGCACTCGCTTTGGAGGGATTACTCCCATTGATAGCGCTCCCTTTGGCATTACTCCTCGCTTTATGAGTCCACCATAGCTATCTCCTTAGTCATCCCCTAATGGCTCCACCAATCGATGTGTGCACCAACATTCGACACCACAACACGATATAGGCATTGGTCCAACTCGTTCTTCTAGGTTGTATTCAAGTTCGCGTTCTAGAGGAAGAGGTTCTAAAGGAGGGCTTACATGTGGGTCTAGAGGAGGCGATATTGTGGTGGTGGAGAGATGGATGCAATGTCACTCACAGCAAGTCATATATTGAGTACCTCAGATGAAATTATGCCAAACAATACACCACATACACCTTGGGATGCTCATGACCATCATGACTCCAAGTTGTATCGTATATCAGATGGAGCTCTAGTGATGAATGCGGTCAAAAAGGCCACGGGTCAGTGGATATGATAGTTGTGCATACTACAATTTGGGTGCTCTTTCATGGTCGAGTAGAGTACACAATGATCGAAAGAATATCATAGAGGTGATCTATCACGAGTTTCAGCCATCACCTGGTCACCGTGTTGTCAACTAACAGTGGATACAATACATGGCACATGAGATGAGTAGCATCGACGATCGTAGGCTTGTGATGCTTTCAAAGACGGCTTATTGGAGCCTACATGGCTAGAAGCTGAGGAGTGGGAGATGATTCATGATGAGAAATAGTAGACTCTTGACCGATATCATCAAGAGCAGGATATGATGGCCACACATCTAGATGTGATCAGAGCATTGCATTTGGATAGCTGTGGTTACGATACGTTGCATCACAAGTTTGTAAGTATCATTTTGATTAATAAATTTACTTATGTTAAACATATTTTTGTCAAGATTTTCTCTCCTCTCTCACTTATGAAGGCCTACACGAAACACATTTGGCAAATGTAGCCAAAATTCCTTGAGAATTCCAAGATGTGTCAAGGATGTCAAAGGGAGTTCAGATGTAAAGTTTGAAAGAAATCAAGCAAATCCAAGATAGCAGTCAAAGCTAATCAAATTTTGGAAAGTAGGATAAATATTTTACTCATCAAATCACATGATATACTTGTAAAGTCTATCAAAGGCAGTCTATAGCCTGAATTTCACATATGAATGGATTTTCCGGCACATTGATATCCCATGTGCATTTTATAAAAATGTAATTTTTTCACTTAGACCATACAAAATCTTGTATAGGAATTTCTCTTAACCATATGGTCTGGTATGTATAAAGATTATATATCACTACATATTTGTATAAATTTTCAAGGCTATCAAAGCTCCCTACACACCTTAATGCCACCTTGCAAACTTCCAAATGTAGTCAAACTTGTATAATAGAGATTTAGATAGGAGTTTCTTTTTGCATATTCCTAAAGGAGGGCTTTCAAAATATAGCCCTCCAAAGTTTCATCTTCATCAAAGCATATTTGGAGGGTCAAAGAGCACAAAATCTAATTTTCAAGGTCACCATAGTTTTCTAAATTAACCAAAGTGAAGGTTTGAAGGGCTACCACATGGCAAAAGATGATTGAACTATGTTGTACGGTCACGATGAGCTCACATTCAAGGATGGAGATGAACCAAAGCTTAAAGCAAGGAGGATCCACGAGTTTTTTTATTAGATAAGCTTATTTTGATAGCCAAAGATCAATAATGCAAAGTTCCTCCAAAAATAGCAGCTAATCTTATCTGAATTGATATCAACATTGATTCGACGGTCGAGATCTTTCAATGGTGGAGAATAAAGGTGCCTATTTTTCTCTCCTTTGTCCTAGATATCAAATAAAAAATCAATCATGTCATCCATTTGATAAATCCAATAGTTGTAATAAAAAACAATTGATCCTTAGGTTCAGAGTTCATTTCTCCAGATCCAAGGATCCAAATTCATTCAAAAACCTATAAAAATCTCACCTCCAAATTCATGGAGCATCATTTTTAGGCATCCATAGGCCTTGTTAGCACATGGTTTCCTTGAGGGGATCACCCTCAGTTGAGCATGTGAGCATCCAAGGTGGACTAGTAAGAACAATGTTCCTAAATCAATTTTAATTAGACTTCCAAACTAGGATAGGCTCATAAACCCAATGGTTTCTTTATCTTTTATCATCCTCAGTGGATCATGTGAGTGATTTAGAGTTGGTTTTATGAGTCTTAGACTTCTTTAGATAGATGTTACACTCCTAGAAAGATATAGGGTCGACGAAGTAGAACCTATCCTCTCATGTGTGACATTCAGTTGAACTATCATGTGGAGACCATCTTTGACCATTAGAATGTCTAGCTTGATGTATCATAATGCTCATGTATATGTAGTTCATTACAATCTCATTTAATTCAAGTCACTTTTCTCTTGTCTCTTATGTGTTTTTACATGTCTTCTTTTAACTTTTTGTATGTGTGAGAAGGCTCTGTAATCTTGCGATGAACCAGTGAGGATTATCCATTGAGATTGTGAGGATAAGTTCTATATATTCATAAATTATGACCCACATGCATGCATACTATTCATAAACACCCATGCATATGTTTCAATTTTGAAAGTGTATAAGACGATTCTTTTTTGGACCATTCTTCCCTTAGAAATGGATTCATGTATATGATATTCTTTTGTTCTCATCATGCATACATACCATCCACAAGCATCCATTCATATGGATTAAATTTTGAAAGTATATAAGAAGCTCCTTTTTTGGACCAGTCTTTCTTTCGAAATTAATTCATATGTATGGTTTTCTTTTGTTCTTATCATTCATGTTCATGGATTTATCTTGCATTCATACATTCTTCTTCCCATAGTCAGATCACCACATCTCTCCTCTCCATACCTAACTTCACCTCCACCTTCACATTTTGATCATATAAACCTTCCAACACTCACTAGCTTCATACACTCTACATGTACCGTGATCGGACCCGATCCATCCAGATTGCAATCACCTCCACATTTGAACCCAACATGAGTCAAACACGCAACCTTCTAGTCTTTTTGGGAGGTTTTGATCCATATCCTTTGTCACATATTTTTGTTCATCATCATCATTCTTGAGTGTTGCTCTCGATTCTCACAATATCATGCATATCTTTTTCAT
>CM035417.1:49128185-49130685 GCA_020310875.1 Ceratopteris richardii | reverse complement strand
CTTTGCAGGTTTCATGTGATGATGCAGATAATTCCATTTCTGATGCAGATGTAAATGATGCACTTATTAATGAGAGAGCTGATATTGAGCAGGCAAGAACTATGCCAAAACTGTTGGAGCAAGTCTATGACAAGCCTAAGTATTGGCTTGAGTCCCACAAAGTCATAGAAGAAGCCTTAAAATGAAGACAATGTAAAGTTCACTTGTGAACTAACTCTTGTAACTTTTGAAGAGTTTACTTAATGTAAAAGTGAGAGAATCTTGAGTGGTTGAGTCCACTTGATCAAAAAGGGAAAGAGGAGCCACGGATTTGTGATTTTTGGTAGATAGAGAATCAAATCAATCACTAATTGATTGGAGAGTGATTGAGGGGAGTTACCCTCCCAAGCTCAACTATAAATAGATGGCAGCTTTAGTCGTGGTTAGAGAGACCTATGTGAAGACCTCCAAGAGCTGAGCTTTATGCCATATCAAGGTGTGATTCCAAGGCACACATATGTATCAGTAAGTCCATTGTATTGTACAAGCAATATACTTTCATTTTCATGATCATTTCATGTTCTTGTGAAGTGTACTACTCACTGCCATATCTCTCAGTTTTCTCAGTCAGATTGCAGAGATGATTTCTCTGAGCTTGGTGCATCATTTTCAGTGATTTAACTTGGTAAAGTTAGCTCTATAAGTCTACTATATGCTCCATAATTTTCATTTCATTTGGGTGTTTCAATCTTCAGTTATGTTCAGTTGAAATCAACCCTGTCTGTTCATTTTCACTTCTCTGTCAGGTACCCGACTTTTTTACTCATCTTGTCAGAGCTGTTTCTCGATGTGTACTTACCCAAATTCAATGATTTAAAGCTTGATGGATTTAACGTACCGTCTAGTATAAGCATACAAATTTTCATAATCATTGGATTCTTAAATCTGGATTTATGTTCATTTTTCTGCTCACCGTTCTCCTTACTATAGCAGCCCGTGAAAATTGGGATGATGTCATCACTTGTTAAACATCTTTCTGTGTGTGGTTCATTATTTTTTATGCAATTACTCTTCAAAGTTAGATCTTTAAGTTAACTAGACTTCCCCAAGAGGAATTAAGCTAATTGCTGCTGTGCTTAGAGAATTATGCAAAACACTGGACAGATGTATGAACCAAAATAGCAAGTTCTTCACCTCTGAGCTAACTCCAACTTATCTGTTTTGATCTATCTTTTAAAGAGTGATCTTCCAAGGTACATAGGGTATCTGATACATCCATTGGCAAGCTAAAAGAGCCCACCATATACTCCTGGAGTTCATTTGGTTGGTGTAGATCAAGGATTTTGCAAAACCTCTTCATCTTCAAGCACATACCTATCCATCTCTTCACAGTGTATCAGAGCAAGGTTGGACAACATGGCAGATGGATTTCCTTCATCAATTGACAAATTGGATAGAGGTAACTACTCAGCTTGGTCATTAAGAATGGAAGCTTATCTCCAAGGTAGAAGTTTATATGGTTATGTGGCTTGAGATGAAGTTATGCCAAGTTTCAGGAACAAAAGTCAACCAACACAAGAAGAGCAAGAAAGATTGAGCACATGGTGCTCCAAGGATGCACTCGCAAGGTCTTATCTCCTCAACTCTATCTCAGATTTTTTGTTGCCTCACATTAGAAGTTGTAAGACATCTCAAGAAGTGTGGGATGCACTTGAAGCTTTCTTCTCTTCAAGTACTAAAGCTAGGAAGCATCAACTATGGCTGGATTTCACAACTCTCAAGAAGGCTCCCAAACAAAATATGACTGATTTTGTCACAAAGCTCAAGGACATAGCAGATCAGTTGGGAAGCATTGGAGAGGTAATAGATGAAGAGCAAATTGTAAGGGAGTTCATCAATGGCTTGAAGGCAGATGACAAGTGGGAAGCATTCACCACAGCTATGGATTTGTACATGGACATGCATGTACCTGATTTCAATACACTCATTGGACAACTACTTCCTCAAGAGGCAAAGCTTATAAAAAATGGAGAAAGCTCTAAAGGTAATCAATCTTCAGCTTTATACACTGATAAAAGCAAGTCCAAATATAACAAATGAAAGGCAAAGAAAGTAGATGATGAAGCAGGTACATATCAAGCTAACTATGCAGGTAGAGGAAGACATGGCAGAGGTAGAGGAAGAGGAGGTAGACAAGGCAGGGGGAGATTCCAAGACTCCAACTCATGTTCTATTTGTGGATTAACTAATCATACAACTGAAAAATGCTTTAGGAATTTCAGGAATCAAAGAGGCAGAGTATACAATAGAGGAAGTTATGGCTACTCAAGAGGAAGGTTCAACAATTATCATGGCAACTACAACAACTACAATCATTCAAACTATCAAGGAGGCTACAAAGGAAGGAGAGACTTCAATAACTACACAGAAGACTCAAACAAAGAGGATTCATTATTGATCATGAACATGGCTATGCCACAAGGTAAATCTGATGAGCATATTTTCTACATAGATTCAGGTT
>CM035417.1:49118185-49123185 GCA_020310875.1 Ceratopteris richardii | reverse complement strand
TGAGTGCATGCATCCAGCTTTTACTTTGATCAACCACATTTCCACATCTTTCTGTATTGTTTTTATCTTCATATGGTGATTGTTATGCACCATACACTGTTACAGTAGAAAAATTAGGCACCTGCAATAAGAATCTGCATCCCTCTTTAGGCTCCCACCCAAGAGAAGATGAATACTGCTTTGCAAATAAAAGGGTTATTTCATCAACCCTCCTCATCAAGAATACATGGTTGAAACTAATATTGTGCAATGGAGCCAAAACCTTAGCACTGTTATCAAGGCCCATTGAGCAAAAGTGCTTAAAGTCATAAATCTGTGTGAGGTGTTGAACTTCTGGTTTTGGAGTATATGCTTCTGAAATCAACTCAGATAAAATGGAAGAGTAAAAGCATTGTTACGTGCCAACTTCTTAGAGAAAGTACTGAACATTTGATCAATGTGATCATGAGTGTGGCCAACCAGAAGGAAATTTACCTTAACCTTCTGAAATACCTGCTTTTCAACAAGCATGCTTAAATATCCAAAGACTGTAGAATTTTTATTCTCTCTTGCAGTATTATCTAGTTGCAAATATAGAGTTGGTGGCAAAAGACCCTTCCATGATTGCAAAACACGATGAATGACAGTAACTGTAAGGTTTGGATCATTATGCACATTCGGATATGTGAAGAAAACCTTGGACATTACAGTTCCATTGTATACCAAAGCACCAACCAAATGCATTTGCACAAGGACTTCATCTCCAATGTCCTTAGGGATGCGATAAAAATGTGGCAAACAAGTTTTTTTTTTATCCATACCATCGATCAACAAACACATATAACGCTCCGGATTTCTGAGTGCTTTACTTCGATGATGAATTGCTTTCTTTCTCTCTAAAGCTTGACTCTCACGATGGTTGTTAAGAAGGTTTTTAAAATTATTCTTTTCCTGTGGTGTTGTAGCCCCTTTTGCCATGTTTTTCAAAGTGGCGCAAACTGAACATTCACCCATTCTAACTTTACAAGGAATAGAAACATTGTTAAACTCTTCCTTCCATAATCGAGTAAAGTGACGATACAACACATACTTCTCATTTCTATTTTCCATGTCTTCTCTATATATTTGAAATACCTCTCGACGAGTAAAGTTATCTGACAAGTGCAACCTTCCAGTTGTAGGCATAACCTCACAATGCAAGCTAAAATAGTTCATCATCCAATTCATTGCATGACGTCCAACAGATCCTTTGGTCCCAACATGGAACGTATCCAAAACGAGATCCCCATTCAAAAGCCCTTGTTGAACCCTATGTATTCTAAAATTTCCCACACCCATTGCAATTTTAAATGCAGCCCTACAGCATCGCATCCCTTGACTAAAGAAATATTCAAAACCAACACGCGTTACTGACATGTTATCCTCAATCATTTGCATGCGAGAAACAAGGTATATATCCTGCCTTTCACTATCTAAATGGAGGAATTTTTCTCTTAGGTGCTTTAATTTCTTCATTCCTAAATTGTACAAACATTTCAAACCACAACAATGCTTCACAATATCCAATGCAATCTGTCTATCTGAAGTAAGAAATTTAACTCTTTTTTGACTTACTTCACGAGGCCTTCTTTTAAATCGTAGATTGAGCTTGCTTTGCTTTTCCGTTGCTCCACATGCACTTGAGTCAGAAGGAAGATCAATGGTTGGATCAGATGGGAGATCAAGAGGTGCATTTGGTTGAGCAGCATTGCACTGTGAATTGGATAACTTAAATGACTCAACAGAAAACATGGAATCATCAGCACGTTCTAAATCATAGGGATCATCACTTCTGTGGAAAGGGTCAACTGAGAACAATGAATCCGAAACTGTATCAATATGAGCAGAGGAAGCTGATGCCCAAGCATCCACTCAAAAGATTGAGCTCATCTTCACTGAGTTCACAGAAGACTGAAGATGAATGACCTTTTTAAATAAGTAGAAATCCGAGATCAAGTGAAGATGTCACATCAAATGTCACATCAAGAAGATATGAAATCAAAAGTTTATTAACGTAACATTAAATAACATTAAACATCAAGTTACATCAAATCACTTAATTACTCAAATATACCCTAATAAGGGAACCAAAGATTTGATTCACTTTTGAAATGAGAAACGCAGTTGATTTCTAACTAGATATGAGTCATTGAGTCTTAGCATTGTGAGTGAATCAAAATATATCCAAGTTGAGTTCCAACTGGATTATATATTAAAATTGTTTGGAGTAGTGCCATTGAAGACTATACAAGAAGAAATTTTACCTTTGGTAAATAAGATTTGTGGTCTTGGCTAGATCTCAAAGAGGTAGATGAAAGTATATTAAAAAAGAATTATGTGTAAAAGAGGTACACGGAATTTTTATTCATACATTGATTTTCCATTTCAACAATGTGTTACAAGATAAATGTGAATATGAACTAAAAAGAGCAGGATAACACTATAAAGATGTCATTAATCTCCCATATTCAACACAACTTAGACTTGATTTTCTCCCAAGCAAGAGATTCTAAGAAAACATTTCTACATGAGATTATACATCCTCATGTACATACCATACTCTTGCCATTGAAGTGTAATTTCCATGCAAATGTATATAAATAGTTGCAAGGATCTTTACTTGAATGTTTATTCATACATTGACTTTCCATTTAAACAATGTGTTACAAGATAAATGTGAATATGAACTAAAGTGAGCAGGATAACACTATAAAGATGTCATTAATTTCCCATATTCAACACAACTTAGACTTGATTTTCTCCCAAGCAAGAGATTCTAAGAAAAAATTTCTACATGAGATTAGACATCCTCATGTACATACCATACTCTTGCCATTGAAGTGTAATTTCCATGCAAATGTATATAAATAGTTGCAAGGTTCTATGAAAATTTCATTAAAGTGGCTCTGAAACAGCCTATTTGTGTGGGTGGTATTCCCTGGTTAGATAAGTTGACAGATATAGTTAGCAACTGGACTCATTCAGTTAGATCTAGTTAGTCTCTGGTTCAAGTTACCCAATTGCCTATAAATAGCAGAGGAGGAGATCATTCTCATTTTCAAAATCCACGAGCAAGAGAGAGCAACAGAGCACAGACAGCCATGGAGCACAGAGCTCAGCATACCAGCAAGGCAACTCTGATGGAGAAGAAGAATGTTGGCAAGAGTACCAAGAGGTAGACAAAATCATACCATATAAAAAGATTCCTAAAAGATTCCCTTTGTATGTTTGTGTAAAGAGTCTGCTTTCTAGGTTTTTATTTTTCTTAGCTAACATATAGATCCAATGAGGGTACAGCTCGATGCCTGGCATCGACTTTTAGGTGTAAGTCGATGCCAGGCATCGACTTTGAGGCTGCAAGTCGATGCCAGGCATCGACTTGCAGGTGCAAGTCGATGCCTGGCATCGACTTACACGTAAGATTCGATGCCATGCATCGACTTTGTGCGCAAGTCGATGCCACGCATCGACTTGCAGGTGCAAGTCGATGCTAGGCATCGAGTTTTCCGTGCAAGTCGATGCCTGGCATCTACTTACACCTAAAAGTCGATGCCAGGCATCGACTTGCCTTGCATCAAAGTTGGCCTGAAAGTCGATGCCAGGCATCGACTTGCCTGGCATCGAAGTTGGCCTGAAAGTCGATGCCAGGCATCGACTTTAGGGTGCAAAGTCGATGCCTGGCATCGACTTTTGGGTTCAAGTCGATGCTAGGCATCGACTTTTAGGTACAAGTCGATGCCAGGCATCGACTTTTAAGTGCAAGTCGATGCCAGGCATCGACTTTGTGTGCAAGTCGATGCCCGGCATCAACTTGGGGATGCAAGTCGTTGCCTGGCATCGACTTGCACACAAAGTCGATGCCTGGCATCGACTTGCACTTAAAAGTCGATGCCTGGCATCGACTTGTACCTAAAAGTCGATGCCTAGCATCGACTTGGGCCTTTGAAAACCACATTTACGTATGAGCTGATATTTCCAATCGCCTTCAGGGATGCGGAGTCCAAGAGTGAGAGGCCCTTCAAGAAGCTGAGAGTCACCATGGGCTCTGGTGATCAGCAACGTGACAAAGGCATTGGTCACCAAGCAAAACCAAAGAAAATTATTGCATCCTTGTCCTCTGAGAAGGCCAGCAACCCGCTAGGAATATCCTCTGGAGGACAGAGTAGCATCAAAATTCCTGAGGATGATACAACTATGAAGGATATGTCGAGGGACGCTGAGGTCTTAAGGACAGATCGTCCACTGCGGGACATGACAAATCTGGAGTGGTGCCTTTAGTATGTTGAAGAAAAGAATGCAGTCCTTCTTGTGTTCGCAAGGGCATATGGGAGAGGAAAGATTACGACAACACAAGGTTTTCAGTATGGCCTTGTGTACAAACTGGATTATGAAGATGAGGATTCTGACAACCTCCTTTTCTTGGTAGAGACATTGAAAGGTTTAAGAAATGTTATATGCAAGATGGATTTCTTGTGGCCAGAGTGCTGTGTTCCAGATGGGCTAGCTGAGATATGCAGGGACTCAATCAATCTTATCAAGGACTTGATGCCATGGATCCAGGGCAACATCATGCCAACACAACAGAAGATGACAACCCCTGTAAAGGCAAGGGGTAAGCAGAGCGTGCAGAAAAAGTTTCAAAAGAAAAAGAAGAGAATTTCAGAAGAGGAGTCTTCTGACTCAAGCTCTAGCTCTGAGGATATAATTGTTGCACCTGGTGGAGAGCTTGCCTCGGGTGTTCTTGGTACTGAGCAGAACAAGATGAGGGAGGACATAGCTAAAAGAAAAGTTGTGAAGAAGGGGCAGTTGTTCCACCTGCCAATCAATATCATCCACAGGCCACCAATAGATCCAGTCATAGGGAGGAGGCCCCTTGAGATCAGGGAGCCACACAATTTGCACGTGCAGAATCTTAAGAAGAAAATGAAAATAAATCCTCATGCTACTGTTGTGCCATTCCTTGTCATGGTGGATCCGAATGA
>CM035417.1:48963185-49110685 GCA_020310875.1 Ceratopteris richardii | reverse complement strand
CGAAATAACTCCGATGGGGAAATCATAGGGCAATTAGACACTGCCATTTACATATTCAACATAAAACACATGGTATACAATCTGTACAAAATCGGAAACAAGGTGCCTTCTTAAAGGATACATCAGACACCAA
This sequence comes from Ceratopteris richardii, assembly GCA_020310875.1. Lineage (NCBI taxonomy): Eukaryota > Viridiplantae > Streptophyta > Polypodiopsida > Polypodiales > Pteridaceae > Ceratopteris > Ceratopteris richardii. The sequence continues at coordinate 49,110,552 of CM035417.1, read as the reverse complement.
CACTGCAGAGTCTCTCCCCTACATATAGATTAGTGATCATTATTGCTCTGTATCGACTGAGCAAAGTCATGACTAAAATCCACAAGAGAAATTCCCATTCGGACTGACTATAGAACATCCCGATACACCACTTACACACTGCATTGCGCAGCAGGCACATGCGAGAGCCTCACCCTTGGGGTTTACATCACATACCCCATATGCATATTCCGCACAAGCAACCCGAGGGCACTGTATGCTCTCACAATCTGCAAGCAGAAACCGAAGGACATTAGTCAATGTGATCGACTCTCTCTCTCTCTCTCTCTCTCTCTCTCTCTCTCTCTCTCTCTCTCTCTCTCTCTCTCTCTCTCTCTCTCTCTCTCTCTCTCTGTGTTTCAGGCATTCATTACCTGTTTCAGGCATTTGTCTGACATTACCACTGCTTCCATCACCTTCCATCTGTCAACGAATAACAGAAATAGCTTTTCTAGGACCAGAAAGGATGAAAGACAAAGAAAATAAATGCTAAGGAATTACACTGATTAATCCATTACCATGCGCACATGCCGGCCATCCGCCATAGCTGTTCTCTCCAACATTACCAATGTACGACCAAGAAACATCCGAGATAAACAGTCAGCGCTAAGAGACACAGATAAAACGACCGGAATGACAAAGAGAAAGTGAAGCGGAGATTAAACAAGAGAATTGATAGCTTACCTGAAACTTGAAGGAGAAAGAGCAAGAAAACCAAAGGAGCCTTTCTGATAGCCATGATTGACCAAGCACGAATTACTACGTCAGATCATGCAACAGAAAATCAATGTCTCAAGAAAACAGACTCTGCCGATCTCAATTGGAAATCAGCAGAGAACGTGCTGCATCTTGCGGCAAACAATGTGAAAAATTCCCACTTTACGAAAAGGAAGGGACTTCCACCGCTAGAAGCACAGTGTAAGTCCAACCTTGCTAACGGATGTTATTATGCTATTCCAGTGCATACCGAAGCTCAATCACTATCATCTTTCTGACAATGGTTGAATCCATACACAAAAAAGAGAATCATCTCCTCTTACATTGACCTGGTCTGGTACATGCCCTAAACGACTAAGATGAACACGCTTGTCAGTAAAATATACGTGGACGTAGATACATAGATTGACAGAGAGAGAGAGTGAGAGAGAGAGAGAGAGAGAGAGAGAGAGAGAGAGATCCTAATTTGGAGTCGGTGACCACTGACCAGGCACTATGGTTACCGGAGTGGCTTTTCTAATATTTTTGAGGTGACTGAAAAGAGAAATAGTATAGTTCTGAAGGCTTTGATTCGTTTTACAGTCCATTATGAGTAATCAGGTAATTAATAAGAACAGAACTTATCTCTGCAGCTCCATAATCCATCTGCACTACGATATGACAAAGTCCCTCCTCTTTGGACATGATCGCGAGTCACAGGAGACACGCGTTTAGAATCTGCCAAATCGTACCTTTAATTCCTTTTTACCGTGAAGGATTTTTCTTTCAACCCGTTACCCTAGTCCTCCTCCTTCTTTCTGAGTTTTGTCTTGACACGGAGAGCAAACTGATAATTGCTGACCATCATGCCACAGACGGGTACGTTTGTCGTTGTAACCTTGTCGCGGGTCATAACTCACAACGGGCCGCTTGCTACGAAAGACAAGTTTGAGCTAAACCTTATACTATTGTACGTCAAGCCGTGCAAGAAAAACACCACGGTTCCAGAGGTAGAGCCTAAATCATTAAAGAACCCCATCTCCATCACCGACATGTCAGTTTGGCTGGAAGTCTGGTGCTGAATATGCAGGAATAGATGTTCAATATCTGTGTGGAAGAAAAAGCTAGACCGTAGACGTGATGTAATGTTCAATTGCGTTGTCCACAGTGCTTAAATCTATGCAGCATCACCAAAATTCTTACGATGCCCTGAGGTGGAAAGTCGGTGCCTTTTAAGCTTACATTTTTTTCTAGAACGAAAAATGTAATTGGTAGTAGAAAAAATAATGTAACTGCTAGTATTTTTAGAAGAAAGTAAAACTGGCTTTTTATCATGTTTACTGAGATTTGCGATGAGATATTAATCAAATGTTAAACATGATGAAAACTAATTGATAATAAAAAATGTAATTGGTAGTATTAAGAAAAAAGTAAAATTGACTTTTCATCATGTTTACTGAATGTTTCGATTAAATATTAGTCAAATGTTACACATTCAAAATAAAACATTTATTTTATATTTAATAGACTATGAAGTGAAGGAGATATTATGTCATACTAAAATTATGAAAAAATGAAAGAATTTGAACGAATGTAAGAAATGAAAAAAATAATATCATGGATATTCTATTAATTAATAAAATTATAATAGTTAATTGGAACCCAAAAAAAAAGAATCATTAGTGTTTCCTTATTGAAAATTTCATCATGATTCAAAATATGTATTGTAAAAAGATTTGAGACGAGATATATATAATAAAAGCATGATTCATGTGTTACAATTTATATCACATGTAGCATGTCTCGCAATTCATATAACATGTAGTATGTCATATTAAATGTAGTATGTCTCACATGTACTATGTGTTACATTTACAAACTTGTAAACATCAAAGTGCACAATTAGAAGTGATAAGACCTCTCAAGATCTTCAAAAAATCAAATATATGCTATCAAACTTCAAAGATCGAACTTGCCCGCAAACTCTCAAGAAAACAAAAAATATCGACTATAGAAAAAATAATCATCAACAATTCTCTTAGTACAATTGGTAAAAAACAAATATATAGCATCAAAGTAGACTTTGTGTAGCATACTTTAGAAAACAAAAAACATAAAAAAACTAGTGCGTTTCCTTATTGAAAATATCATCATGATTCAAAATATGTTTTGTAACTCTAGGTCTCGCTAACCTTGAGTGTAATCACAAAAAACATGATAGATTGCCCTCATATAACTCTAGGTCTCGCTAACCTTGAGTGTAATCACAATTAGTAGTTTTGTCTAAACTACCTTGTGAACTATGCAAATCCATCATCTAGCTCATATATAAGAATTTCTTGATAGTAAAATGTACTCTCTACATTTCACCATCCTAAAAGTCTATGGTTTGTCGTCCTTTACCATTGGACTAAGTTCTATTGGAAGAGCATCTATTGGCACTAGTGCAAACTCAAAAATATTCTCTTCTCTTTAGTTTGCAATATGAATGCAAAAGCATTCCCTTTGAGATTCAGATAATCCCTAAGTACCCATCCTCCTAACTAATGTTTACACATCATACTCATGATGTAACACCAAATAAGAGTTTGATACCACAATAGGTTAGATATCTCCCTATCTCCTAGAAACCCTAAAGAGAAGAGTCATAACTCTACTCCCAATCTAACTAATGTCAATAACTAGTTCATCTCATCTAGTCAAAGACCATCACTTGAATAACATAATTGCTCCTCTCTAGAGTCTCCATGTGAGACTCAATCTAACCATCATGATTAACTAATCTCCCTCTTGTCTTTGATAGAAGAGTGCCACTTCTATCTAGACAACCAAAATGAGAAAATAAAACTCTCTTTGTCTCTCTCAAGGATCTCCTCTAAGGAAAAGAGCTTAGTGGAATCTATTCCACTTTCCCTTTCCCTTTGAAAGAGATTCTTTTGAATCCAATTGCTCTACTCATCCATAATTGAGAACATGGACATAAGTTCTCCATATTTTCCTTCCAAGATAATGGAGAATCAAACTCCCATGTGAAGTAAATGAATTCCTTCTGAGATATAGACTAAGAGATGTTTTCTACACACCTCTTGTCTCTAAAGGAAAACATACTCTATATTCTTCTCTTATGAAGAAATCATGTTTTTTCTTTCCTTCTTTCTTTCTCAAAGAACAGGAGCTAAAGTGAGACTACTGAGCTAAAGTGAGATCTCTCCTTGATCTCTAAGCTTATTCCCACTTTCTCCTTTTCTTAAAAGAGAAACTTATGAATTCATTTGTTCCTCTCTTCCATATTAATGCATAATCCCTCATTACATACATTCCTATGAAGATGGAGAATAAATCTCCCATAACTAATGAAGGTATATAGTGAAGAGTGGAGAAAATAAATTCCTTATAAGGTTCAAAGCCCTATACTAAAATGGTCGGTAATGATATGACATGATACCGTAAACACATGTGTATCCATACTAAAGAGCTATCTCTACCAACCATCCTCTATGCATGGATCTATACGATCCAATCAAACTCATGGAATGATCCCCCCTAAAAATCTTGAAATGAGTATGTGAGATCAATGGTGATGAAATCACCTATCACATTCTCTAGTGGAAGAATAAATCTTCCCTAGACTATGAAGGATAACTCCCAATCCTAAGGAGATGTCTACTAAGAGCTCTCCTCTAATCTAGTGAGACATGACACCATGAATGATGAGTCCTTTTCTCCCTGGCCATAGAAGAAGAGTGCTCAAAGGGAAGTCGTTTCCACCCTCCCATACTAGTGGAACGTTCTTCCAATTCATGGTTTCATACCTACACTAAACCAAATATATATATTCCACATATATCTAATGGAATATGTAAGTGGACTCTAATGAATCCCATTCAATTCATATCTGTGGACTCAAATGAGTCCCATGTCCTCGGACTAGTTTGTTTGGTTCTAATCAACATGTGACAATGGATATCCCTTTCTTATCCCAAACTAACTTGTTCCTAGGTACAAATCTGACTCTAAGTACCTCTTCATAGATCCCAACGTACATATATGTATTGGGTACCCCAACTATTCCTGACCAAAGGGATCTATGCTCTATGTTATAGAGCTAATGCCATACCTCTGGTCTTCCTAACTATCACTCGAATCATATTAACACCCATCAATACTCTCTCATGAAATCCATCTCTCTTATCCCATCTAATTGGTTTCCTTAGTAGTGTAGCAAAAATGCTTCACTACTTGCTCAAGTGAGATGTATCAGTGAAACTAATCACTCTTTGGGTATTCATCATAATACCCCATAGTCTCCTAATCATCATGAGACTCTTTTGAAGATAAATAGATCTTCACTATATTGGAGATTATCATAAATGTATCTCCATGTCTGTATGCAACTTCGTATAACCTATAGGATTGCTTTTGCACATTCCTAGTGGTGAACATATATGTCCTTCCCCTTAGCAATCCTATGGTCTAAATCCATAAGGATTATGTGTAGGGATCCTATTACTACTAAAGTTGCCTTATCTAGACTACTATGATGGTCCTAAGTCCATCAAACACATGCTTACAAGCATGCTAACACCTTATTGATGTTTGCAGAAAAGGCATATTACCATGCCATAACATTCTTACCTAAAGGTAAGTGCGTATATGACACGATGATGTGGGGAAGATTTTGACAGCATTTCCCCAAGGAAATGGAATCCCAAAAAATTTTAACCATAAACTCAATGGCACAAAGACCATCTAACAACATAGGGCTTGGCAAGCCCATGGCATGCACGCCATAAACTCATGCAGGAACTCCATAACCTGCAGAAACATAAAATGCTAAAAAGCATATCTTGCGTGCATAGCCTTGTACTTCCTGGAATTTCCTATCTTGCAAGTCATCAAATATTGACATACTTTTGCATGCTCAACCACACATCCATGTGTTTCTCTTATTAATAGTATAGATGAAATTTAAAGCCATTTAAATGCTTTGAATAGTCTCCTACAAATGGACATGTACAAATATTATGTATACCTCTAGGAAGTAAAAAAAATGAAGAAGAGTTCAGAGATGCTTCCCTATCCTAATCTCGATGAAACCTCAAACTCATTGAACCCCCAAAAAAAATGCATGGTCCATGTGTCGCTTCTCATCTTCAGAAGCAACCTTCATATTGGATTTTGTACTTGTAACTAGGCCTTGCCTATCCTTTAATCTCAAACCTTTAAACAGTTATAGTCATCCTTGCTATCAGTTGGAATGCTTCTTTACTCATGTAACTCTCTACCCAAGCTGGCTTGAGTATCTCTTTCTCGTAATCAGCAATCGTAGCCTTAAGCACTTTTTAACCCTCAATAGTTCAACTTCTGCAACATCTATTGGCTGTCCAGGACTCCTCTTTCAGGTTAGATATTCTCCACCATGCTAACATCTTCAGTTCTAGCTTTACATCAGTTTTACCTTAAGTAAATGGTTAGTAGAAGAGCTTAAAGTTCTTCTGTGGGCATCCCACGGATGGGACTATGCACACCTCTCCATGACCCATCTAAAACGAGCCCATCATGTATTCTTAGAGGGAAAGCTATCGTGCATACCTACACCTTCCAATGGGGGAATCCTCTCATGATCAATGACAGGTCTCTATGAGGTCAATGAAGGGTCTCTCAGTTACATTTTACTTTAAGTAAATGGTGACCTTGCATTGAAACACCTGATATGCCAACTGAAACTTCACTTCCTTCCAATAGAAGCAACACAACTTGGACGTTGTTCGGATTCTCATAATGTTAAAGAGGTGAGCAACTAGTTGTAGAACAACAAAGATGGAATTTTGAGTCTGGACTTTGAATTTCTCAGTGTACTCGACTGAACAATAGTAGCATGCTTGTGATCTAAATCCTATTCCAAGTGCTCCATTGGACTTTTTTGTGATAGATACAATTGCATCATTTTCATAGACATTTTTGACTCAAAAAACACATGTAAGCACTATCATCTAGGAACAAGTCTGCTGATGGTTGAATAATTTATCGGATTCTTGTTTTCTAATCAAGAGTATAGGCTCCGTTATGATGCCAAGTGGCCATGCCACCTCACCAAGGGGGTTCACTTCCATAATATGACAGTAACTAACAAGATCCACAAGCCTAAAAACAACTTTAGAGCTTGTATTTATGTAACAATGATTGACATATCAAGCTCAACATGTGATGAACGAGGATGACACATATCACTTTTTCATTTCTCTGACATGTATAGTGGTCATAATGGTATATGCCAGGGATTCTTTAGTGAGCTTTACTAGATTTATCTACCGAGAGTGATGGCACATTTGTTTCTTGTTAGTTCACTCATTCGTAGATATTAGGATTTTTCTGATGAATTGCTCTTTATATATTGCACTAGTTGTATTGTTGTTTTACGTCATGCTTGTATATTCCTTTTATGTAATAGAAGAAGAGGAAGAAGAAGAAGAAGAAGAAGAAGAAGAAGAAGATCATTCTTCCTTGCCTCAATCTGTGTGTGCTCCTCTTGAGTGTGAGAGTGTGTGAGTGATCTCTTTTCCTTATGTCCTTTCTCTTGACAACAATATGTCTGGATTTTATTCATGGCTCATGATTGAGACTAGCTTCAACAATACTTAGTAATATGATTGGAATCCTTGATGTCCATACTTAGATATTAATTCTTGTAGATTGAAAGCTCAAGAGTCAAGGCTCAAAAGTCGAAATTCGGGTCTTGAATTATGTGTAGACAAATCAATTACTTAGAATCAATGTGTCTAGCACAATGTACATGAAATCTAAATCCATTTGAATATCATAGTATGTCACAAATTATAGTGTAGACAATGTATGCAACATAATACGAAACGATTTGGATTGTATGATTTTGGATGCTAAAAACAAAGGTAATGTTATTCATAACTCGTATTATACATATTGAAAATTTTAAATCTTTAAATGAATCATGGAGATAATATGATTCATCATAACTTAAATGATACATTTATAATGCATTGTTGATCGTGGATTCTCAAAACCATGCATATTTATAAAGTTTACAACTCCAATTTTTCAGTCTTAGTTCATGGATAAATTGATTATTAGTGTAATGCTTATCTAAACTACTGATCCATAACATGTAAGTTAGACACTACATAGCTTGTAGGATGCACATAGTTCTTTTGAAGATGGTTATCAAAATTGACATAAAGTTTTGGAGGATACAGGGTTGATATAAATAGGAATGAAGTTGATTAAGATAAATAGGAACAAAATGGCTCAAGAGAATGATTCGGCATTCCAAAGAGTACTCAATGGTTTTAATGGTTATAGTATTTTTAATTCCTCAAAATATTTTGATATGAAAAGTTGGAGAGTGCTCAATGTACCTAACCAAAGATCATGTCCCTATTCGATGTACTCAATACCCCACCCTCAAGTGACCACAAGTGATACATGGTGCTCTAAGTTTTAAGACCCCATTATGAGGAGAAGCCATTGTGAGAGCCTAGACATTTGTGGAACCCTAACTTCCAAGTTAGATGCGGTCTATGTGTGACCATTGATGGTAATAGATGATCTCTCAGAGCATAGCCATTAGTTTAGGTAGGACATAAACTTCCCAACCATTGGGTTGCCATTCAAAGCGAAAATAAAGGCCTTGTGGTGCCGCTCTCAGATTGAATCCTCTGCTACCAAAATATTATGGAAAGTCAAAATTTATTTTTTATGAATCATTTCTCTCTTTAAATGGTTTTGTTATGAAAAATTTTGATGGAATGATAAGACTGTGTACCTTCAAGAGGAACAAAGAAACAAAAGATGAAATTAAAATCCAATAAGTCATTTCACTATGCTCTTGTAAACAATGGTGGTTTGCAAGATTGGATACAACTCATTAAAATGATCCATTTTTGGTGTAAGGTGTACCCCCTTTTGGGTGATTACTCTACCATGTGTGGTGATTCTTTAAGGTAAAATTTGGAATAGGAATAGTTTTTTACAAAGTTTTTTTTTTCTTAGTGTTGATTTTTTCCTAGCTTTGTTGATTTTTCTCAATCATGTGTGAATAAGATTCTTTTGGGGTTCCTCTATAAGATTCAAGGAGGTTTTTGGCTCATCATCTTCATCAACAAGCATTTCGTGAGAGTTCAAAATGGAAAAATGGAGTGTTTTTCCTCTGCCTACCTTGAAGTCTTGGCATATCTGCATTGATAGATTAAGAGTGAAGAAGGAGAACTTGACCTTGTTGCTATGAAGGAAATACTCGATGTAAGGGGCCTTGCCTTAGGCTTTGTTGATCTCGAAACTAGCAAGCATGTGTGAAACCTTCACTCATCATGGACTATAGGTATCCTCTTGATCCCTACTACACTGTTTGCTTCACCTTGTGAGCTTCTTATCTGTTGGATAGAAGTTCCTATAGGGACTCTCTAGTTGCATACTCTTGAGTGCCTTCCGATCCTTATGGTTATGGTGTTGCTACATATCCAACTGTATCGTACATCTAGCCAAGGTATCTGCCCACCATTGTGCCCTATATCTTCATGGCCACATACATAGAAAAAAGTCCCCATAGAATCTTCGCAAGAAAAACCTTTTAGGTAACCTAAAAGGTGCGATTTTTGGAGGAGAAGGGTTTTGAAAAAAACTCAAAAGGCTCTATTAAGTCTGGCAGTCTAGCTACTATGCATGCAAAGCAAAATCGTTTGTCGGTTGATTCAAAAATGGCATGGATGTTCGACAACTATTGGTGAATCACATCTTTTCCCTTGTAATGCACATAGTGAGTGTTGAAGGAAGAGTTTGTCAATAATTTGAGATGGACATTTTTCTCTTGTAAATAGCCAAAAGTAGAGTTATAAAGCTCTAAATTTTGTAAAACTCAAGAAGATTCTTCCTTGAGTTGTTATAGATCTATGTACAAAGTTAGAAGATCATTGGAAAACTAGAGATATAGATTTAAAAGCTTAGAAGTGAGAAAGTAGTTCATTTTGGAAGTAGTATATAAGTGAAATCTAAAGGAGAAAGAGGGGGCACAATGTCATTTGTAACTTTCCTTCATTGAGAATAGAGAGCTCCTTTGCTATCATCCCGTTCGTCACTTTGATGCCTTTGTGTGATCTCTCATGTGAATTGTTGTGTGTTGTTTGATTGATCTTTCAGTTATAAAGTGAGTTGAGACTTTTTTGTGAGATCCTTATTGAGTTTAATGATTTGTACGATATCTTTTCTTGGTTTGAAGAAAATCATCTGATTCGAAGTGGTTGCACCATTGATTTTACTCAAGATAAGTACTTTTTAATATCATATTTGGATTGCATAGGAAATATTGGCATGGATTAGGCACTTGAAACACTCAATTTGGTGCTATATTCATGGATTTATGATTATTTGAAGTTTTTAGCACTAACTTCTCAAAACTTCGTGTTTCCAAAAAATCATGTTTTTATCAATTTCTCTTTTTACCAAATCTCAGTGGATCTCATATCAAGATTGGCTCATATCTTTTATGAATGATTGATTTGTGGTTTATTGCATTATTCTTTAAGCAACAATCCAGTTCACTTGTTCTTGGATTGGCAATTTGAAGAGGTTTTCTTTTCCTATAGAAGTTCAATCAAGTCACTAATGCTACAATGGGACAAATGTTCTTAAAGGAGTAGAGGTGAAACATCTTTTTTGGTGCCCCTGCCAGGGATGGGTAACCTAGATTGGTGGTGTCAAAATCACAAGTAAAGTTCATTTTACATATCATAATTAGACTATCATTGCTATGGATATCAAAGGTGAAAGGAAGACATGCCAAGTATTCTATTTCCAATAATGATTATGAAGAGAAGACAATGAGTCCTTTGTAAACGTTTAGTCAATTGAGGAGAAAGGATGGTCATGTGAGTAATTTGAGTACTCAAAGTGATAGTCCTTTGCTTGATTGTTTGAAGTTTTGCATTTTTTTGAACCTCTTTTAGGAGAATTTGAGCTGGAAAAGTTGAAGAGAGATTGGTAAAGTGCAAGAGGGAAAATTATGTTTGAAATTGGAGCTTGAAGCTATGAGTATTCGTTTACATTTTTGTAGCTCCATTTTGTGAAAGCCGAGGAGTCCTCAAGCTTGAGGAGCATTAGAAGTATCTACGTATAAATTTTCATAATTTTTAGACTTCGTTTGAGCCCTCAAATAAGCCCTGGAACCTAATTTTTTACTAGGCGGGTGTTAAATAAAGTTTAAACCGTTATCATATCTGGGTTCTTGGGATGGTTAGGGGTCTATAAAATAGAGGCCCTATTTGTATTTTCCCAAATTTATAGATTCAGTTATATACTACTACACCGACTTAGTGTTCAGAGTTAAACTATCTTTCAACTACTTATCTACTCTGCAGATTACCACATCATTAACCGCAATACGCATAAACGTGCAACTTCATCACTTTACCGTGAAATCAGATTAACTTAACACTTCATCAAAGACTTAACGCATTATTGAACTTAATGAACATAGTACAACATACTCAGAATATCAACAATGCACGCTATGCTCCACTTCAGGCATCCCCAGACTAACAGTCTGGCGTCGACCACCTTCTGTTCATGCACGCTTCTTACATTAATTGAAAAAAAGTTACAACGGTTGTGCTACTCCCTTTCGGTGTGCCTGTGACTTTTCATTTACATTACAAAAATTATGAATTCCATTCCGGAGGCTCACACTGGCACGCACGGTGGACTCGAACCCAAAATGATAATACAAAATTTAGGATTCATCTATAATGCCCTGTATATACATGGAGCAAGCTAACTTAAAGGTGCGGGCTATTTTCTGCTTCAAGGAATCTAACATATTCCGTAGAATTTTGGTTTCAATAAGCTGCGCATCAGTTCTAACCGAACTGACAGCAATTACTTGGGAGATTAATGCATCAGCTTGGCTTTGCAAAAAGGCTTCTTGTAAATAAAAATCATTAGCAAGAGCAGTATCTCTGCATAGCTTCATTGAATCCGCTATTTGTGCATCTATACGTGATAATCTTTCATCTTGAGCACCTAACTGTCTTTCCCAGTGTTCTAACTCTTGAGACTGAAACTGCATCATTTTATAAAAATCTTCTCTCTCTTTTTGAACAGCTTCCATTTCCTTCTTTAACTTGAGATTCTTGGAAATCTCTGTAGATAGTTCTTGACCTTGTTGGAATAGCTCTTCAGTAACTTTATGTAATTCTGCTTCAGCTTTAATGACATTGGTGGTGAGCGTCTGTGAAGCTTCTTCTAATACGCTGAGCTTATCCCTCGTGTCATGGAGTTCATTGCCTAATGCAGTCATTGCATCCTGTTTATCTGTAACTTCTTGCTTCAACCCTTTAATTTCAGCATCTTGATTAGCAATAATAGTATTTTTTTTTCTATCAATTGTTCCTGCAATGGCTGAATTTGTGTTTGCACGGAATGAATATTTGTTTTGGCCTCGAGGAGTTCTTCTTGAAGAGGCGCTCTATCTACTTCCAGGATGTCAACTTTGCTTTGCAACTCCTGACAAATAGCTTTTTGTGCCATCTACAGTTGAAGGGGTAATTGTTGGGATAACTGTAATAAACACTAGCCCATTGATGCCAATTGGGTGAACGTAACAGGGATGGGAAGAGGAGGTGTAGGTTGCGATGGTTGGGCAAAAAGGAGGTGTGGAGACGAGGGTGGAGAGTAGTTGGGAGAAGAAGGAACTTTGGACGAAGCCTCACGGACTGCAGCCGGAGGCCAGGAGGGAGAAGCAGCAGTAGCGGCAAGAAGTGTGGTTGGAGGAGGAAGAGGAAGAAGAGGTGTTTGGACCAAAACAATGCATGTTTCGTGTTGGGGCAACGATGAAACAACGGCAATTTCGGTAATTGCCTCCTTAGCGCTTTGTTGTTGCTTTGACGTGTCTACTTGATCATCTGCTACTTGTGAGGATGATTGATGACAAACAATGTCAGTGCTAGCATTCATTGTATCAGTCATGGCCTTATCATCCAGTTGTTGTGTTTCATCCCACCGTGAAGTTTCGGCCACATCTTCCATAATAACATTGGGATCCTACTGCTTACTAGGAGAAGATGGTGCAGATGCTACCTGTAATGAAGTTGCGGTATCATGAAAGACTTCAATTTCTTGTGCAGCGGTTGATACCTGCACTTGACTTTATGATGGGGTGATGCATCTGCACTTGCGCTGGAAGAATTGGAGAAGGTCTTCATCATCGTCGATCTCCAACATTTGTGTAGAATCTTCATGTAATAGAACCGTAAGCACTGGAGGAGGTTCCGCGGCTTGAATTGTCGGAAGGAGGAAAGCCAGGATGTGCGGCAAACGAGTTCGCGGGATCTCATGCTTGGCCAACTGCCTAGTAACGGTCTGGATTTTCGGCGCATTCTTGGTGAATGCACCGGAAAAAGAAGGAAGCGAAGTTAACTGCTTCTCTAACTGCAGTGTCAATCATCGAATAAAAGGGGCAGGAGATGTCGTAGGTGCGTTTTTGGAGATTACAGGCAGCTACCAGGAACTGGAGTGCAGTGCACTCCAGTTCAAGATGACACAATATGGCAAACTCATTGGATGAGTGATGGGGAAAGAGTTCTTTCATCGTAGCCATGGGTAAGAGAGGTCCATCAACGAGACCCTCATGAGGGAGACAAAATACCTCAGTGACGGTACTAAGGGTGGCTACAATGCAGGGGTTAAGACATGCCAACGGCCAGCATTGTTCTATAGCAGGCATAGCAGCAATGGCAGAGATTATTTGCGCAAAGAAAGGATGGCACTCCACTGAATGCCAAGGCAATTCAGTGAAGGTCAAGAGCAAACGGACACGTAGATACTCGCTCACTTCCGGAGCGAGGCCATATCAGAAGGTGACAATATTTGCCAGAGCTTCCATAGCACAGATGAAAACACACAAAAGCACAGTTAACACAGAGTTCACAAGTACACAAGGATGCAATAGCAAAAAACAACGTGAAGAACATGATTAAATAGAAACGCTGAAAGAATCATGCGAAAGGAAACATAATCATCACGGCGTGGTGGAAATATACCGACATAATGGCAACATGCACGCGTTAACATAATCGGAGACACAAAAGGCAGCTACTAATCATGGTGAGGTAAGAAAACGGAAATATTACAATCAGTCGGTCAACCACAATCACGCAAAAAGGAAAGGAATGTCGAGGCAGAAAAGTGGGGAAAAAATGAGTGAAAAGTAAAAATACCGATTAATCCTCATGAGGACGAAGGCGATGGATAATAGGGATGAAGATTCAATCCATTGATCACCTTAGGGAGAAGGGTACCAGTTAAGGTGGATAAGCGAAAAGTCGCTGGTCCCACTTGTTCGGCAATAAGATAGGGTCCAAACCAGTGCAGTTTAAACTTTCTTGCGGATCGATTAGATTTAGCATTGTAAAAGAGCATTAATTGGTTGATCATAAAAATGGGGGTTTTAAGGAAACGATCGTGGGTTCTTGCTTATCTGAGCTGAACTTCTTACAGCACCAGAAAACTCTCGAGGCGTTGTTCATCCATACACCGTAAAGCATCCAATCGAAAAGGAAATGATTCTTCCGATAGTAACTTCTGCTCTAATGCCACTTGCAAACTAGGAACTACCAATTCCATAGGGGCAATCTCCTCCAAACCATATGCCAACTTGAAGGGAGTTGTTTTGGTCGCCACTTTATATGTTGTACGATAAGCCCATAATACTGGATGTAGGAATTGGTCCCACCTCTCCGGGCAATCCAATACCAGTTTCTTTAAGATGGTCAACAGAGATTTGTTTGTGCTCTCGACGAGGCCATTCGCTCGTGGATAGTAGGGGGAACTGAACTTATGGACAATATGGAAGGTATGAGTAAGCACTTGCATTACTGTGTTAGCAAAGTGCGTACCTTGATCAGTCACAATCTTCAAGGGTAAACCATAGCGTGAAAAAATATCTTTCATCAAACATTTAGCGATCGCAGAAGCTGTGGCTGATCGTAGAGCCCAAGCTTCAGCCCACCTCGTCGTATAATCCGTGCATATAAGGATATATTTGTTACTGGTAAGTGTCGCAGGAGGTGTTATCAGTCTGATAAAATCCAAGCCCCATTTCTGAAAAGGGTTCAAGAGGCAAAACTGGTTGGAGCGGAAAGTAATGCCTCTGTAAAGGTTGATCCAAATGCTAACACGCATCGCACTGTCGCACATACGTGGTCACATCACGATACATAGTAGGCCACCATAAGCCACTCTGTAAAATCTTCCGGTGGGTCAGGTCAACCGCAAAATGGCCCCCAGCCGGGGCAACATGAGCCATTGTAATTACCGAAGCAATTTCGTGTGGTGGAACACATCTTAGGAGCATTCCCGAATTATCTATATAATATAACTGCCCTACAATTAGCCGGAATTGTCGACTATACATGGCCAATTTCCGTCGAGCAGCAGGAGAGGTCGTGCCGAGAGGGCATCCACTGGTCAAGAAAATCATCAAAGTGTCATAATGGGAGGATTTTTCCGGCAATTCTTGCTGATCATCCTATACCATCTCTGTTGCATAGATAGAAGGTGTGGTATCATCAACGCCTTCTGGAAGCTCACCGAAATCTAACCGAGATAAAAAGTCAGCAACCGCATGTGCGGACCTAGGTCGATGTACTACTGAATAATCAAACTCTTGGAGCAACAATACTCATCTGGCTAACCGTCCGCCCAGATGTTGTTGGCGAACAAGGTACACGAAGGGTGCATGATCGACATGAAAGGTGAAACGGCATCCTGGTAAATAATGCTGGAATTTCTTCACCGAATACACTAATTTGAGACATTCACGTTCGGTGACTGAATAATTGTGCTCTACCGGAGCTAATCTGCAACTCGCATAATACATGGGACGGAACCATTTCTCCGTTTGCTGCATCAGCACACTGCCAATGGCAATGTCGGATGCATCCACAAAGACATGAAATGGGAGTTCCCAATTTGGCGTTTGTAAAATAGGAGCCTGCGTTAACAGTGATTTCAACCGATCGAAAGAGAGTTAACATGTTGTAGTCCATTCCAACTGACGAGGAGTACTGGTTATCAGTCAATTGAGTGGCGTGGCCAGGTGAGCAAGCCACCGCAAATGTCACTCATGCCACCGGATTTGTCCCAAGAAGCACATCACTTCTTTGGGTGTCTGGGGAGCAAGTGCCTCCAGTACGGCCTTATCTAGATCAACTTGAATCCTCTGTTTTGAGATAATGTGCCCTAACAACTTGCTGCAAAATACAGAGAATACAGATTTATTGGGGTTTAAGCACAACCGGTATTCTCGACACTTTGAGAAACAGCACCGTAAATGATACAAATGCGCTAAAGTAGCACCGGATAAAGAGAAGTCATCCAAGTAGACTCTCATGAATTTAGTTAGATAAGGAGAGAAAACTTCCTGCATACAACGCTGAAACGTACTTGGCGCATTTCGCAGACCAAACCACATCACTATACATGCATAAACGCCCCAATTTGTTATAAATGCTGTCTTTGGAATATCCTGCTCTGCCATTCGTACTTAGCTATAACCACTATATCGATCCTAAAAGGAGTACATCTCACGACCAACCACATCATCTAACATTGTATCCAGAAACGGCAGGGGGAATGGATCAGGTACAGTTGCTGCATTTAATTTTCGATAGTCCACACATATCCATAATTGCTTATTCTTCTTAGGGACTATGACAATGGGGAAATCCATTCCGCATGCTCGATAGGGACAATAAACCCAACCTTCAGCAATCGATCCAGTTTTGCTTTGACTTGAGCCGCATAGTGAGGGTTCATTCTGTAGCTAGGTTGTTTAATAGGTCGGGCATCTGGTTTCAGCAAAACCCGATGTTGATAGATATGCAGATCCAACCCCTTCATATCACGGTAATCCCAAGCAAATACATCAGAGAATTCACGTAGTAACTGTAGTAAGTTATCTTGGAAGGTCTCTGATAGTCCCCCCTGAATCTTCACGGGCCGCGGATTGGTTGCATCGCTTAAGTTGTCGGTGACCAATTGGTCTTCCGGTACGTAGAACTACCGGGGCATGGCAAAGTCATCACCTGACTAAAGCAATTGTTGTAGCATCGTATCATCCAAGGTCTGTGCTGCACTTTGCTCGGGTTCACTGGTCAGTGGTCGGACTCCAGTTATCTGCAACCGTTTGTAAGTCCACAGTTCCGAGCGCCATAAGATCCTTGTTAGCTTTAAGAAAAGCTTCCTCTTCATCATCTGAAAGACCATCCAACATGTGTATAGGTTCGGCTACATATGGTCATGCATGTAAGTCACAAGGCATCATGTCGTCTAGTGGAATGACATATTTTTGGTGGTTATTCTTAAAAATCAATTCATGCGCTGACCAATCCTGAACTACGTTAGCTTGCTTTAACCATGGTCGTCCAAAGAGCAGTTTATAATCAAGGCTGGATTCGAGTAATTCCAGAACAATGAAGGTCATTTTAAAGACAGCTCCTTGAAGAGCAATAGGAATATCTCGCACCAATCCAACCGGATGAACTCAGGATTGATCAGTCATGCGGACAAAAAATTGGACAAGTTCAATTTGTGTCCTCCCATCTGTTGACAAAGTGCTGTTGTTGCAAAGTTTATACCAGAACCGCCATCAATTAATACTTGAGTGATTTTATGATTCTTATACCAGACCGTAATCAAGGGCACCGTATGATCCACCATCAGGTCAAGTTCGGGCTGGATTGTGGTTGTCGAAGGAGCACATGAAGGTCCTGGACTGACCTATTGCTGGAACTGTTGGCGCACGCCAAGAACCAAAGCCAATAATTGTCCCAATGGTAGTGTAATGGACGCCTTGGATAAGACATCCCACACCGGATCAAATTTTGCTGTTTTTGATACGATGTCTAGTGAGGACTCCAGTATTGTTTGGGTTAGATTTCTTCCTTCCGATACTGCCTGCGGTATGCTCTGATACTGCCTGCGGTATGCTTTGCTGCATCACCGGAACTGGGTCAGGAAAAATAGTTTGTTCCTAGGTCACCCACTTCCTTTCTTTAGTAAACACCTTCTGCTATTCACGAATTCCATGTTCAAAAACCTCCGCAGCTGGTTGTAATTGCTTTCCGGAGCATGTTTGTACCACTGCTGTTTGGGTATCGACTGCTCAAATGTACACCATGTTCACCATCGGATGTTTTTGTCTTTCCTTTTTCCTTTTATCGTACTCAGCTGCATCTTTACAATACCTATGTATATGCCCAATTTCACTGCAAAAATGACATTTAGGTGGTGGAGGAGATGCACCTTCAACTGATGGACCCGCATTCCATCGAGTTTGTCTAGAGTTAGTTGACCGAGCTCCTATATAATTATTGTATCCTTGGTAAGGAGTATTCCTCATTTGTGGTGGTACGTAGTAACTGGCTGGTTGCCCTTCTTCCTGAATAATGGCATTGACAGCCGCTCTGCTCTGTACCCTTGCGTTATAAGGACAAGTCTCCGTAGTGTGGTCAGCTGTATGGCAAATAGCACAGGTCATCTGATTCAGAGCGCATGCTGAGCTACTGTGTCCTATGTTTTTACATTTAGTATAGTAAATTTGTTTAAGAGGATCCTCATTCGAATGTTTGGACGCCTTCAACCACTCTAAATCTTCAGTGAATCCTCCCACTTTATTTTCTAACTGTAAAGCCATAGCGATTATGGCATCCAAGGTCATTCCTCCCACACATCGTATAATCATGATCTGTTTCAGTTGGGGGTTTAATCTGTTTATGAACCACTGAGTAATGATGTCATCTAGTAAATTGGCATGCGCTGGTGGTAATTGCCATAAATGAGTCCGAAATAGAGTGGCATAGTCTTGTACATTCTAGTGTGGCTTCTGCCTATTATTCTGCAGGTAATCAAAAATTTCTGCTGAGTTTTTCTTTAATCAAAATCGTTGCAAGAATGCATCCTTCACGTCATCATACTGCCGAAAATGATTCAGGTCATACTCGGTTAACCAACATGCAACTTCATTAACCAAAGTTGATTGGAACACAATGGCTTTATAAGTAGGGTCTGTCGGGTAATTCAAAACTTCATAATTAATTTCAAATGTCTGCACATGCGCATCAGGATCATCTCCCGGAAAACCTCCAAATTTTGTGTACGTGACTCCGGCTGGCACCGGACATGGTGGAATGATCTGTTGCTGTTGCTGTTGTTGTTGTTGCTGCTATTGTTGTTGTTGTTGTGAACTACTCATGTTGCCTGAACTTTGGGGAAGTATTTCGTGATGTTCTTGGGCCGTATGGTCACTTTGCCTTCTTTCCGATCCTAAGATGTCTCTGAACCAATTACTTAGCTCAAAATCTAACAGCCCTTTCTTGACTTTAGTGTCGAAATTGAATAAACTTGCACGTGTTAAACGCGCGTTGCCGTCAGAGGTGCATTTAAGCTCTTTTCAGGTTCTTGGGAGTGGTAGGGGTCTGCTAATCAGAGGCCCTAAGACTTGATTTTCCCAATTAACTCATTCACAAAGCAGTACACGAGTGTTCAAAGAACTCTGTTAACACGAATTACTATTACTACTCTGGTTCGTTCTCTCACAGATTTCCGGTTCGTATACAGATTAAGACTTTCTCAGTACATAACGCAAAAAGTAAACATTACCGTGACCCAGACTTACAACACTTAACTTAATGGAAAAGTACTAACCACAAGTTAAGGTAATCAAACAACGATGACGAAAAGAAACACAGTACTACTCAGAATTCTCAAACACAACACTACGGAAACTCCACAGAACGTATCGCCCAGAGAGATAGTCTGGCGATTCTTTTGGTTGTTACCGAAGCGTACTTTCATTGATTTATAAATGGATACAACCCTATGCAACGACCTTTTAGTTCGTGCAGAATATGAAAAGGAAAAGATTTACAATTGCCAATCCGGCGGCTTACATTGGCACGCACGGTGGACTTGAACCCGCAGAGATACAAAATTTTATGGCTCATCTACTATACCCTGAAGATACATTGTTCGGGCTAACTTAAATGTTCGAGCAATTTTCTGCTTGAGGCTATCCAGCATTTTCTTTAGAATGTCTGGTTCTACTAGTTGCGCATCGGTACGGACAGAACTTAAAGAAATTACTTGACTCATTAATATTTCCGCCTGTGTCTGCAAAAACGCTTTCTGCAGGTAAAAGTCATTTGCCAGTGCTGCGTCACGGCTCAATTTCATATCTTCAATCTGTTGATCTATTCGTGATAAACGTTCTGCTTGAGCTCCAAGTTGCCTTTCTCTTCTCTCCAGTTCTTGATTCTGAAATTGGATGGTCTGAAAATAAGCATCTCGCTCTCTTCAAATCGCTGGAATCTCTTTCTGAAGCTGAGCGACTAATGTCATCTGGTTTTTAAGAGCAGAATTTGATTCATACAAATTATCATTAGCAAGCTGAAGTTCTCTGTTTGTGTGTTTGGCTAAATCCGCCATCTCTTTTCCTGTCTGTACTGCTTCATCAAGTTGAACTCGTGTTTCTGCCAATAAATTTTCAAGGGCAGCTCGTGCATCCTCCTTATCCTGTACTAACTGTGTTAAGTGGACAATCTCAGCATCCGCAGCACTCAATAAATCATCTTTAACCTAAATTTCAGCTAATGCAACATCTCTTTGACTAATTAATGATTCCTGTTCGGCAAGTCTAGATTGGAGCTGTTGAATCTGTAGGTGCAGAGCATGATTTTCTGCTTTTACTGCATTGATTTCTTCCTGTAATGGAGTAATATCTGCTTCAAGGGTATCAACCTTATGCTGCAAGTCCTGACGAATATTCTCAGTAACCATTCTGAGTTGCACCGGAAGTTGTTGGGAAAACTGGATGAGCATACGGCCCATTGATTCTAATTCGGTAAGCATGGGGATTGGAGGAATGTGCTAGGATGAAGAGGCTGTCAAGAGATGAGTGGAATCCAGTGAAGAGTAATTGGGTGAGGAGGATGAGGAATGCGGTGCTTCAGGTACAATAGGTGGAATGGGGTCAATGGGTTTAATTGGAGGTATGGGTGGAGGAGTGGGTTCGAAAATTCTAATCATCGCGCGATTTTGAGATGATAACTTTCATAACTACGGTGTGCATGCATGTGCAGAATTGATAATGCAGGGTGGCTGTTGATCATAATTAGATATCAAAATGAGGATATTTACAGGCTTATTTAATATTACGCAAAAACAAAAAAGAAAGTAAATAACACGAAGAACACGTCAGCGAGAATCAGGTGCTTGATGATACGGCCGCAACTTTGAACCATTGATCACTTTAGAAAGAGGAATTCCGGTCAAGGTAGTCAACCGAAAAGTAGCTGGGCCCGCTTGTTCACTGATTCGGTAAGGACCAAACCACCGTAATTTGAATTTTCCAGCCGCACGATTTGATTTAGCATTATAAAATAACACAACTTGTCCCACCGTAAAAACTGGAGTTCTAAGATATCGATCATGGGTACGAGCTTGCCACAACTGAACTTCTTGAAGGGTCAGAAAACTTTCCGAGCGATGTTCATCCAAGTTTCTGAGTGCTTCCAACCGAAATGTTAGAGAGTCTTCAGGTAACAATTTCTGAGAGATGGCCACGCGTAAGCTTGGTACTACAAGTTCCATTGGTGGCATTGCCTCCAGCCCATATGCAAGCTTGAAAGGAGTCAGACCGATTGCTACTTTGTAGGTAGTCCGGTATGCCCATAATACTGCAGGTAGTAAGTGATCCCATCTTTCTGGTGATTCCACAATCAATTTTCGAAGCATATTCAGCAAGGTCTTGTTGGTACTTTCAGCTAAGCCATTAGCACGAGGATAATACGGTGAGCTGAATTTATGCAGAATTTGAAAAGTATGCGTTAACACTTGAATTAAAATGTTAGCAAAGTGCGTTCCTTGATCTGTTACAAGTTCCAAAGGTAATCCATAACGTGGGAAAACATCCTTCATCAGACATTTTGCCACCGAAACAGCTGTGGCGGACCATAAAGCCCAAGCTTCTGCCCATCTGGTAGCATAATCTGTACATGTCAGAATGTAGTGATTGTTGCCAAGGATTGTTGGAGGTGTAATTGGTCCAATAAAATCAAGACCCCATTTTTGAAAAGGTTCCAAAGGTAATACAGGTTGTAGAGGGAATAAGTGGCGTTGTAAAGGCTATCCAGATCACTGACAATTGTCACACTGCTGCACAAACTGAGATACATCTCTGTACATAGTAGGCCACTAGAGCCCACTTTGCAGAATTTTTCGGTGCGTTAAATCTGCTGCAAAATGTCCATCGGAGGGTATTGAGTGTGCCATAGCAATAACCGAATTTACTTCATGTGGTGGAATACAACAAAGCAAGATCCCAGTGTGATCCATATAATACAACTGTCCGGCAATCAATCAGAATCTGTGACTGTAAACTACAATTTTCGGACGCATAGCAGGAGAAGTTTGAAGGGGAAGACATTCATCAGTAAGAAAGGTTAATAACTAATCATAGTAGGTAGGTGTTACAGGAGGTTCTGCAGATTCATCATAAGTCGTTTTAGTAACATAAATTGCTGGTGTGGTGTCATCAACACCGACCGGAGCTTCACCAGAATCCAACCGAGAGAGAAAATATGCTAATGCATGTGGAGTGCCGGGTCGATGAATTACTTCATAATCGAATTCTTGTAACAATAGAACCCAACGTGCCAAGCGACCACCTAAATGTTGCTGCCGAACCAGATACACCAGCGCAGCATGGTCTACATGAAAGATGAATTTTTGGCCTAGCAAATAATGCCGGAATCTCTTTACAGAATACACCAAACCAAGACATTCTCTTTCAGTCACTGAATAATATTTTTCAGCCGGAGCAAGCCGTCGACTTGCATAATAGACAGGCCGAAACCACTTATCAGTTTGTTGCATTAAAACACTTCCAATGGTTATATCTGATGCGTCTACAAAAACATTAAATGGTCGTTCCCAATCAGGAGGTTGTAAAATTGGAACCTGCGTTAATAATCCTTTTAGACGATCAAATGCAGTTTGACATTCCGGAGTCCAATCAAACTATCGAGGAGTACTAGTTATTAGCCGATTTAGGGGTATTTCCAAATGGGCAAGCCACCGTAAATGTCGACCATGCCACCTGATTTGACCCATGAAGCGCATCACTTCTTTCGGCGTAGTAGGCACAGGTGCTTCTAACACGGCTGCAACTTTGTCTGGATCAACTTGTATGCCCTGTGCAGATACAATGTGGCCAAGGAGTTTACCACAAGAAACCGCAAAGACAAATTTGGTGGGGTTGAGGCAGAGTCGGTATTCACGACATTTTTCAAAGCAACACCGTAAATGATAAAGGTGTGCTACCATCTTACCAAATAAAGAGAAGTCATCTAGATATACTTGCATAAAAGAAGTGAGATAGGGTGAGAAGATTTCCTGCATATAACGATGAAAGGTACTAGGAGCATTCCTTAACCCAAACCACATGACTGTACAAGAAAAAACACCCCAATTCGTAATAAACGCTGTCTTCGATATATCTTGCTTAGCCATTCGGACCTGGTTATAACCACTATAACCATCGAGAAATGAATACATCTCATGCCCAACCACTCTGTCCAGCATTGCATCAAGAAATGGATCAGGTACGGTGGCTGTATTCAATTTTCGGTAATCGACACATATTCGGAGCTGCTTGTTTTTCTTTGGTACCATCACGATCGGGGAGATCCATTCAGCGTGCTCAATGGGTACAATGAATCCTACCTTTAATAGGCGATCAAGTTCTGCTTTGACCTGTGCTGCATAGTTGGGATTCATCCGGTAGCTGGGTTGTTTAATTGGTTTTGCTTCTGTTTTAAGCACGACCCGATGTTGATAGATGCCAGGGTCCAGACCTTTCATATCACGGTAATCCCATGCAAAAACATCAGAGAACTCACGAAGAAGCTGGATCAAATCTGCCTGAAACGCCTCAGACAATCCTTCCTTTATCTTGACAGGTCGCGGATTTACTTCATCTCCCAAATTATAGGTGATTAACTGATCTTCGGGAACATAGAATTGACGAGGTTTCCCTGGATCGTCAGCTGACTGTAAAAGTTGTTGTAGAGTGGCTTCATCCATAGCAACAATATCTTCTGTCTCCACTTCTTTGGTCACAAGCACCACCGTACAGGCTGCCGGACTCCAGTTGTCTACAACAGATTGCAGATCTACAGTACCTAAGGAAATCAGATCTTCATTGTTCTTCGGAAACGCTTCTTCTTCATCATCAGATAAGCCATCCAACATGTGGACCGGCTCTGCTACATATGGCCTGGCATGAAGTTCGTAAGGCTGAATGGCATCTAGTTTGACAATATATTTTCGGTGATTGTCCTTAAAAGTCAATTCCTGTGCGGACCCAGCCTGTTTTAACCAAGGTCATCCGAAAAGAAGATTATAGTCAAGAATAGACTCCGGTAGTTCTAAGACTACAAAAGTCATCTTAAACATTGTACCCTGCAAAGTTATTGGGACATTCCGTATGAGTCCTATCGGATGAACTCGAGATTGATCTGCCATTCTAACGAAAACTTGAACAGGCTCAATTTGCATCCATCCCAACTTCTTACAAAGCACTACAGTGGCAATGTTTACACCAGACCCACCATCAATTAGTACTTGAGTAATCTTGTGATTTTTGTACCATACCGTAATTAAGGGGACCGAATGATCCACCGTAGAATCAGCTTTCTGTTGTACTGTTGCCATCACTGGAATGCAGGAAGACCCAGGACTGAGCTGTTGCTGGAATTGTTGTCAAACTCCCGACACTAATGCAAGTGACTATCCAAGAGGGAGAGTAATGGACGCCTTAGATAAAATTTCCCATGCCTGATCTGCTTGAATTGTACTTTTCACCGATTCTGAAGATGATGCGCATGTTACTGGGGTAGAATCTTGTTCCTGCGATCCTTCCTTTGGCAGCAGAACTTGGGTCACCGGAATTGGATCTGGGAACACTGTAGGCTCTTTGGTGGTCCATTGGCTAGCCTTGTTATACATTCTCAGTTGTTCATAGATGCCAGGTTCAAACACTTCTGCTGCTGGTTGTAACTGCTTACCAGATCTTGTTTGAATCACTGCTGCTTGAGTTTCCACTGGTGAAATATAGACCATATTGGTCATCGGGTTTTGACTCTCTTTCTTCCTCTGATCATATTCGGCTGCATCTTTACAAAATCTTCGGATGTGACCCAACTCACCGCAAAAATGACAGCGAGGGGATGGCAAAGAAGTACCTTCCTGTGATGTTCCTGTCTGCCAACGATTTGTATTGTAATTTGTATTCCGCTGTCCTCGATAATTTCTGTATCCTTGCTGCTGATTATTTCTCATCTGAGGTGGAATATAATGGGTGGTCGGCTGCCCTGGTTCTTGTATAATGGCATCGACAGTTGCTGGTCCCTGCACTTTGGCGTTATACGCACAATTTTCGATGGAATGTCCGGTGGTATTGCAGATAGCGCAATACATCTGATTAAGGGCACATGTGGCACTAGTATGCCCTGGATTCTTGCACTTGGTGCAGTACATCTGTCTAGCCGGATCCTTTGCAATAGTTTTACTGGCTTTCAACCACTCCATGTCTTCGGTAAAGCCTCCAACCTTATGCTCGAGCTACAAGGCCATTGCAATAACCGCATCTAGTGTCATAGCTCCCACACAACGGATGATCATAATCTATCTGAGCTGCGGAGTCAACCCATTAATAAACCACTGAGTGATGACATCATCCGGCAGGTTGGCATGGGCCGGCGGTAGTTGTCTCAAATGAGTTCTAAACAGGGTGGCATATTCCTGCACTGTTTGGTGCAGCTTTTGTCTATTGTTTTGCAAGTAATCGAAAATTTCGGTAGGGTTCTTCTTCAATCAGAATTTCTGCAAAAACGCATCCCTTACCGCTTCATAGGTGCCGAAATGGTTGATATCATACTCTGTAAGCCACCTCGCTGCTTCATTAACTAATGTTGACTGGAATACTATGGCCTTGTATGCTGGATCAGGTGGATGGTTCAGCACTACATAACTTATTTCAAAGGTGCGTACATGAGCATCAGGATCATCACCTAGAAATCCACCGAACTTGGTGTAAGTTACTCCTGTTGGAACCGGCCGGAGTGGAAGTGGTTGTTGTTGTTGTTGTTGTTGTTGTTGTTGTTGTCCACTCATGGTGCTAGTGGCGGTACTGTTACTATTTTCTGAGTTCTGCGGATGTGTTTCCGGTCCTTTAGAGTCTGTATGATCAGACTACTCACCTTCCGGTTCAAAAATAGCACTCAACCTCTTACGAATTTCTAATTCGAATAGCCTATCCTCTTATGTGGTATCAAACGTAGGCAAGCTTGCCCCGAACAGTGGTGTCCTGAATGAAGATTCACCAGGAAGTATCACACTGTCACTGGAAAGCTATAAATTTTCTACAACCGAGACCGAACTGCCACCGGAATTAGTGGAACTTTCCCCAATCCAGGGTATTCTTTCACCTTCAATGACCTCTCTGGGCAAGACACCTCTATCCTCAGACGGGTTCGAATCCTGACCAGACGGTGTCGGATCAACTACACACTGCGTCCTTGTAGACTCCGAAGTTACTGTATCTTCTGCAGACTGTGCCGAAATTACGCCGGAATCTACCGAAATTGCAGTATGATCCACCGGAATGCTACCGGAATTACTGCTAACGTGCTTCATTTCTTCGACGACTGGACTTAACCGATCTGTGCTTCTGCCTCCTGGGGGAGTCCCTAACAAATTTAGTACCGCCCAAGGCTGTCGGTTTCTCCTATACTTCGGATACGACTCATCGGACCGAGTAACCGGCATATATCACCTTTGCAACACTTACGTACTACTCCACTTTACTGTCAATTCACAATCTATGGTCACCTTCCCACAATCACTTTGCAACACTTTGTTGCCACTTTCCCACAGACTGCACCAGTGTTAAACGCTCGTTGCCGTCAGAGGCGCGTTTAAGCTCTTTTCGGGTTCTTGGGAGTGGTAGGGGTCTAGTAATCAGAGGCCCTAAGACTTGATTTTCCCAATTAACTCATTCACAAAGCAGTACACGAGTGTTCAAAGAACTCTGTTAACACGAATTACTATTACTACTCTGGTTCGTTCTCTCACAGATTTCCGGTTCGTACACAGATTAAGACTTTCTCAGTACATAACGCAAAAAGTAAACATTATCGTAACCCAGACTTACAACACTTAACTTAATGGAAAAGTACTAACCACACATTAAGGTAATCAAACAACGATGACGAAAAGAAACATAGTACTACTCAGAATTCTCAAACACAACACTACGGAAACTCCACAGAACATATTGCCCCGACAGACAGTCTGGCGATTCTTCTGGTTGTTACCGAAGCGTCCTTTCATTGATTTATAAATGGATACAACTCTACGCAACGATCTTTCGGTTCATGTAGAATATGAAAAGGAAAAGATTTACAATTGCCAATCCGGCGGCTTACACACCTAAAAACGGTGAATGCAGTAAATTCTTGCCGAACAATAGCGCACTATCACCGAAGATCACCGAATTGTCACCGGAGATCACCAAATTATCACCGGACA
Source organism: Ceratopteris richardii (assembly GCA_020310875.1). Classification (NCBI taxonomy): domain Eukaryota; kingdom Viridiplantae; phylum Streptophyta; class Polypodiopsida; order Polypodiales; family Pteridaceae; genus Ceratopteris; species Ceratopteris richardii. Next base: position 49,083,165 of record CM035417.1, on the reverse strand, counting down.
ATACCGAACTATCATCGAAGATCACCAAATTGTCACTGGGCAATGCTGATGTTGATCACTTCAATACTTGGGATAAGATTCGTCAAAATGTGTTACCGACATATATCAAAGGATTCTTCTTCGATCCTTAACCTTTTTCTTCAACTAACTACTCCATTTCACACAGATGGTGCCAGTGTTAAATTAAGTTTAAACTGTTATCAGATCTAGGTTCTTGGGATGGTTAGGGGTTTGTAAAGCAGAGGCCCTGTTTGTATTTTCCCAAATCTATAGATTCAGTTATATACTACTACACCGACTTAGTGTTCAAAGTTAAACTATCTTTCAACTACTTATCTGCTTTGCACATTACCACATCATTCACCACAATACGCATAAACGCGCAACTTTATCACTTTACCGTGATATCAGATTAACTTAACACTTCATCAAAGACTTAACGCATTACTGAACTTAGTGAACATAGTACAACATACTCAGAATATCAACAATGCGTGCTACGCTCCACTTCAGGCATTCACCCAAACTAACGGTCCGGCGTCGACCACCTTCTATTCATGCATGCTTCTTACATTAATTGAAAAAGAGTTACAACAGTTGCGCTACGCCCTTTCGGTGTGCGTGCGACTTTTCATTTACATTACAGAAATTATGAATTCCATTCTGGTGGCTCACAATCGATCATTAAGTCTAAGCAGGGCCAAAGTAGTCAAAAAAATATAAAAAGAGCTAGAGAGCTCATTTTTGAAGTTGGCTTGTTAGAGTTTGAAGATTTGTAAGAGAGTTCTTTTGTAATAGAAGCTTTGCCTATATTGTTGTGCTCCAAGCTTCTTCTTCTTCCTTGTGTTGTTCACGCGCTTCCGCAAACCTTGAACTCCAACATATTGCACTTGTTGTATTGTTGTTTAGGTCATTCTTGTACAATCCTTTTATGTAATTGATGAAGAAGAAGAAAATCATTCTTCCTTGCCTCAATCTGTGTGTGCTGCCCTTTGATTGTGGGAGTGTGTGTGTGTGTGAGCTCTCTTCCTTATCTCCTTCCTCATGACATGGTATCAGAGCTAGTGTGGCTGTAGAGAGCTCATGGAAGAGGTTAACGGTGAAGAGTACGTGAGAAGGCATGGAGAAAGCGCAATTCACAAACAACCTAAAATTGCTATGAAAATTGGCATGAAGGTAGAAAGCATCATAATAGTTTTGGGAGTTATCCCTTTAGGATCACTTGTTTTTGTGAGATTTTTGTTTTGGAGCCATCTTGACCTCCGTTTTGAGCCCACAAGGTGGGGCCCAGAGAAAACCTAGGTCAGTTTGCAAAATTGTAACTTGCATCCTATTCGACAACACTCATATATTCTAGATCTAGAATTTCAAGCGATTCCATGTACTATTGATACACGAAAATCGGGTTTTTGTGAGATCGAACTATCACATCATAGTGCGAAAAGATTCAAGAAGAAGTATTGCTTGTAGTGTTTTTTGCAATGTTGTGATTTGCTACAAAAATGGAAAATGTAGACGGAATAAGTCTGCTTATGAGCGATAAGCTAGAACAACTTCCATGCTTGGAGATTCAGAATGACGAACTTCCTAATGGGAAAAGGCTACTGGAAGTACATCAAAGGAGAGAATGAAAATGCTCTACCATTACCAGAGAGGAATCGAACTGCGGATCAATTAAGGGCATATGAAGAATGGAATCAAGGAGCACAAAAGGTAATATATGGGCTATGTGTTAGCATACAAGATAACATGATTGAGCACATGCATGATGCCAAGACTCTGAAAGAGGCTTGGAATAGTTTGGTCACATTGTATGAGACCAATACAAAGGCACGTAAATTACAAATAAAAAATGAGCTACATACACTAGAGAAAAAGGGCTTGTCAGTAAGTGACTACACTTTGAAAATCAAAAGCATATGTGAGTCACTTGCATCTATTGGCATGAATGTAGATGACGATGATAAGGTGGACAAAGTCGTGATTCTCTAAAAAGTTTTATGTTATCTCAATTTCCTCGAAGTGTATCTTGTTGAATTTTATTTATCCCCAAAAAAAATTATTCTTGAATTTATGTTTTTTTCTCAAGAAATTCTCACAAATTTCTCAAAGAGTCACGATTTTCTCCGTCTTTCTTCAAAAAGTCACAATTTTCTTTTAGACTTATTTTCTATTGAATTTTCTTTCTTTAGGACCAAGAAAACATGATTTTCTACAAAACTTTCAAATTCTCTCAATTTGGCCACACAATCACGATTTTCACACACACACACATATCTATCTATCTATCTATCTATCTCTCTCTCTCTCTATATATATATATATGTGTGTGTGTGTGTATATATATACATACATATATTAAAGTCATGATGTTTTCAAGTTATTTTGTGTATTCTCTCAAAAAATGTCAAATTTTTCCAAATATTTTCCAAGTTTTTGGACTTTAACAAGGAATCACGATTCTCTCCAAATTGATCCAAAAAAATCACGATTTTCTCTAAAATGATAATTTTCTCAAAAATCACAATTTTCTCATCCAACTCTCACAAAGTCATGATTTTTTGCAATTTATGCTTCATATGGTCGTGATTTTTTCCAATTTGATTTAAGACATCGATTTTTCATAATTGAACAAAAAATATCACGATTTTCTTATATCTTATCCCCCAAATAGTTGCAATTCTCTCTATTCTCTCCAAAAGTCTCAAAAATTTTCTAAGTGTTTTTTTCAAGAAAATCCATTTTTACTTTGAATGAAATTTTTCTTATTTTTTATTTGATTTATCAACTATCTTATTATTTTATTCAAAAAATCATGATTTTTCCCCCTCAAAAGTCAACTCAAAATGTTACAATTTTCTCTACCCACTCTATTACCAATTCATTTTTATTGTTTCTAATGCCCTAAGAGGCTCCTTTTCCCCTTCAAACCTTTTCTCTATTCAAACAATAAAAACTATTTCCATACATGAGAAATAAACAAACACAGAAAATCGTGATTCTCTATTTCATCTGAAACCATACATTTATGATCTTTTCAATTTTGAAAACATATAAGAATGGTGTTTTTGGATTATCTCTCTGCTCTTGGTGATGATGGAATTGCAATGCTTGCTCAGTAATCCTTGGTTTTCCCCTTGCTTAGAAGATCGCACTTTTTTGCTCTCTCTAGCTCACTCACACTCTCTCACACAATGACTAGGTCCTTGATGAATTTTGCCTTTATAGTTCTAACTTAGCAAAAATTCACGCTTTTCTCAAATTTTACTATTAAAAAAGTCATGACATTCGGCCCAACGTATCCAAAAAAATTGCGACTCTTGTTTTCTTCCTCAAAAAGAGATATTTTTTTCTTGATTTCTTAGTCAAAAAGTCACCAACAAAATCATGATTTTCTCTTGTTTTCTGACCCAAAAAGTCACGATTTTTTCCTGATTTCTTAGTCAAAAATTCATACACAAGTCACGATTTTCTCCTATTTTTTGACTCAAAAAGTCATGCTTTTATGATGATTTCCTCTTCAATTTCTACTCAGTTTTCTTTGTCTTTTACTCCAACTTCTTGCTTTAGAAAATGAGAATATCACTTTTCTTAACTCAATTCGTTTTTTGTTATTTGTTCTCAATTTTACCCCTCTCTTTTCCTTTTGAAAAACCACAATTTTTTTGAGAACCAAAAAGTCGTGATTTTCTAAGAACTTTTCAGGAAATTTTCAAATATTTTTTTTCATTATGTTATCATTCTCTAACTTCTCTATGAATTAACTCCCTCTATATGTGTGTCTTTCCAATCTTTTTCAATGTTTTTATACTTTTTTCATGTGTCTGTTAAGAAAAACTCAAACAAATCAAACACCAAACTATTTTTGTAGGGGTTTCTTCTGAAAATTTTACATACACTTCTTGGAGCTCCCTATTTGCTCCTTCTTCTTGTGTGTCCACTTCTTTGACATGTTCTTGCGCCTGGTTCCTGACCTTGAGTGCTAACACTTCCCCCTCTCGAGTCTGTTGTCCCTGATAGACCCATGTTGTAGTGGTTGTTCCATGTAGTTCTTTGAGAGGTACTGTCCATCATGTAGCAATCCGTCTTCCTCATGTAGTAGGGTCGGTTGTCCTTTTCTTCATTTTATCAATGCTAGCCTTTGTAAGTTTTAGTCCCTTTCTACATACTTCTTCCTTGGATTCCAACAATATGGTGTATTCATGAGCTTCCAAAAATTGCAAGCTGCTCAAAAGAGGTTGTCAATGTTGATTATGAGCAGCTTTCAACGGTGAATTGCTTCATAGGTGCTGATGTTGTAACCTTGTTGTCCTCTGGATCTTTCAAACATGGGTTTCATAATTTGCATGCTAAGTACTCGTAACCCATAATGGATGATGGGTAAGTGTGTTAGTGCATGGGTTGAAGAAAATATGTGCCTTGTGCATGGCCTTGTACTGTGGCCCTATGCATGCTTACTCGGGGAATGCATGGTAAGAAATACTAATGTGCTCTCTAGCCTCTACCTGTGCTTCCTCTCTAACCCTTAACTCTTCTTCTTTTTGCTTCTTTGCAGTGTTGAGTCTCATGAGCATATCCTCTATAAAGAGGTTCTTGATATAGCTTGACTCAACATCCACTAATATAGCTTGGCAAGATGACACCTTCTAGAGTGGCCAATTGAACTACACTAGTAGTGGAAATTCTATTAATGATCATGGGTCCATATCCTCTTTTTTCCAATTTACGGGCATGCTCCTTTAGTGCGTAAACCAAAACTAGGTCTCCCTCTTTCAATCCTTTATCCTTGATGTGTGCATCAAAGTATGCCTTTTGTCTTTTCTTTGCAGCATAGATGCCCACTGCTGCTTGTAGCCTCGTCTCACCTAAGCATTCTAGATCAAAGATTCTAGAGGACAACTCTTCTCCATTCCACTCATGCTCTTGTGCTACTTTTAAAGCAGGGATGAAGAAGTCTAATGATAACACAACATTATGTCCAAAGACCATCTGAAATGGGGTGGCATTGAGTACCATTTTGTAGGCAACTCGTTAAGCCCAAACAACATGACGAAGTTGTTTATCCCAATCAGAGCATTTATTATTGACCAATTTTGTCAATACATTACATATGATCTTATTTGTGCTCTCGGCTTGTCCGTTAGCTTGTGGATGTTAGGGGACATAATTCTTATGAATCACCAAGAATTCTTGGAGAAGGTTTTCAATGACTTCATTCAAGAAGTGTGTGCCTTTGTCACTTACTAACTCTATTGGTAGTCCAAATCTAGTGAACACATTCTCGAATAAAAATTTAGTTGTCGTTTGAGCATCATTCTTTGTTGTGGCTTTGACTTCTACCCACTTAGTAAGGTAATCTGTGGCTACAATAATGTACTCTACATGGGAGTTTCTAGCTGGGGGGTTAATAGGCCCAACGAAGTCTATGCCCCACTTCAAGAATGTGCATCTCCCATCATTGGCCTCAAGGGCATCTCATCTCTCCTGATCGGATATTGGGCATGTTGGCATATGTCACATTTCTTTACATAGGTATGTGCATCCATATGAAGAGTGGGCCGCTTCTAAGATTTTCAAATAGTGTGATTCGTGAGTGCATAGTCTTAAGTAACCATCTTTGCCTCTTCGGTATAGGTTTTCTCCAACTAAGGCATAGTCCTGAGCCTCTTGCTCCATGGTTCGTCTTCTTGCTAGACTAGCCTCGTTGGGTCGTGTTCCTGATCTCATAAATTCTACCAATGGAGCACTCCATTTTGGAATTAACAACATGTGATAAAGGGTAGCATGCTCCACTGGGGGGTCTCTCTTGGCACGCTGGAAAATTCTTAATCCACTCATGTATTTCTTTGTCCATACTAGGCCAATACACTCCTAAACATTTTAGATTCTGCAATGTGCATTGTTTAGAATAGTGTTTTCCGAGCAATCCTTCATGGGCTTCTTCTAACCAACTACTATGTTCATCGTCCTCGACACAACAAGGGAGTACACCCTTTGTATCTTGTTTCTACATGCTTCCTACCAATATTTGATAGTTTTGTGATTTTACAATTTCTTCTTTATTTGTCTTCACATTCTTATTTGCAGGTCCAAAGGTTAGGACAGGTACCAACTTATTTGCCCATTTAGGAACAACTTCTAAATTGAACATATAAACGTCAGGTAGTTCATCACACACTCCTTGCGGTGACTCTCCTAAAGTGATGCAAGAAAGGTGATCTGCTCTAAGGTGGGCCCTATCTTTCCTAACAACCACTTCAAAGTCATATTCCATTAGTAAGAGGAAACATCTTACTAACCATCCTGTATTGCAAGGTTTATTGACCAAATATAGTAACACTTGATGATCAGTGAAAAACTTGAACTTGTTGGCCAATAGATAGTGTCTAAACTTCTTCACGGCCGCTAGCATATGCTATAGGCAAATCTAGATTTCCTTCACCTGTGGGTTGTGCTAGTACACATCCTATTGCATAATTGGATGCATCCACATGGACATTGAATGGTTTATTCCAATCAGGAGTAGTTAGTATTAGTGTTGTGCATTAGCTCATTGAAGGACTTTTCACATTCCTCGTTCCACTCAAAATTTGTCAACAAAGCATAAAGAGGTTTAGCTATGATTGCATACATGTGGATAAACATATATTAATATCCACATGGCCCATAAAGGCTTGTACCTCTTTAACGTCCCTTGGCCTTGGCAACTCCGCTATGGCTCTGACTTTGTCCTCATTTGTTGAATTCCATTCTTAGAAACAATATGACCTAAGATATTGCCTTGATGTACCATGAACACACACTTTTCTGGGTTCAGACACACTCAATATTCTCTACATTTGTTGAAGATTTGTCTGAGCTCAGGGATGTGGAGTCTTCTTTCTTGGGAAGGAGCACATAAATCATCCACATATACTTCTAAGCTCTTTTGCAAGAACTCTTTAAAGACATGTCACATGAGCCTTTGGAATGTTGCAGGTGCATTGGTCAGCCCAAATGGCATCACACAAAATGCAAAGATTCCCCACTTTGTGGCAAAGACCGTTTTATGTTGATCTTTCGGGGCAATGGCTACTTGGTTGTATCCTAAAAATCCATCAAGAAAGCTATAAAACTTCCTTGCCTACAACTCGCTCCAATAAATGTTCTGTGATTGGAAGCAGATAGCTATCTCTGATTATAGCGGCATTAACTTTTTTAAGGTTAATACAAACTCGCAAATTTCCATTCTTCTTGGGCACCACTATAATGGGGGACACCCATTCAGTATGCTCAATCTCATAGATATTTCCAGCTTCAATCAGTCTATCAATTTCTTCTTTTATTTTGGCTGCATAAGTGTCATTATATGTGTAGGGCTTCTATTTAGTGGGCTTGGCATCAACAATCATGGGGATCGTATGAGAACATATTTGTGGATCAACCCCTTTGAGGTCTCTGTAGGTCCACCCAAACACATCCCTATATTTCCTCAATAGAGCTAGAAGCTCTATTTCTTCTTCTGCACTTAGGTCTTCTCCTATGTACGTACATCGCTCTTCGTTCTCTTCAACGGTTACTACAACTTTTTTGGTCTTTTCTTTATTATCATATGCTTCTCCTATGATGGCCTCTCTCATAGGCATTCGTACCAAAACGTTTTGGTCCTCAACTTCATATTTCTTGAAATTCTCTAGTACTTCGAACAACGATTCCTCCTCTTCTTATTTCACTGCTTTTCGTTTCTTTTTCTTTTGACCACCCTCACTTCCATCCTTTGAATTTATAGTTTTGATGCTTGTGAGAGGTTTTTCTTCCTTTTGAGTAAATACTCCTGCGTCTTCTAGATAGTGCTCCTCTGAGTCAAAGCAACTATCCATCACGATGGATTCTCGATCATTGTCGTTATTTTCTTCTTCTATGTCATCACTAGGTTCACACTCTTTGAGCAAGAGCTGAAACATAAACACAGAGATATCATAACCCTCCTCATCACAATGAGGTGTCCACTATTCTTCATTGACAACAATGCCCATGGTGGCTAAGATTTTTTCCCACCCATGAGGCTCAAATTCCTCATCTCGAAAGACCATCGGTGTGTAGGCTGGGTCTCTAACCAGTCTATCTCCTTGACAGGTTCCTTCTTCTCTTGCTTTTAATTGCCTTTCCTCGTCCTTTGCAACTTTGCACGTCCACAAGTGAATATCTACATGCATCCAGGATGGATCAGGAGAACTATCAGAATGCATAGAGATTGATTCTTCTTGCACCTTGTGGATAAAATTCCATTGTAGGGGTGGTACATCTTTGAATGTATAATCCTTTAGATTGACCTTGGTTGTAACCCCTAAGTGTGAAAGTACAAGGAGTTGGTTCCCCAATCTTGTACAATTTGCAGTGTCGTAGGAAGGGTCTTCCTAAGATCATCTCATAGACATTATTTTTTCCAAAGTCACGTATAGCGAAGGTGTGTTCAAAATCTACCCCACAAGTGGTTAGATTTATCCCTTCTAGCAATCCTAGAGGTCTTTCAATATGGCCGTCAACCATTTGATACTTCATTCTAGTTGGTCTTAATGTGGGTTTGCCCGATTGCTTCCACAATGGGGAAAAATCTACCCCACAAGTGGTTAGAGTTATCCCTTCTAGCAATCCTAGAGGTCTTTCAATATGGTCGTCAACATTTGAAGCTTCTTTCTAGTTGGTCTTAATGCGGGTTTGCCCCATTGCTTCGACATCCTGCAAGAACTCTTGAGAGTACTGTTGAATTGAAAGAGGTGTTCCATCATCCATGGAATCAGGAACATAACCTTCCATTGGTGACGATCTTTCTCTTTCAAAAATTGGTTCAGCCTGTGGTGGTAAAGAAACCTGCGGCTTGTTTACCAACTGCTCTAATCTTTCTAATAAACCCTGGAAATGCAAACCCAGTTTAATAGCATTTGTCTGATTGAACAATTGATTGGTCTCAAGCATACCTTGAGCTAGTTCTGCCATTTTCACGCACATTTTTGTCCATTCAATCTCTAAATCCACTCTAGGGCAACTCTTGTCTAGGATTGTAGCTATTGGCTCTTCTTGAAGACGAGCATGGTAGGCCTTGAACATCATGTCCAAGCCTTCTAGGGTTGGATCTACAAGAATAGACCTTGGTTGTGGTCTATTTACAATGGGTGGTGGGGTGGGATGAAGTGGAGCGGATGGAATTTCGTCATGTGAGGGGTTTTGAGATGCAATGTCTGCTATTTTTGTTTTCGCATCTCTCAAGCTTTCTTCTAATTCACATAACTTTCTAGCCCACTTATGATTGGACTTCTCCCTGGTATCCTTCCATGTTCTTGTTTTCCTCCTACTAAGCTCTCTTGATTCACTCGACTCTGATTGTTTAGCTGGTTCAGCGTGTTTTAAGGCTTGTGCCCCAGTAACTGCCTGTATAGGAGCCATGTTGACACTACTTGAACTTGAGTCAACCACTAAGCCTACCACGTTAATGGGTGTAACCTTGGGTGCACTAGAGGGATTCCTTGGAAAATATCTTGAGAGATGTTCCTTGCCACACTCAAGACAAAAACCTTGTATTGTGATGTTCTGTCCTTGTCTTGGAGCTAGTGGGTGGGGACATTCACAAATGAAATGATCACCTTGACACCTAAAACATGGTCCTCTAGGGGCTTGTGGTCTCATTTGTCTCAATTGGGGCTTAGGGTTAGGATTCCTATACATGACATTGGAGTATTCTAGCTCCCAATTCGGTTCCATAGGTAGTGCCTCGTATTGATATGGATAAGTCTCACTATGCTCAAGTGACTCTATGTAATAAGAATGTGGAATCTCTTCATGGGTGTAGTCAGAACTCTGAACATGAGGATCATTCTCTGGTACCAATGGGGTCAGTGGCACCAATGCTCTATGAGGGTTCTCCTCTACCACGACATACTTAACTGGGATCACATTAGTAGGAGGTGGCGGTTGGTTTTCTAGGACCAATTGTGGCCTATATGGTGCATGCTATTGCTATTGGTACCGAGGTTTATATTGCTATTGTGGCCTATAATATGGCTGTTGGTACTCATTTTGATACCTACCCTGTTGGTAAGGTTGCTGATAAGTTTGTCTAATAGCCTGCCTATTGTACGAACAATCTTGCGCTGTGTGGTTAGTGTATTTTCTCTCTATCGTGCAATACGGAGAGCTCATTTCTCTCATGTTCTGGTTTTGCAATGGGCATACATTGGCCATGTGTTCGCCTTCGCAAGTATAACATCGCTCCAACGAGGTGACCTTGGTGTTTGTCTATTTTGAACTCCTAGCTTATTGGCAACCTGCTCAGCTATCTCATCTATCTTCGTGGAGGGTCTGGAAGTATGACTAGTAGAATTGTCAGAATCCTTATAGAGTTTGGACAATTCTAACTCCTCACCCAAGTTGTCTTCTGTGTCAATACACATTCTCAAGCATTGATCCAGTGTGGTTGGATCCTTGAGATATACATATGATCTAAGTTTTCCGCTTAGAAGTCCATCTAAAAACAAGGAAACTTGTTTTGCTTGTGTAGGTAATTCGGGTGTGGGACATCTCTCCACGTATTGTTTAAATCTTCTTCTAGCTAGCTGAACTATTTCTTGGGGTGTCTACTTGAAGCTATGGATCAAGGATGATGTGTTATGCTTGATCCCACTCTTGGAAAATTCTACGATGAATGCTTCTAGTAGTTGACCTATATTTTGGTAGTTATGACTGTTTAGGGGCTAAAACCTAGCTAAAGTAGTAGCCGTAAGGGTCAAAACAAATGCATTGAATTGGGTGAACAAGCCCTCAATCTGTTTAGCTCTTAACACTTGTTTGAATTCCGCCACATGATCATAGGGGTCTCTTGACCCATCAAAGTAGTTTTTCATTGTCTTAACCACTTGAGAGGGTCTAAGGGCTCTTGGGTACTCTTGGGGTCTGAGCAATGGAAAGTCATGATCATCTCTTTGGTGCCTATGTGCTCTATGTCTCTCTCTTTCAAGTCTTTCACTTTCAAATCCATATCTATCTGTACCCCTAGTGTGTGCAAAGTTGACCTTAGGTCTCTCTCTTGCTCTTTCCCTTTGGGTTTCATGAGCCTTGGATGATCTTGGTCCTTGGGGGCCATGGGAAACATTAGATCTTGTTGGAGGGAAAATCAATTCACTCTTCCAAGTGTATGCATGCCTGTCATGCTCTGTTACCAAGAACATTCTCTCCAATGTGTTATCTAGATAGAAAACTTTTCCTAATGTCTCAGGGTCTTTGAATTTGTAGATGGTGATTGTTAGGTTAGGTTGATCTTGCTTGAATCTCCAAAAGGCTTCCTCCATTTCTCTATTCCAGAATAGTTCTATGATTTTGTTGTCTTGAGGGATCCACTCACGAGTGATCACTCTGGTCAAAATTGACTTGCCTCTAGGAGTCTTGGGTTCTCGTCCTAGGTTCCCTCGCTCTAGGTCTCCTACCTCATTCTTAGGAATGATACTTCCAAACTCATGTGTCCTATCAGGTAAGCTGGTAACCACATACATGGTTCCTTGCTTGTCAATATATGAACACTCTTCGAATTCGAACACTGGGTGTTCAAGTCCGAAGGGTTGATCTAGATTTTTGAGTTGGACAACTCACTGCCTCAGACCATCCTCATAGATGCGAGCACCTAATTGATTGGTCCTAATATATTCCAATTGTTTCTTATAGGGACCTTCTCGTGTCTATAAATAGGTAGTGCATGAGCTACCTGCAGGTCTCCCCATGCGGAAAGACATTTTTGATTCACTTATGTCTGAACTTAGGATGTAAGGATAACCACTTACTTGTTGAGCCCACGACCTAGCTGTGTGATTGACACTAGCTTTAGATGATTCTAGGTAGGAAAAAATTTGAATTTTCGAGAGAATCGTGATTTTCTAAGAAAGTCATGATTTTTTGAGTTTTTAGGTGGGGATTTCAATTTTTTGCGCAGAGCCCCAAATGTGCAAAAAATCGTGAAAAACACAAGCGCATGCACTTCCAAGCACTTCCTAGCTCTTTCTTGCACTCCCACACATGAGAAATGATGTGAAAATGGTGAAAATGCACTCAAAAATGAAAAAATTGTATGAAGATGAAGATGGTGATGATGAAGATGGAGAAGAAAAATTAGAAAAATGACACAAAATGACTATTCTTAACCTTCCAATGTTACAAATCCACGATCTTACCATCACAACACTCATGCAGATTAGGTAGGAGCAAAGGATGTTATAAGAAGTACTTCTAGTTACTTAGCATTTGCAGGTTCAAAGCTAGTGTCATGGAGTTCCAAGAAGCAACCAACAGTTGCTTTATCCTCGACGGAAGCAAATTACAGAGGCTTGACCATAGCAACTCAAGAGGCAATATGGTTAAAGACATTGTATACAGATTTGGGACTTGTGAGTTCCAAACCTCACATATTTGGAGATAATGTAAGTTCCATGCATCTAGCGGCAAACCCTATTCTCCATGCAAGAACCAAACACATAGAGGTTCATTACCACCTCATCAGAGAGAAGCTCATGGCAAAGGAGATCGACATTTCTTTTGTTCCTACTAAAAAGCAAGTAGCAGATATGATGACAAAGGCACTTGATGGAATAAAGCTTTCTAGATTCAAAGCTATGGCATGTATTCAACCTATCAGAGAATGAAGACTCAAGCATACTTTAGCTTAAGGGGGAGCTATTGGAACATCAAGCTTACATTATGCTTGAGGTGGATTTGATCTACATCAAAGGCTATCGCGTCGAAAGAATATCCATTGGAGAGTTCTTTTATTTATGCTCACTTATTGTACTTAAAAAAAAAAGATTTTTCATGGATCTTTTACCATTTTAAAAGCCTTGAGATTTACACATGTGAAGGTAGAAAGATATAGCCCAAATCCCACGAATTTGTGGTGGTTGATTTGCATTCAATCAAGCAATCAATCACCTAAAAGTAGATCAAACTAGATCTTCACTCCCAGATTGTAGGAAAGTGAATTGATTCCCTCCAACAACCATTCCCAGCTTCATTTGAATTCAAAATTCACTTGTAGAAGTCTTGGAACACTTCTAGAGTCTATATAAACTTGAAATCACTTGTACAATATATGAAAGCAATATACATACACTTGTGGCCATCGTTGTCTCTCCTTCAATTTTTTGCATCATCTTCTTCGCCAATAGTAATCTTGCAGAGGCTGCTGCTCTCTCTACAAAGCTCCAAATTGAGTGGCAAGATGATTCATTGGAAAGGTATTAGTGTTTAGTTTATGTGTATAACGTTTCATGGCATTTTGTTTAGTAGATTGGGAGAAATCACAATTTTGTTGTCTCGAGGTCAATCTCTGCATATTCTTGAAAAATAGGAGGTACCACTGTTGAGTGTTTGATCCATTTCTATAGGATATTTTGCTTATTCCTTATACTTTTGTGCATTCTATACACTCAACCCTACGTGTATCACTCCCATAAAATGAGCTTTTCTAATTGTAATCATGCTGGTCGCTATGGGCATTTGAAGTGCAATGTCTTTTCCATAGATAGTAAGTTTTTTGAGTTAGTCAACCCGCGAACCTATCTGTTTTGTATCGACTTCTTCTAGTTGATGCCCCAAAGTACATAGTGCATTTCTTTGCACTTATCGCATGCCTATAAGGTCTATTTGAGTCTCCATAAGCTCAAGGGCTGGTCTTGTGCCGGTTGGCTAGAACAAACTTCATCGCTTCGAAACACACTTTTCTACCTCCTACAAGCTTCACCAAGTTCTTTCCATATAACTACAAGACAATAAAATCATCAATATCATAGTAAATTTTTGAACTATGAAAGTTTTATATTCAAACGTAATGCATAGCAAAGGTCAATACCCATAGATACAAGGATAATCCCAATGTGCATTAAAGCTTAAGAAACAAGCTTAGCCTAAATTAAGGTTGTAGATTTGCCCCCCCCCCTAAATATGAGTATTATATGACAAGGTTTAGGCTAGGATTTTGGAAGCTCCTACTTGCGTTAACTCTAGTAAATCAAGTGAAAATACGGCACTTATAAAGGATAAGTCAAGTGGACTAGAACACTCTCACACAAAGGCATCACCTCCATGCAACTCTCTCATAGATTTCAAGGAGCACACATCTATGACATAAAATAAAAGTATCTATGACATAATAAAGTAACCACACATCACCATCTCAATGGCGACAAAATAGAAGAGATTTTTGTCATTCATAGATAGTTCTATGTATAAAATTTGTAATCATTAAAGGCTCTTCTACTTGTTTTGCAATGCCTTAGTTCTCTAGTTCTTTCAAAGTCCGGTTCGACTTTCCAGTGCTAGGGCCCTCAAAACCTAAACTCAATTTTTGAAATTCCATCTTTAGACCTAGTTGAGATGGTTTCTGGTAAGCATTCAGAGATCCCACTTTCCTGTACTGTTGCTCTACCCTCGTGAGTCTCATTCTTTCTAAACCTTTTATCCTTGTCATTTTATTGTCCAACCCTTGCTAATGTCACCCCCAATGACTGGTTTCAGATCTACATACTAGGGTGGGTACTCTTTGGCCCATTGAACTACTTTCACCAAGTTCTTCTTCTGCTCCACTGGTGAGTGTTCGTGTTGTTGTATGGCCTGGTACTCTTGACCTCATCTTGTGATAACAGTCGCTAAAGGTTCCATATATTCTAAGGTTACTACATTCACCATGGGAGTTTTCAATTTGGCTTCCTTTTTCTTTTGATCCTATTCTCTAGCTTCCTCGCCTTTGGATCGACGATGTACATACTGTAAGCGAAAATGACATTGGGTTGGTTGATTTTCAAAATTACTAGGTTCGGGTTGCCAAAATCTACAGCCTCTTCCATAATCTTGAACGTTTTGATGGTAGGACCACCGTTGGTCTTGGAAGTGCTAGGATCTAAAAAACTCAGGTGGTCTGGACAATCTCGCATCTTGACTATCCACCCATAGTCCTTGTTGAACTCGAGGCTTGTATCCCACAAAATTATCCTTCCACAAGGATGTTTCCACTTGTGTAGTTGCGACAAACTGATTGTGATTCTTATCATTAAATCAACATTCTTCTAAGCTATGATTATTCTTGTTGCAAAAAGCTCATTAATGACCATCAACAAGGACCTCCATCAACAAAAAATGACAAGCCAATGGTCAAACACCATGATGGAAGTACAACACGAAGAGATGAAGATCGACGGACCTTTCACCATGGTAAGACGTGTATGCATCAACAACATTATAACCATGATAGATCAGGAAACCTCTTCGTCGGCATACCTTTGAGCACTTAGCTCAAGACCCCACTTCTTGGACCATAATTCTTCCAATGCATTTTCCAAGTATGCATCCATAGGGCTACATTATAAGGCCGTGCACAAGGCACCTATTTTTTCCAACCCATGAACTAATGCACTTAACCATCAATCATTAGGGGTCACAAGTACTTGGCCTCATACTATGAAACTCATGTTTCAAAGATTCGAGGACACCCAGGGTCCAACATCAGTACCAAGAAGCAATTTACAGTAGATAGCTGCTCAAGATCAACATTGTCAACCTCTTTTGCGGAACTAACAACCTTTGAAAGCCAAGAAGTATACCCTCCAGCTCAAATCCAAGGAAGAAGTACATACATTGGGCACAACTCTCGAATAGGCTAGTAGTGGAAAACTGAAGAACCCGACAACCAACCAGGCTACATTGGGAAGATGGACCGCTCTTGTTGATACATGAAGGACACTACCTCTCAATGTACTACATAGAACAACCACTACAACAACGGTTTGTCAAGGACGACAGACTCAAGAGGGGGGGGAGTGTTGAAGCTCAAGGTCAAGGACAAAGCATGGAAGCACATCAAGGAAGTGGAAACACAAGAAGAAGGAGCACGTAGGGACCTCCAAGAAGCACATGATAAATTTTCAGAAGGAATCCCTATAAAAATAGTGATTTTTACCACTAAAAACCATTGTAAATACCATTTTCCATTTTTGTAACTCCATTTTGTTCAAGACGAGGAGTCCTCAAGCTTGAGGAATACTAGAACTATCATCCTCCCAATTTTCATAATTTTTAGACTCCGTTTGAGCCCCCAAATAAGCCTTGGAACCTAATTTTTTACTAGGCCAGACACTAGGTCTGGACAGGGCCAAAACCACTCAAAAAACTATAAAAAGGGCTGGAGAGCACATTTTTGGGGTTAGCTTGTTGTAGTTTTCAGCTTTGTAAGAGAGCTCTTTTGTAATGGAAGATTTTCCATTGTTCCACTCTTTGCTCTTACCTTGTGCACGTGTGTGTGTATGTGTGTGCATGCTTATGTGCTTTCACTCAGTCACTTGCGCACCTCACTTGCTCTTGGTCTTCATACCGGTCCTCACGTCTCCACGGATTGGCATTTATGAGGTGAAGCTCCTCACGTTAGTACTTGCCATTGTGCTAGAGTGACACCACATACACACACACACACACACACACACACACACACACACACACATATATATATATATATATATATATATATATATATATATATATATATATATATATATATATATATATATATATATATATATATATATATATATATATACATACATACATACATATGTACATACATGCATACATGCATGCATGTATACATTCATACATACATACATACATACATACATACATACATACATACATACATACATACATACATACATACATACATACATGCATACATGCATACATGCATGCATACATACTGTTGAAGAATCACTCACAAATTTGACATACAGAGAGACATAAAGACAAAGGAAGATAAAGAGAAGCAGAATCAAGTAATCACAAAATCAAAGCCTTAGTGAAGGGACAAATTCACAACCGTAATGTACAGCGCACAAGCTTCCAGAATTAGAGTTTGTTAGAGTTTGTTACACCGGATCAAAACTGTATATAAAGAGAGACGAGAACAGGGAAGAGAGAGCGCGAGCATGAGCGAGCAAGAAAGAGCGTGAGTAGAGCGCGTCGTATAGAGCGCATATGGAAATCTAGAATAGGTTTAGAAGACACCAGAGATTGCGTATGTAAAGATGAATAACAGAAACCTGAAATGTCAGGTATTCATCTGAGAGAGATGGTAAGAAGAAACTACTCAGTATAGGAGAGTTTCCATAGCTTGAGCAAGAAGAGGCCAAGCTAGCTTTGTACACATCTTCTCTAATAGAAAACACATGTTCATGTGGATGTTTGCACGCATTCTTCGTATGTGAAGAAATTTGAATATTTTCTTGTTACGATATAAAGTCAGTTACAGTTCTTTCAGTAAACGTGTTTCTCCAGTACTTTCTCAGTAAACGTATTTTTCGCTCAGTTACAGTTTTCTCAATAAACGTGTTTTCCGGTAGAACAATGATGATAGCTTATCTTGTAGCTAGACATCTCTACTATCAGTTCATCAAAGATTTCGGTGAAATGGATATGTACACACAGTACAAAGTCTGACCGGAAAGAGGCATTCTAAACTGGTGAAGTTTTTCCCTTAAATTTCAGAAACAGTTCAATTAGTAGAGGAAGTTCACGCATCACTTCCTTATAGACTTGAAGTAATTACAAACTGAATTGCAGTTGATTCAGGTAACATTTCGGTGTAATTACGATGACAGTCCAGTGACAGTTCGGTGAAGTTCCAGTGCAATTTTCAGTAAATTCAAAACGCAGTCTTATATGTTTGAGTGACAGTAACTTCACTAAGTTACTGCTGGTTATAGAGGTGTTCTAATATCACTCTAGCTTAGCCAAATTTTTGATGGCGCGGTGAATTCCGCAGGCTTGACAAGGTTCAGACCTTTGCTGCGACATCGCCAACAAGTGGTATCAGAGCAGGATAACCATAACAAGTGGTATGAGAGCCAAAAAGATTCTGAAGATTAGAAAGATTCTCAAAGAGCAAATGGAAGTAAAGACACAAGAGAATTCGAAAAAAAAAAAATTCTCATAAAGGAAGGTGAAAGCTAACAAACGGTATCAAGAAGTATTCCAAAGTCAATCTCAAGGGTAAAGGTTTGTAAAAGGTAAAACCTTTTAACGTTTCACTCACTGGAAATAACAAAAACAAGAAGATTATGGCAGATCATGTTTCAATTGACAAATTGGATAGAGATAATTATCCCGCATGGGTAATGCGCACGGAAGCCTTACTTATGAGTAAGGACTTAATGATGTATGTGACCGGAGAAGAAAAGAAGCTGACTTTCGAAGATGATAGTCAACCGGAAAAAGAAGAATTAGAAGCCTTGAAGTTGTGGCAGAAAAAGGATGCAACGGCAAGAGCTTACATTTATAATACCGTCTCAGACCATCTACTACCACACATTAGAGGTCTGGAGAAAGCGGAGGACATATGGAGTGCGTTGGAAGATCATTTCCAAAATACTACGAAAGCTAGGAAGGCTAGCTTATGGTCCGAATTCACAACGTTAAAAAGAAGTTGAATCAAAGCATTAGTGACTATGTTACTAAGATGAAGGATCTAGCAGATAGTCTTGGATCCATAAATGAAGATGTCGAAGATCACAGATTGATAGCGCAAGTGCTCACAAGGTTGAGAGGAGATGAAAGGTGGAAACCTTTTGTACTCTCAACTGAATTTTCTTTAAATCATTTTGTACCAGATTTAAATCAGTTGCTTGGTTTGATGCTCACATATGAGCAAGACCTAAAAGGAGATGGAGATAAAGGACAAAGTTCTGCAATGTACATGAAGAACAAGAAGAAAGGAGATAAAGGCAAGTCAAAAGATGAAGAAGAGTCGAGTTCTCAGGCTTATTATGCAAGAGGTAAAGGCACCGGCAGAGGAAGAGCAAGAGGCTTTGGAAGAGGAAGAGGTAGCCAGAATATCAATAAGAAGGCTTGCTGGATTTGTGGATTAAGTAATCATCTGGCTCATGATTGCTGGCACAATCAACAAGGATCAAATCAAAATCAGAACAGTAATAGCAGAGGCAGAAGCGGAAGATACCAGAGTAATTTTCAAAGAGGTAGACAGAATCAAAGAGGAGGCTATGGTAGAGGTGGAGCAAGAAGTTGGGGACAGAATCAATCCTACAACACCACCTACAACAACTACAAAATGACACACAAAATGAAAGTCATACATCATTGATGATGAACTCAATCGGCACATCAGATAATGAAGATCTAAAGGTATTTTACATTGATTCTGGATGTTCTAATCATTTGTTAGGAAATATAGAACTGATGTCAGAATTGGAAAAGGGTAGTTCCAGTCATACTATTCAAACAGGTGACAACACGAGACACAGTGTACATTCAATTGGAAAAGTGAAATGTAAGAATGGAGCAGATTTGCTAACCAATGTTTTGTATGTTCTGACAATACCTAAAAATTTGATTAGCGTGGGACAGATAGTTGAGAAAGGTTTTTAGGTCAGATTTACAAATGAAGGAGTATTTGTAGAAGATCCCGAGAATGGATATCATCAGATCGTCTCTGGTAAGAAAGAAGGTAGACTCTTTACTTTAAGAGTACAAGGGAACATTGGTCAAGCGTTGCTCACACATGGTGAAAAGGTGATTACAGAACTTGATCTCTGGCATAAGAGATTAGGCCATTTTAATGAAAAAGGAATAAAAGCTATGATTTCAAATCAGTCAGTACTAGGATTATCGAATGTATAGAACCAACATATGATTCACAAGTGCGAAGCATGTCAGATGGGAAAAGCCCACAGGTTACCTTTCCAGAAGAAAGGATTCAAACATGATGGAGTACTTGAACTCATTCATACAGATGTATGGGGTCCAACAAAAGAAGGATCAATCACTGGCTCAAGATATTATGTTTTATTCATTGATGATGCTACAAGATGGATAACTCTTTATGTGTTGAAAGAAAAATCAGAAGTGTTCGGAGCTTTCAGGCATTTTCATGCATATGCTGAAAGACTCACAGGTCGAAAGCTTAAGAGACTGAGGTCTGATGGAGGGGGAGAATACTTCTCCCGAGAGTTCAATGATTATCTTTGGAATGCAGGTATCAAGAGAGAAATAACCTGCAGGTATACACCACAACAAAATGGTGTAGCAGAAAGAAGGAACCGAACTCTAGTTGAGTTTGCACGAGCTATGCTAAAAGAAAAAGATTGTCCAAATTATCTTTGGGCTGAAGCTATAAATACAGCTACATACTTGGTAAACAGATTACCATGTACAACTTTAGATGGAATGACCCCTTATGAAGCTTGGTGGGGAAAGAAACCAACACTTGATCATTGCAAGGTGTTTGGATCAGTAGCTTGTGCTTATGTACCATCACAACTTAGACATAAGCTTGAACCAAAAGTAGAGAAATAGTGTTTGTCGGTTATGATGAAAAACAGATGGGTTACATGTTATGGAGTCCTCTAACAAAACAGTTTACTGTTTCTAGAGATGTTACATTTGATGAACAAAAAAGCTGGTATGTGTTGAAAGTTTTTCAAGCTCAAGAGTGTGGGAACATGCCCCAAATTGAACCTTCCACATCATCCACAATCAAAGGAGGCTGATTTCCACGAGTTTGAGGCATCCAATTATGCCCATAATGGAAAGAAGTTGATTAGAGAAGATTTAGCTCACCTCTTGATGTGATTGGACCTCACTTTTGACATGTATATGTTTTTGATTGGTTAAAGAGGTTAGTAGGTGGTCTTTAAAACCTCTAATGAGTTGTATTATGACTTAGAGTCGTGGAAATACGTGCCCAAGCTGCCCCCTTGCTTAAGCACACCCCCTAATAGCTGTTCTCTGCATATTTTGCAGAAATTTCACTTTTTCACACTCTATCTATCTAGATGTTTTTGGCAGACCCCCCGGTCTTGTAATTGTTGTTTCTCCTTCATCCGGAATCCATTTGCAATGATTTTTGTCTTGTTGGAAAGCTTATAAGTTCTACTTTGTCTGCTATAAGTCTCAGGTTCAGTGCCTGCACATGTGCAGAGAAATGTCCAGAATAGTGTCTGTCTAGTTAGCTCATACTCTGTGAAGAGATCAAGTTATCTGTTTTGCTGCAGCTGGTTGAGGCATCATCCAGTATCCAAATGGAGTGATTTTACTCTCATTTGAAAGCTCTTAAAGTCTAGTTTATGCCTGCAAAATTTCATTTTCAATCTCTGCATATACTCAGAGAAACTCAGAAAATACAGAGCCTATGTCTGAAAAATTTCAGGATCCTAGGAGGGTTCATTTGCTTTTGTTGTGCACATAGGAGTGTTTATCCTCCAACAGTGGTATCAGAGCTATAAGTGGAGTATCAAAGAGAGAAGAAGAAGCTACTGAAGTGAAGTGAAGACTTCATCAAATTTTGAAGGAAGGAAGCAAAGAACGGGCACGTCAACAACAAGGGGAAGCAAATACATCATCAAATCAAAGACGAAGCTTCATCAAGAGGAGTAGCTCTATTTTTTGAGGTAAAAGCCATCCTTTTCAACTTCATTGCATCAAGGGGGAGGTTCAAAAGAGTTAGGAGGCACCATGGCTGATCTCAATGCTCAGATTGAGAAGCTCGAAAAAGGAAACTACCAACCATGGCGATTTAGAATAAGCAATTTTTTGATGGGGAAAGGTTTGTGGGGACTTGTGAGTGGTGGAGAGCCAAAACCCTACATAGATGAGGTAAATCCAACCAATGACCAGAGAAGAGCAGTAAGAGAGTGGGATGAAAGGGACAAAAGGGTCATTTTCATTTTATCTCAGCATATTAGCAACTCTATGGTAGGGCATATTCAAGATTTGGATACATCGAAGAAGGTGTGGGAGTGCTTGGAGAGATTGTACTCAACCTCCACAAAAGCTAGAAAAATTCAGCTCAAGAATGAGCTAAATAATCTTAGGAAAAGCCCCTCTCAAGGTGCTAATGATTACATATTAAAGGTTAAAGAGCTTGCAGATGCACTAGGGTCAATCGGTTGTGCCCTAGATGATGACGATCTTGTCGCCCACACCCTAAATGGACTTAGGGATGATGAAAAATGGAGGGCTTTCACAACTTCAGTGTATGTAAGGGACTCTCTTCCTGATTTTGATCAACTAATCACTCTCATGGTGACAGAAGAGATGAACCTTGGTGGTCATAATGCCAAGGATAGCCAAGGGCAATTGTTGTATGCAGGTAGAGGAAGAGGAAGACACAACCGAGGTGCTACAAGAGGAAGAGGAAGATATCAAAGCAACCAAGGAGGTCAAGGACAACAAGAAAATGCAGATCAAAGAGGTGGAAGAGCCACAAATAGAGGAAGAGGTGCAAGATTTGGTGGAAGAGGACAAGCCACTTCAAATGGATGCTTTGTATGCGGTAAGCCCGGTCATTTTGCAAATGAATGCTATCATAGAGCTCAAAGACAAGGGAATCAAAGCAACAACAACAATTATAGAGGGCAAGGTAATTATGCAAACACATCATCCAGCCAAGGGAATGATTATTTACTTGCCATGAGGTATGGTGAAGATACAACTCAAGCTAGTGAAGATGTATGGTATGTAGACAGTGGATGTAGCAATCATATGTCATGTCGAAAGGATCTTTTTAGTAATTTGCAGGTCCCAAAGCATCAAGGGCATGTGGAAACAGGTGATAACTCAGACCATACCATTCAACATGTGGGAGATATCAGTTTGGAAGGAAATCAAAGAGCAAAGTGCTTATCAGAGGTATTACATGTCCCTACTATTACCAAAAACTTGATTTCGGTAGGCCAAATGGTAGAAAAAGGCTATCAAGTTAGGTTCAATGAAAGAGGATGTTTTGTTGAGGATCCAAGGGCAGGTTTCAAGCTCATAGCAAAAGGAAAAAGGCAAGGGAGAATGTTCACAATGGACATAAATCAGCCACACCATTCAATGTATGTCACATATGGAGACAAGAGGATAGCAGATTTGGATCTATGGCATAAACGAATAGGTCACATCAACCTACAAAAGCTCAAGGACATGCAAAGGAGGATCTTGGTAAGAGGCCTACCAAATTTTACATCTAAAATGTTGCATGAAATTTGTGTAGCTTGCCAACAAGGAAAACAATCAAGGCTTCCCTTCAAGAAGAGTACCTATGTAAGTGCAAATGTTTTAGACCTCATTCACACGGATGTTTGGGGTCCAACAAGAGAAGCATCCCTTGCTGGAAATAGGTATTTTGTAACCTTCATTGATGACTTTTCAAGGAAAGTGTGGTTGTATTGCATTAGAAACAAATCAGATGTGTTCCACTACTTCAAGAAATTCAAAGCACAGGTGGAGAAGGAATCTGGCAAGTTTATCAAAACTTTGAGATCCGATGGAGGGGGAGAGTACTTCTCCCATGAATTTTCTGAATTTTTGCAGGTCAATGGCATCAAAAGACAATTTACATGCAGGTATACCCCTCAACAAAATGGGGTAGCAGAGAGAAAGAACAGACACATAGCAGAGGTAGCAAGGTGTATGCTCAATGAAATGAATATGCCGCATTGTTATTGGGGAGAGGCTACATATACAGCCACATACATCATGAATAGATGTCCTACATCAGGTATACATCATCTAACCCCTGAGGAAGCATGGAGTGGAAGAAAACCTTGCATTTCACATCTTAGAATCTTTGGTTGTATATGCTATGTACATGTACCTCAAGAGTTGAGGTCAAAGTTAGATGCCAAATCTGAAAGGTGTATTTTTTTTGGGATATTCTATGGAACAAAAGGGGTATAAATGCTATAATCCCATCACCAAGGAGCTGAAGGTAAGTAGGGATGTTGTCTTTGATGAGTTGAAGCCTTGGTATGCATGCACAAGTCCATTGCAGGTTGAAGACATAGGTGAGACAGATTTGAAGAATGATGATAGAGTTCAAGAAAGCATGGATTTGAGTGGTCCAAGCAACTCATGCAACACAAGGACACCCTCACCATGGAGTGGAAGGCTTAGGGAAAGAGAGACCAGCTCTGAAGAAAGCAAAGTCAAAGGCAAAGAGAAGATTTCAGTTGAAGAAGGAAGCTATGTGGACGAGAGCATGTTGGAAGATGAAGAGATAGAAGAAGTTCAAACTCCAAGAGTGGCCAAACAAAGAAAGAAGATGGCAACCACACCAAAAGGAAGTGAAAGAAGGTCTTCAAGAGTAAGATATCCAGTACAAAGGTTAACATATGATAATTTCATTGCAAAGCATTATGCATACATGACTCAGGTAATCAAGGACAAAGAACCAACTAGTTATGAAGAAGCTAAGGATTGCAAGGAATGACAAGAGGCAATGAAGGAAGAGCTCAAAGCACTTGATGAGAACCATACTTGGAGCTTGGTACCAGCTAAAGAAGGCATGAAGGTGATAGGTAATAAGTGGGTTTACAAAATTAAAAGAAATTCAGATGGTTCCATTGCTAGGTACAAAGCAAGGTTGGTGGCGAAAGGCTTCTCCCAAAGCTACGGGATAGATTATGATGAAACTTTCAGCCCCGTAGCCAAGATGCCAACAATTAGGACTTTGATTGCAGTGGACACATCAAGGAAATGGAGCTTATATCAGTTGGATGTGAAGAATGCCTTCCTCAATGGAGAGCTTGAAGAAGTAATCTACATGAGCCAACCTCAAGGATTTGCTAGTATGAGGTACCCAAATCATGTTTGCAAGCTAAGGAAAGCATTATATGGACTAAAGCAAGCCCCAAGGGCCTGGAATCAGAGGTTAGTGGATTATTTATCAAGTTGTGGATACAAAGAAAGTGTTGCAGATCCATCACTTTACATGAAGAAGCAAGGAGACAAGATGGTATACATATGCATCTATGTGGACGATTTGATCATCACAGGAAGTGATATTGCAGGTATTAAAGATATCAAATCAAAGCTAGGGAAGGAGTTCAAGATATCTGATCTTGGAACACTAAAGTACTTCTTGGGAATAGAGGTAATCTATGCACACAATGGCATCTTCTTGATTCAAAGAAAATACTTGTTGGATGTGCTATACAGGTTTGGTATGAGTGGTTGTAAGCCACTTTCTCAGCCCATGGAGCCCAATACAAAGTTGGTTGCAGGTCAAGGAGAGGCTATACAAGATATTACACTATATAGAAGCATAATTGGTTCATTAATTTATGCTACATTCACTAGACCTGATCTTGCATATGTAGTAGGTGTTCTCTCTCAATTTTTGCATGCACCTACTCATGATCATCTTATGGCGGCAAGAAAGGTGCTTCGTTACATCAAGCACACCATCAACCAAGGTCTATTTTACTCATATGATGCTGATCTAAGTGTCAAAGGATATAGTGATGCTGATTGGGCAGGTAGCAAGGATGATCGAAGGAGTACATCGGGTTATGTTTTCATGATAGGTACAAAAGTGATCTCTTGGAGCTCTAAGAAGCAACCCACTGTTGCTCTTTCATCCACAGAGGCTGAGTACAGAGGTTTAGCATTGGCTACATGTGAGCTATTATGGCTTAAGAAGATACTTAAGGACTTGGAAGTGGAAGTGGAGGAGTTTCCTCTTTATGGAGACAACATTTCAAGCATCTATCTAGCTAACAATCCCATGTTTCATGCAAGGAGCAAGCACATAGAGGTTCATTACCACTTCATTAGAGAAAAGGTGATGGCAAAAGAGCTAGATATAAGGTATGTGAACACTAAAATGCAGGTTGCAGACATGATGACAAAGTTTCTTGAAGGTACAAAGCTTGGAGGATTCAAGGAAGCTATCAACATAAGAGACATAGGCTGAAGCAACAAAGGAAAAGACTTGAGCTTGAGGGGGAGTGTTGAAAGTTTTTCAAGCTCAAGAGTGTGGGAACATGCCCCAAATTGAACCTTCCACATCATCCACAATCAAAGGAGGCTGATTTCCACGAGTTTGAGGCATCCAATTATGCCCATAATGGAAAGAAGTTGATTAGAGAAGATTTAGCTCACCTCTTGATGTGATTGGACCTCACTTTTGACATGTATATGTTTTTGATTGGTTAAAGAGGTTAGTAGGTGGTCTTTAAAACCTCTAATGAGTTGTATTATGACTTAGAGTCGTGGAAATACGTGCCCAAGCTGCCCCCTTGCTTAAGCACACCCCCTAATAGCTGTTCTCTGCATATTTTGCAGAAATTTCACTTTTTCACACTCTATCTATCTAGATGTTTTTGGCAGACCCCCCGGTCTTGTAATTGTTGTTTCTCCTTCATCCGGAATCCATTTGCAATGATTTTTGTCTTGTTGGAAAGCTTATAAGTTCTACTTTGTCTGCTATAAGTCTCAGGTTCAGTGCCTGCACATGTGCAGAGAAATGTCCAGAATAGTGTCTGTCTAGTTAGCTCATACTCTGTGAAGAGATCAAGTTATCTGTTTTGCTGCAGCTGGTTGAGGCATCATCCAGTATCCAAATGGAGTGATTTTACTCTCATTTGAAAGCTCTTAAAGTCTAGTTTATGCCTGCAAAATTTCATTTTCAATCTCTGCATATACTCAGAGAAACTCAGAAAATACAGAGCCTATGTCTGAAAAATTTCAGGATCCTAGGAGGGTTCATTTGCTTTTGTTGTGCACATAGGAGTGTTTATCCTCCAACAGTGGTATCAGAGCTATAAGTGGAGTATCAAAGAGAGAAGAAGAAGCTACTGAAGTGAAGTGAAGACTTCATCAAATTTTGAAGGAAGGAAGCAAAGAACGGGCACGTCAACAACAAGGGGAAGCAAATACATCATCAAATCAAAGACGAAGCTTCATCAAGAGGAGTAGCTCTATTTTTTGAGGTAAAAGCCATCCTTTTCAACTTCATTGCATCAAGGGGGAGGTTCAAAAGAGTTAGGAGGCACCATGGCTGATCTCAATGCTCAGATTGAGAAGCTCGAAAAAGGAAACTACCAACCATGGCGATTTAGAATAAGCAATTTTTTGATGGGGAAAGGTTTGTGGGGACTTGTGAGTGGTGGAGAGCCAAAACCCTACATAGATGAGGTAAATCCAACCAATGACCAGAGAAGAGCAGTAAGAGAGTGGGATGAAAGGGACAAAAGGGTCATTTTCATTTTATCTCAGCATATTAGCAACTCTATGGTAGGGCATATTCAAGATTTGGATACATCGAAGAAGGTGTGGGAGTGCTTGGAGAGATTGTACTCAACCTCCACAAAAGCTAGAAAAATTCAGCTCAAGAATGAGCTAAATAATCTTAGGAAAAGCCCCTCTCAAGGTGCTAATGATTACATATTAAAGGTTAAAGAGCTTGCAGATGCACTAGGGTCAATCGGTTGTGCCCTAGATGATGACGATCTTGTCGCCCACACCCTAAATGGACTTAGGGATGATGAAAAATGGAGGGCTTTCACAACTTCAGTGTATGTAAGGGACTCTCTTCCTGATTTTGATCAACTAATCACTCTCATGGTGACAGAAGAGATGAACCTTGGTGGTCATAATGCCAAGGATAGCCAAGGGCAATTGTTGTATGCAGGTAGAGGAAGAGGAAGACACAACCGAGGTGCTACAAGAGGAAGAGGAAGATATCAAAGCAACCAAGGAGGTCAAGGACAACAAGAAAATGCAGATCAAAGAGGTGGAAGAGCCACAAATAGAGGAAGAGGTGCAAGATTTGGTGGAAGAGGACAAGCCACTTCAAATGGATGCTTTGTATGCGGTAAGCCCGGTCATTTTGCAAATGAATGCTATCATAGAGCTCAAAGACAAGGGAATCAAAGCAACAACAACAATTATAGAGGGCAAGGTAATTATGCAAACACATCATCCAGCCAAGGGAATGATTATTTACTTGCCATGAGGTATGGTGAAGATACAACTCAAGCTAGTGAAGATGTATGGTATGTAGACAGTGGATGTAGCAATCATATGTCATGTCGAAAGGATCTTTTTAGTAATTTGCAGGTCCCAAAGCATCAAGGGCATGTGGAAACAGGTGATAACTCAGACCATACCATTCAACATGTGGGAGATATCAGTTTGGAAGGAAATCAAAGAGCAAAGTGCTTATCAGAGGTATTACATGTCCCTACTATTACCAAAAACTTGATTTCGGTAGGCCAAATGGTAGAAAAAGGCTATCAAGTTAGGTTCAATGAAAGAGGATGTTTTGTTGAGGATCCAAGGGCAGGTTTCAAGCTCATAGCAAAAGGAAAAAGGCAAGGGAGAATGTTCACAATGGACATAAATCAGCCACACCATTCAATGTATGTCACATATGGAGACAAGAGGATAGCAGATTTGGATCTATGGCATAAACGAATAGGTCACATCAACCTACAAAAGCTCAAGGACATGCAAAGGAGGATCTTGGTAAGAGGCCTACCAAATTTTACATCTAAAATGTTGCATGAAATTTGTGTAGCTTGCCAACAAGGAAAACAATCAAGGCTTCCCTTCAAGAAGAGTACCTATGTAAGTGCAAATGTTTTAGACCTCATTCACACGGATGTTTGGGGTCCAACAAGAGAAGCATCCCTTGCTGGAAATAGGTATTTTGTAACCTTCATTGATGACTTTTCAAGGAAAGTGTGGTTGTATTGCATTAGAAACAAATCAGATGTGTTCCACTACTTCAAGAAATTCAAAGCACAGGTGGAGAAGGAATCTGGCAAGTTTATCAAAACTTTGAGATCCGATGGAGGGGGAGAGTACTTCTCCCATGAATTTTCTGAATTTTTGCAGGTCAATGGCATCAAAAGACAATTTACATGCAGGTATACCCCTCAACAAAATGGGGTAGCAGAGAGAAAGAACAGACACATAGCAGAGGTAGCAAGGTGTATGCTCAATGAAATGAATATGCCGCATTGTTATTGGGGAGAGGCTACATATACAGCCACATACATCATGAATAGATGTCCTACATCAGGTATACATCATCTAACCCCTGAGGAAGCATGGAGTGGAAGAAAACCTTGCATTTCACATCTTAGAATCTTTGGTTGTATATGCTATGTACATGTACCTCAAGAGTTGAGGTCAAAGTTAGATGCCAAATCTGAAAGGTGTATTTTTTTTGGGATATTCTATGGAACAAAAGGGGTATAAATGCTATAATCCCATCACCAAGGAGCTGAAGGTAAGTAGGGATGTTGTCTTTGATGAGTTGAAGCCTTGGTATGCATGCACAAGTCCATTGCAGGTTGAAGACATAGGTGAGACAGATTTGAAGAATGATGATAGAGTTCAAGAAAGCATGGATTTGAGTGGTCCAAGCAACTCATGCAACACAAGGACACCCTCACCATGGAGTGGAAGGCTTAGGGAAAGAGAGACCAGCTCTGAAGAAAGCAAAGTCAAAGGCAAAGAGAAGATTTCAGTTGAAGAAGGAAGCTATGTGGACGAGAGCATGTTGGAAGATGAAGAGATAGAAGAAGTTCAAACTCCAAGAGTGGCCAAACAAAGAAAGAAGATGGCAACCACACCAAAAGGAAGTGAAAGAAGGTCTTCAAGAGTAAGATATCCAGTACAAAGGTTAACATATGATAATTTCATTGCAAAGCATTATGCATACATGACTCAGGTAATCAAGGACAAAGAACCAACTAGTTATGAAGAAGCTAAGGATTGCAAGGAATGACAAGAGGCAATGAAGGAAGAGCTCAAAGCACTTGATGAGAACCATACTTGGAGCTTGGTACCAGCTAAAGAAGGCATGAAGGTGATAGGTAATAAGTGGGTTTACAAAATTAAAAGAAATTCAGATGGTTCCATTGCTAGGTACAAAGCAAGGTTGGTGGCGAAAGGCTTCTCCCAAAGCTACGGGATAGATTATGATGAAACTTTCAGCCCCGTAGCCAAGATGCCAACAATTAGGACTTTGATTGCAGTGGACACATCAAGGAAATGGAGCTTATATCAGTTGGATGTGAAGAATGCCTTCCTCAATGGAGAGCTTGAAGAAGTAATCTACATGAGCCAACCTCAAGGATTTGCTAGTATGAGGTACCCAAATCATGTTTGCAAGCTAAGGAAAGCATTATATGGACTAAAGCAAGCCCCAAGGGCCTGGAATCAGAGGTTAGTGGATTATTTATCAAGTTGTGGATACAAAGAAAGTGTTGCAGATCCATCACTTTACATGAAGAAGCAAGGAGACAAGATGGTATACATATGCATCTATGTGGACGATTTGATCATCACAGGAAGTGATATTGCAGGTATTAAAGATATCAAATCAAAGCTAGGGAAGGAGTTCAAGATATCTGATCTTGGAACACTAAAGTACTTCTTGGGAATAGAGGTAATCTATGCACACAATGGCATCTTCTTGATTCAAAGAAAATACTTGTTGGATGTGCTATACAGGTTTGGTATGAGTGGTTGTAAGCCACTTTCTCAGCCCATGGAGCCCAATACAAAGTTGGTTGCAGGTCAAGGAGAGGCTATACAAGATATTACACTATATAGAAGCATAATTGGTTCATTAATTTATGCTACATTCACTAGACCTGATCTTGCATATGTAGTAGGTGTTCTCTCTCAATTTTTGCATGCACCTACTCATGATCATCTTATGGCGGCAAGAAAGGTGCTTCGTTATATCAAGCACACCATCAACCAAGGTCTATTTTACTCATATGATGCTGATCTAAGTGTCAAAGGATATAGTGATGCTGATTGGGCAGGTAGCAAGGATGATCGAAGGAGTACATCGGGTTATGTTTTCATGATAGGTACAAAAGTGATCTCTTGGAGCTCTAAGAAGCAACCCACTGTTGCTCTTTCATCCACAGAGGCTGAGTACAGAGGTTTAGCATTGGCTACATGTGAGCTATTATGGCTTAAGAAGATACTTAAGGACTTGGAAGTGGAAGTGGAGGAGTTTCCTCTTTATGGAGACAACATTTCAAGCATCTATCTAGCTAACAATCCCATGTTTCATGCAAGGAGCAAGCACATAGAGGTTCATTACCACTTCATTAGAGAAAAGGTGATGGCAAAAGAGCTAGATATAAGGTATGTGAACACTAAAATGCAGGTTGCAGACATGATGACAAAGTTTCTTGAAGGTACAAAGCTTGGAGGATTCAAGGAAGCTATCAACATAAGAGACATAGGCTGAAGCAACAAAGGAAAAGACTTGAGCTTGAGGGGGAGTGTTGAAAGTTTTTCAAGCTCAAGAGTGTGGGAACATGCCCCAAATTGAACCTTCCACATCATCCACAATCAAAGGAGGCTGATTTCCACGAGTTTGAGGCATCCAATTATGCCCATAATGGAAAGAAGTTGATTAGAGAAGATTTAGCTCACCTCTTGATGTGATTGGACCTCACTTTTGACATGTATATGTTTTTGATTGGTTAAAGAGGTTAGTAGGTGGTCTTTAAAACCTCTAATGAGTTGTATTATGACTTAGAGTCGTGGAAATACGTGCCCAAGCTGCCCCCTTGCTTAAGCACACCCCCTAATAGCTGTTCTCTGCATATTTTGCAGAAATTTCACTTTTACACACTCTATCTATCTAGATGTTTTTGGCAGACCCCCCGGTCTTGTAATTGTTGTTTCTCCTTCATCCGGAATCCATTTGCAATGATTTTTGTCTTGTTGGAAAGCTTATAAGTTCTACTTTGTCTGCTATAAGTCTCAGGTTCAGTGCCTGCACATGTGCAGAGAAATGTCCAGAATAGTGTCTATCTAGTTAGCTCATACTATGTGAAGAGATCAAGTTATCTGTTTTGCTGCAGCTGGTTGAGGCATCATCCAGTATCCAAATGGAGTGATTTTACTCTCATTTGAAAGCTCTTAAAGTCTAGTTTATGCCTCCAAAATTTCATTTTCAATCTCTGCATATACTCAGAGAAACTCAGAAAATACAGAGCCTATGTCTGAAAAATTTCAGGATCCTAGGAGGGTTCATTTGCTTTTGTTGTGCACATAGGAGTGTTTATCCTCCAACAGTATGTAGATCAAAGTCATACAACTAAAGAATTTGAAGAAGAGGTAAGAAGAAAAGAGAAAGGGAAATCAATTGTGCAAGTGAACAGAGATGAAGAATATATGCAAGCAAGTACGTCCAGAAATGGATTAACAAGAAGGAATGAAGAAATTCCTATATTTGATGAAGAAGTGTATTCAGACACTTATGAAGAATGTGAACCAAGAAGGTCAAGTAGGACTAGAAGACAACCAGAAAGGTATTCTTATGATACTTCGTACATAACTCAGAAAAATTATGCATATATGGTCAAAGATGATGAAGAACCTCAGAACTATGATGAAGCTAAAGCCAAGAAGCAATGGGAAGAAGCAATGGAAGAAGAGTTCAATGCACTAGAGGAGAACAAGACATGGGAACTTGTTCCTAAACCAAATGGTAAGAAAGTAATTGGAAATAAATGGGTTTTCAAAGTTAAGAAACTTGTAGATGGAAGGATAGCCAGACACAAAGCTAGACTAGTTATCAAGGGCTATGCTCAGACGCATGGCATAGATTATGATGAAACATTTAGTCTAGTGGCAAGGATGTCAACCATAAGGATAGTGATTGCTATAGCAGCATCAAAAGGATGGAAGCTAAGTCAACTGGATATCAAGAATGCATTTCTGAATGGATATATATCAGATGAAGTCTACATGGAACAACCTGAAGGGTTTGTAAGCTCCAGGTACCCAAATTTTGTTTGCAGATTAAGAAAAGCACTTTATGGACTAAAGCAAGCTCCAAGAGCTTGGAATTACAGACTTGTGAAATATCTCAATGAACTTGGATACCAAAGTACGAAGGTAGATGCAAGTCTACTCATCAAAAGAATAGAAGAAGGTATGATCTACATTTGTATTTATGTAGATGACATTATAATCACAGGTACATCAGATGAAGGAATTAAAGAAGTAAAGAGATTGCTCGAAAAGGAGTTTAAGATCAGTGATCTAGGAAAGTTATCATACTTTCTTGGAATGGAAATCACATACACAGATCATGGTGTATATGTTTCGCAAGAAAGGTATCTCCTAAACTTACTGAAGAAGTTTAATATGGAGAATTGCAGAGAAGCTTCAACACCGCTTGAAGTAAATCATAAACTCAGCAAATATAGTGGTGCAGAGTTTAAAGATATGAGAAAGTATCAGTCGTTAGTGGGAAGCCTAATTTATGCTACGCTAACGAGACCGGATCTCAGTTATGCAGTGGGAGTTCTCTCACAGTTTATGCATTGTCCGAAAGATCAACATTGGGTTGCAGGACAAAGAGTTCTTAGATATATCAAAAGAACTATGAAGGAAGGATTATATTATCCCTTTACATCAGATATAAAGTTGAGAGCGTTCAGTGACTGAGATTGGGCAGGAAGTCAAGATGACAGAAGATCAACACATGGGTATATGATATACCTAGGAGATAAGCTACTAAGCTGGTGTTCGAAGAAACAACACATAGTGGCTCTATCGTCAACAGAAGCCGAATATAAAGGACTAGTAGAAGCAGCCAAAGAAGTGATATGGATGCAGACCTTGTTCAAAAGCATGGGTATTGATCAAGGTATACCTATCATACATGGAGATAATATGAGCTTGTTGTATCTTGCAGCAAATCCAGTATTTCATGCAAGAACAAAGCACATAGAAATTCAGTATCGTTTCTTGAGGGAAAAGGTAATGGAGAAGGAGATAGAAATAGTATACACTCCAACAAAAGATTAGATTGCAGATATTTTGACAAAGAGCTTGGATGGAACAAAGACAAGCAGATTCAAAGAAATGGCAGGTATAAAAGAAAGAAAAATATTTGAAAGACAGGAAGAGTCAAATTAGTGATTGAGGGGGAGTTGTTGAAGAATCACTCACGAATTTGGCATACAGACAGACATAAAGACAAAGGAAGATAAAGAGAAGCAGAATCAAGTAATCACAAAATCAAAGCCTTAGTGAAGGGACAAATTCACAACCGTTATGTACAGCGCAGAAGCTTCCAGAATTAGAGTTTGTTACACCGGATCAAAACTGTATATAAAGAGAGACGAGAACAGGGAAGAGATAGCGTGAGCATGAGCGAGCAAGAAAGAGTGTGAGTAGAGCGCGTCGTATAGAGCGCATATAGAAATCAAGAATAGGTTTAGAAGACAACAGAGATCGCGTATGTAAAGATGAATAACAGAAACCTGAAATGTCAGGTATTCATCTAAGAGAGATGGTAAGAAGAAACTACTCAGTATAGGAGAGTTTCCATAGCTTGAGCAAGAAGAGGCCAAGCTAGCTTTGTACACATCTTCTCTAATAGAAAACACATGTTCATGTGGATGTTTGCGCACATTCTTCATATGTGAAGAAATTTGAATATTTTCTTGTTACGTATAAAGTCAGTTAACAGTTACAGTTCTTTCAGTAAACGTATTTCTCCGGTAGTTTCTCAGTAAACATATTTTTTGCTCAGTTACAGTTTTCTCAATAAACGTGTTTTCTGGTAGAACAATGAAGTATATCTCGTAGAATAAATTAAAGCTTTTTATGAGAGATAGCTTATCTTGTAGCTAGACATCTCTACTATCAGTTCATCAAAGATTTTGGTGAAATGGATATGTACACACAGTACAAAGTCTGACCGGAAAGAGGCATTCTAAACTGGTGAAGTTTTTCCCTTAAATTTCAGAAACAGTTCAATCAGTGGAGGAAGTTCACGCATCACTTCCTTATAGACTTGAAGTTATTACAAACTGAATTGCAATTGATTCCGGTAACATTCCGGTGTAATTACGGGACAGTCTAGTGACAGTTCGGTGAAGTTCCAGTGGAATTTTCAGTAAATTCAAAACGCAGTCTTATATGTTTGAGTGACACTAACTTTGCTAAGCTACTGCTGATTATAGATGTGTTCTAATATCACTCTAGCTTAGCCAAATTTTCGGTGGCGCGGCGAATTCCGCAGGCTTGACAATGTTCGGGCCTTTGCCGGGACATCGCCAACACATACATACATGCTTACATACATACATACATACATACACACACATACATACATACATACATACACATACACACACACATACATACATACATACACCCCCCCACACACACACACACATATATATATATATATACATACATACATACATACATACATACATACATACATACATATATACATACACACACATACATACATACATACATACATACATACATACATACATACATACATACATACATACATACATACATACATACATACATACATACATGCATGCATGCATGCATGCGTACATACATACATACATACATACATACATACATACATACATACATACATACATACATACATACATACATACATACATGAGTCTCAAGAAACACATAATCTAAATAAATCTTGCTAGAATGATTCCTCCTATGATGATCTTCTATGTGCTTGGAAGAGTAGAAACATATCCAGTTTGTGCTCTAGTTACATATACTACTAACAATGTTGTGATTCTCATTCAACATACTTCCAAGGCTTGTGAAACATGGAACATATTTAAAAATCAACATCAAACTCATAATCACACACACATTTAAAACTTGGAGAATTAGTTAGGAGCACAAAGATTTGCTGATGGGGAGACTATAGAGGTATTCATTGTGGACAATGAATTCTCCTATGCGCAACAAAAATGTGTAGTGATTCCTTGTATGTCCAAAACTTGGACAAACGACTGCACCTTAGATAGCTTGCTACTCTCAATACAAAATTCAAATGGACCTATTCCTTTAGTCATTAAAAAAGCTTTCTAACAAGCTATAAATAACTTAATTTGTACACATTTTGATTATGAAACACAACTGATGAAGATGAACTACCTATCCACACAAGTATGCTGAAGAATTGAACTTCACTCCCATACTGATAACTCCCTAAATATATATCCTTTGAGGAAGATATTTGAGATAGAGAAAGTCCACACAAATAGATTTCCAAGAAGCTACAAATCAAGTAATTTGGATGAGATTTGGTTAGGCAAGTCAACTGACCAGAATAGACCACCTGTGCACATAAGTATACTAAAAAATTGGACTTCACTCTGTGATGGATATCTCAGAGAATATAAATCCTTTGAATGCACTTTAAGATCAGCCAAAAGCTTTTTAATCCACATTGCTTCACATGTGGCAAATGTTGATCCTCTATATTCAGCCTCCATGGATGAAAGTGCAATTGTAGGTTGTTTCTTTGATCTCCATGTGATAGCTTTGCTTCCTATCATGAACACTTAACCTGAGGTTGATCTCCTATCTTCCTTTGAACTTGCCCAATCAGCATCGCTAAAGCCTTTGACCTATGATTCTTCATCAAACTTGTAAAACAAAGCATGATTAATTGTATGCTTTATGTATCTCAACATTCTCTTGGCTGAATTTAAATGTTCACTTGTCAGGGCTTGCATAAACTGAGAAAGTACACTAACAACATAAGATAAATAAGGTCTTGTAATGTTTGCATAGATTAATGATCCTACAATGCTTTTGTATATCCTTACATCTTCTAATAGTTCTCCATCATTTGAGAAAATCTTTGTATTTGTGTCCATGAGTTGAGTGAGTGGTTTTCATTCACTCATTCGAAATTTGAAAAGAACATCCAACAAGTACTTCCTTTGCATTAAGTAGATGACACTTTTCCATAAACAACTTCAATTTCTAAACAATATTTCAGCTCTCCAAGATCTAAAATTTTAAACTCCTTACTAAGCTTTCTTTTGATATCTTTAATCCCTATAACATCATTTCTTGTTATGATGAGGTCATCGACGTATATGCAAATATATACCTCTCTATTTTCTTCCTCCTTCATGTACAATGAAGGATCTGCACTAATTGGGTTGTATCCACACTTAGTTAGATATTCTACCAATCTTTGATTCCATGCTCTTGGTGTTTTCTTCAAGCCATAAAGTACCTTTTTCAACCTGCAAACAAAGTATGGATGGTTTTCATCTTCAAATCCAACTGGTTGACTCATGTATACCTCTTCTTGTA
Source organism: Ceratopteris richardii (assembly GCA_020310875.1). Taxonomy (NCBI): domain Eukaryota; kingdom Viridiplantae; phylum Streptophyta; class Polypodiopsida; order Polypodiales; family Pteridaceae; genus Ceratopteris; species Ceratopteris richardii. The sequence continues at coordinate 49,046,214 of CM035417.1, read as the reverse complement.
GTTCTCCATTGAGAAAAGCATTTTGGATGTCGACTTGATATAATGGCCATCTCCTTGAAGCACCAATTGCTATTAATGTTCTGATTGTTCCCATCTTTGCAACACGGCTGAAAAACTTCATCATAATCTATGCCTTGTGTTTGTTTAAATCCTTTGGCAACTAATCTAGCTTTATATCTAGCTAGTGAACCATCAGCATTCCTCTTTACTTTAAACACCCATTTGTTTGGAACAACCTTCATACCTTCTTTGTTTGGCACTAGCTCCCATGTGTGATTATCTTTGAGAGCTTTGATCTCCTCTTTCATAGCTTGCTTCCATTCCTTTTGTGTGCAAGCTTCTTCATATGTCTCAGGCTCTTTGTCTTTGATAACCTACACCATGTATGCAAAATGTTTCTCCATGAAACTATCATAACTCAAACTTTGAGTTGGATACTTTGTCCTTGGAGATCTTCTTTCATTGAATTTAGCAAGTTGCTTCTTTAACCTATTCAACTTTACCTTCGGAGTGATTACCTCTTCATATTCTTCTTCACTTGCATCTATCTCACTATTTGGAGTATCACTTGCTTCTTCGGCTCTACTATGAGCTGAGTTTGGAGACAAATTGAATGACTCCCCCTCCATGTCGAACATTCTTCATTTGATGTAGATGCCTCTGGACCTGAAACCTTTGTGCTTGATTGTTGGACTTCTCTTTGATTTGTTCCTGCATAATCATCACAATCTTCTTCAAGAATCTTTTTCTTTCCTTTATCTTCATACCATGGTCTTAGTTCATCAAAGACCACATCTCTTGAGACTCTTACTTCCTTTGTTCTAGGATTGTAACACTTGTATCCCTTTTGCTCCATCACGTAGCCAATGAAAATGCATTTTTCTAACCTTGGTTTGATCTTTGTTCTAACTTCTTGTGGAATGTGAACAAAGCAAACACATCCAAACACTTTGAGGTGTGTAAGATCAGGTTTCTTACCGGAATATACCTCCTCTGGAGTCAAGTGATGTATTCCCAATGTTGTGCACCTATTCATCAAGTAAATGGCAGTTGTGGTAGCTTCAACCCAATAATACAAAGGTACCTTCATCTCATTGAGCATGAATCTTGCAATTTCAGCAATTTGCCTATTTTTCCTCTCAGCTACTCCATTTTGTTGTGGTCTATACCTACAAGTAAACTACCTTTTGATCCCATTCTCTTGTAGAAAATCTGAAAATTCTTTGGAGAAGTATTCTCCTCCACCATCTGACCTTAAGGTTTTGATAGACCTTCTTGTTTCTTTTTCAAATTCAACTTTGAATCTTTTGAATATAGAAAACACCTTTGATTTTTTCTTCATACAAGACAACCATACCTTTCTTGAGTGATCATCAATGAAGGTGACAAAAAATCTATTACAAACCATTGATGCCTCTTGGGTTTGTCCCCATACATCCATATGTATCAATTCCAAGACATTTGGGTCCACATAATTGCACCTCTTGAATGGCTTCCTCGTTTGCTTTCCTAGTTGACAAGCTTCACATAACTCATGTGTTGGAGAATGTTAATCTCCAAAAGAACAACTTACTCTTGTGATTAGAACACCTCTATACCAAGAGTAAGTCAAACCTTCCACTAATTTAGAGGATCAATTACTAATTATCAAAAGATTAACAAATCTGTGAAGTAGATGAAACACAGAAAAGTCTGCTGCACTATTTCTCCACATTGACCTATCAAACGTGTAAAGTTTTTGATGAAACTTTGTACGAAGTATCTCCTAGAGATTGCGCATCTACTCCAAGTTGAATTACTTCAAAAGATTAAGTATAACTTGAGAAATCAACTTCTCAAGTTACCTATGTCAGAAACTATCATTCAGAACAGTCGATTTTACACCTGTAACTTTTAAGACTTGGTTCTCCTTGAATAGAACCCGTTTTCCAAAATGCTTCTAGCCATGAGTAGCTTATCTTCCAACTTAAAGATTAAGCCCTTACTTATGCAAAACTTTAAACTGTGCTAGGAGAAATGATCAAAACATTAACTTCGAAATCTGCGCCTGTTTTAGGAACCAGTGAACATACTTCACATATGAATGTTCCTACACTTAATTCACTCAGCCTGATTACAATTGGAAGCTAAAACTTTGCACAGAGGTCAAGCAACTTCCAACTTAGACTTGTACAAAAGCATTTCACAATTGATCTACTGTAGAAGGAGAACACGCAGAAACATCGGGCGCAAATATTTTCAATTACTCAGAAGAAATACAGTTGAGTGATGAGAGCTAACTCAACTAACTTTTCCTCTATCTCATGACTTCTAACTCCCTCATTCTCGACTTCTAACTATTGTCACATATGCTCTCATACTTGCCCCGACTTTTCTCAAAGTATTTATAGATAGATTTGTACATGATTCTTACTAAACAAAAGATCTAAGTCAGCTATGACTAAACTAATGTACATATGTGTACACTTCTCTTATCCTCTGAATGTAATCTTCTTCCACACTTTAGGAATTGATTCTTCCTTCATCATTTGATCTTTCAAGCCTTCAATTGGTGATTGGTCTGCACCAACAGCTCCCCCTCAATCATCAATTGAGGTTTTCTCTGTCTTCTTGATACTTGCCATGTCTTTGAACCTTTGTAACTTAGGTCCATCCAAACTCTTTGTCATCATATCTGCCACTTGTTCTTTTGTTGGAGTGTACATCACTTCAATCTCTTTATCTAGTACCTTTTCTCTCAAGAAATGATACTGAATCTCTATATGCTTAGTCCTGGCATGAAAAACAGGGTTAGCTGCCAAATACAAAGAACTCATATTGTCTCCAAAAATTATTGGAGTACTATGATCAATCTCAAAACTTTTCATCAATGTCTTCAACCATATGACTTCTTTTGCAGCTTCTACCATTCCCTTATACTCAGCTTCTGTGGATGATAAAGCAACTGTATGTTGCTTCTTTGAACACCAAGAAACTAGCTTATCACCAACATAACAGAGATATCCATGAGTAGACCTTCTATCATCTGAGTCACCTGCCCAATCTGCATCACTAAACACTTTGATTCTTGTGTCAGAAGTGAAACCATAATACAAACCTTCACTTAGGGTTCCTTTGATATATCTGAGTACCCTTTGGGCTGCAATCCAATGAGTCTTCTTTGGACAATGCATAAATTGTGACAACACACCTACTGCATATGATAGATCTGGCCTTGTCAAGGTAGCATAGATCAAACTACCTACCAAACTCTGATATTTCTTCATATCATTGAACTCTTCACCTCCATACTTGCTTAATTTATGATTTACCTCCAATGGTGTAGTTGAGGTCTTGCAATCTTCCATGTTAAACTTGACTAGAAGATTCTTCAAGTATCTCTCTTGTGACACATATACTCCATGTTGAGTATACACAATCTGCATTCCTAGAAAATAAGATAAGTTTCCCAAATCACTTATCTTAAACTCCTTCTCTATTTGTCTTTTGAGTTCATTGATTCCTTGAGCATCTGTTCCTGTAACAATAATATCATCAACATAAATGCACATGTAAATATATCCATTTTCACTTGCCTTCACTAGCAAGCTACTATCTGCCTTTGATGCTTGAAATCCACATTCATTCAAGAACTTGACCAATCTGTAATTCCAAGCTCTTGGGGCTTGCTTCAACCCATATAAAGCTCTCTTGAGCTTACACACATAATCTGATCCAATTGATTCCATGAAGCCTTCTGGTTGCTCCATATATACTTCATCTGCAATGTAACCATTTAGAAATGCATTTTTCACATCCAATTGTGATAATTTCCATCCCTTGCAAGCAGCAATAGCAATCAATGTCCTAATTGTAGACATCTTAGCAACAGGACTAAAGGTTTCATCATAATCTACCCCATAAGTTTGGGCATAACCTTTGACCACAAGTCTAGCCTTATATCTAGACACCTTACCATCTGCAAACCTCTTTGTTTTATATACCCACTTACATCCAATGACCTTCTGATTCTTTGGTCTTGATACTAGTTCCCAAGTTTCATTTTCAAGTAGAGCATCATACTCTTCCTGCATTGCCTTCTCCCAATTCTGTTTACCTTTGGCTTCTTCATAAGTGGTTGGATCTTCTTCTGTTTTCACAATGTAAGCATAATCTTTTGTTGTTAGGAAAGATGTATCATAACTATACCTTATAGGTTCTTTCCTTTCCCTTGTAGATCTTCTGATTTCTGCACTTCTTGAAGTTTCAGCCTCATTTGATTCTGGATCAAATCTTGGCCCTTCTTCTACATGATCCTGCACTCTACTTCTAGAATCAACTTCATCAACAATCTCTTCACATACTTTTACCTTTGCTTTTCCTTTTCTTTGAATTTCTTCAACACCTGCAAACTCATTTGGTGATCCTGTATACCACATATTTTGCTCATCAAATGTCACATCTTTAGTAACAAGAAATTGCTTTGTGGATGGACTCCACAATCTGTAACCCATCTGTCTATCATCATATCCAATGAACACATACTTCTCTGCTTTTGGTTCTAGCTTATGTCTTAATTGTGAAGGAACATAAGCATATGCAATACATCCAAATACTTTACAATGATCAAGAGTAGGCTTCTTACCCCACCATGCTTCATAAGGAGTTCCTCCATCCAAAGCTTTGCAAGGCAACCTATTCACAAGATATGTTGCAGTGTTAATGGCTTCTGCCCATAAGTAATTTGGACAATTCTTTTCCTTCATCATGGCTCTTGCAAACTCTACAAGAGTCCTATTCCTCCTTTCTGCTACTCCATTCTGTTGAGGAGAGTACCTGCAAGTTACTTCTCTTTTGATACCTGCATTCCACAAATAATCATCAAACTCTTTAGAGAAATACTCTCCCCCTCCATCTGATCTTAACCTCTTGAGCTTTTGCCCTGTGATCCTTTCTGCATAAGCATGAAAATGTTTGAATGTCTTGAAAACTTCTGATTTATCCTTGATTACATACAAAGTAATCCACCTGGTTGCATCATCAACAAACAACACATAATATCTGGATCCATTTATGCTATAGTCCCTTGAGGGTCCCCATACATCTGTATGAACCAATTCAAGCATATTTGAATGCTTGTATCCTGATTTGTTATAAGAACTTTTATGTGCTTTACCTAATTGACAAGCTTCACACTTGTACACCATATGTTGCCCTTCAATATTTGGCAATCCAAGCACCACCTGATTCTTTGACATCTCCTTTATAGCTCTCTCATTGAAATGACCTAGCCTTTTATGCCATAGGTCTAATTCAGATACCTTTTGACTTCCATAGGTAAATAATGCATGTCCCACATTACCTTGGACTTTGAGAGTGAACAATCTTCCTTCCTTTTTACCTGCAATTATGTTTCTATATCCCTGATTTGGATCTTGTACATAAACACCATCATTTGTGAATCTTACCTCATAACCTTTCTCCACAATTTGCCCTACACTTATCAAATTTTTAGGAATAGTAGGAACATAAAGTACCTTACTCAGAAGTGTACTTCCACTCTTTGTCTTCACTGATCCAATGCTCTCCACTTTATGTTTGGTATTGTCACCTGTCTGAACTGTATGTCCATTCACCCTTGCTTCCATATCAGTCATCAAAGATAGATTCCCACTCAGATGGTTGCTGCACCCTGAGTCAATGTAAAACACTCTTTGATCTTCTCCCATTGATTCATGAGTTGCATTCAAGATAAGAGTCATGTCATCCTTCTGATCTGATGCATAATTGTAATAATTATTGTTGTAGGACTGAGATTGGAAGTTTCTTCCACCTCCTCTACCATAGAATGTCCTACCTCCTCTTCCTCTGAAATTGCCTCTTTGGTTTCTGCCTCCTCTACCTCTTTGATTATAATTCTGATTATTGCTTCCACCACTTTGATTGTTATACCAACAATCATTTGCCAAATGATTTGTTCTGCCACAAATCCAACAAGCTTTAGCATTATCTTTGTTCCTACCTCCTCTTCCTTTACCTCTAAAATTTGTCTTCCCTTTTGTGAAGTTAGCTTGATTTGAATTCCCTTCATCATCATTTGATTGCTTTCCCTTGCCATTCTTTTTCTTGTCTTTGGAGTACATAGCTTGACTTGTACTTCTATCATTGTCTCCTTTAAGATCCTACTCAAAGGTTAGCATGTGTCCTAGCAATTGATTAAGATCAGGAGTAAAGTGGTCAAGTGACAATTCTATGGACAATATAAAAGGCTTCCACTTCTCATCTCCTCTCAACCCTGTAAGTATTTGTCTTACCAACTTTTCCTCTTCAATGTCTTCATCCACTGCTCCCAAGCTATCTGCAATATCTTTCATCCTTGCCACATAATCTGAAATTGATTGTGAGCTTTTCTTCTTGAAGGTTGTGAACTCAGCCCATAGTGAGGACTTCCTTGACTTAGTTGTATTTTGGAAATGCTCTTCCAAGGCATTCCAAACATCTGTAGCACTTTCCAAACCTCTGATGTGAGGTAAAAGGTAATCATTTACAGCCATGTAGATGATACTCCTTGCTTGAGCATCCTTTCTCATCCAAGTCTTCAACATTGCAAGCTCTTCCCTAGTAGGAATACTAGGATCTGCAAACTCTGGTTTTTCTTCATCTCCTGTAATAAATGATATAAGATCTTTGCTCATGAGGTGTGCTTCCATCCTCATGGACCATGCTGGATAGTTCTCCCTATGTAGCTTATCAATCTGCAAGCTTTCTCCCATCTTATGTCCACCTGTGTATTGAAATCTTCAAGCTTTACAAACAATGTATGTACCTTTACTTCGAATTAGACTCCTTTAGCTTTTCTTGATGTCAAATAGTCTTCTCCTCAGACTTTGACTCCAAGCTTTCACTTCTTAATCCTTCAAGTGTTGAATTTCTTGAATCTGCAGCAGTCGGGATCCTCCTTTCCTCAATTTGATGTCTCCTGCTCTGATACCACTGTTGGAGAATGTTAATCTCCAAAAGAACAACTTACTCTTGTGATTAGAACACCTCTATACCAAGAGTAAGTCAAACCTTCCACTAATTTAGAGGATCAATTACTAATTATCAAAAGATTAACAAATCTGTGAAGTAGATGAAACACAGAAAAGTCTGCTGCACTATTTCTCCACATTGACCTATCAAACGTGTAAAGTTTTTTATGAAACTTTGTATGAAGTATCTCCTAGAGATTGCGCATCTACTCCAAGTTGAATTACTTCAAAAGATTAAGTATAACTTTAGAAATCAACTTCTCAAGTTACCTATGTCAGAAACTGTCATTCAGAACAGTCGATTTTACACCTGTAACTTTTAAGACTTGGTTCTCCTTGAATAGAACCCGTTTTCCAAAATGCTTCTAGCCATGAGTAGCTTATCTTCCAACTTAAAGATTAAGCCCTTACTTATGCAAAACTTTAAACTGTGCTAGGAGAAATGATCAAAACATTAACTTCGAAATCTGCGCCTGTTTTAGGAACCAGTGAACATACTTCACATATGAATGTTCCTACACTTAATTCACTCAGCCTGATTACAATTGGAAGCTAAAACTTTGCACAGAGGTCAAGCAACTTCCAACTTAGACTTGTACAAAAGCATTTCACAATTGATCTACTGTAGAAGGAGAACACGCAGAAACATCGGGCGCAAATATTTTCAATTACTCAGAAGAAATACAGTTGAGTGATGAGAGCTAACTCAACTAACTTTTCCTCTATCTCATGACTTCTAACTCCCTCATTCTCGACTTCTAACTATTGTCACATATGCTCTCATACTTGCCCCGACTTTTCTCAAAGTATTTATAGATAGATTTGTACATGATTCTTACTAAACAAAAGATCTAAGTCAGCTATGACTAAACTAATGTACATATGTGTACACTTCTCTTATCCTCTGAATGTAATCTTCTTCCACACTTTAGGAATTGATTCTTCCTTCATCATTTGATCTTTCAAGCCTTCAATTGGTGATTGGTCTGCACCAACATCATGTAGTCCAATGCGATTAAATTTTGGAAGACCTCTTACCACTTCATGTTTGCTCATGTCCTTCAGCTTTGGAATGTTGATGTGTCCTATTATTTTGTGCCATAAGTCCAGCTATGAAATCTTTTTGTTACCACATTGAATGTACATGACCTTTCCATGTCGATGTTGGACGTCCAAAGTGAACATCCTTCCTTCTCTTCTACCTCGAGCAATGACCTTGAAGCCTTCCTTTGGATTCTTTATGAAGCATCCATTCTCATTGAATATGACATGAGAACCCTTCTCTACCATTTTTTGTACTGAAATCAAGTTCTTTGAAATTGTAGGAACATGAAGAACATTAGATAGTAACTTTCCTCTACTTGTATCTCCAAGCCTTATATCTCCAATATGTTCAATCATCTGTTGAGTATCATCACCTATTTCAACACATCCTTTTCCACTTGGTACCTATAGATTAGTGAACAAACTTCCTTGTCATGACTTATGATTACTACAACCTGAATCAATGTACCATTTTTTGTCATCTTCACAAGAGCTTCTATACTCATGTCTCATTGCAAGTAGTGTGTCCTTGCTTCCTTCACTTGAGGTGCTTGCATAGTTTCTTTGGCTCCTTTGATTGCCTCCATTTGGTCTTCCATTTTTCAGCCAACAATCACTAGCATAATGTCCTACTTTACCACAATGATAGCATGTTACACCTTCATGAGAATTGTAGGAGCCTCGGCCTCTTCGTCTATTTCTACCTCAACCTCTTCCTTGTGTGTTGGCATTAGATGCATCCTTGTTGTCTTCCAAATTGCTTTGATTGTAATTGGAGTTGTTGTGACCTCTTCCTTTTCCTATTGAGCCTCCTCTTGAGTTCCTTCCTTTACCTTGACTTGCATGTAATGTTTGGTTGTGGTTGTCCTTTCCTTTGGGGCCACCAAAGCTAAGCTCTTCTGTGACAAGATGAGGGATTAGTTGTTCAAAACCTGGATATGCATCTTTCAAGTTAATGGAAGTTATTAAAAGCTTCCATCTTTCATCTTCTCTCAATCCATTGAGATTATAACACACAAGATCTTCGTCTTTGTAGCTCAGTGATGAGTAGCACCTCCTTTAATGTCAATCCGGGAAGACGTGAGGATGGTATGAAGACCACGAGAAAGTGGAAGCACAAGTGCGTGAGTGAGAAGCACACAAGCATGCACACACATACACACACGCGCACACACGGTAAGAACAAAGAGAGTAAGACAATGGAATCACTTCTATTGCAAGAAAGTTCTCATACAAGCTCAAACTACAAGAAGCTAACCCCCAAAAATGAGCTCTCTAGCTCTAGTTATAGTTTTTGACTAACTTTGGCCCTGTTCAGACCTAGTGTCCGGCCTAGTTAAAAATTAGGTTCCGGGGCTTATTTGAGGGCCCAAACGAGATCTAAAAATTATGAAAATTGGCAGGCAACTACATCTAAGGCTCCCCAAGCTCGAGGACTCCTCGGCTTGTACAAAATGGAGCTACAAAAAGGTGAAATGATATTTACAAGGGTTTGTAGTGATGAGAATCACTTTAGAATGATGTTGGGGTTTTTGAAAAATATGAAGGGTAGCCTCAGTGCTAGATCTGCATGTGTGTCCATACTTGCTTCTTCCCGCATCCTGTCAACACTCTCCCCCCCCTAGGGTCTGTCGCCTCTGACAGACCTCTTTTCCGCCGTTTGATCAATGTATTTTTGCAGGAGGTCGGTTGCCAATTCTTGTTCTTTGATTTTTAAACCTCTGATGAGATCTCGTTGCAAGGCCTCCCAATCCACTATACCAGGCATGTCAGGTTGTGGCATCGTGTAAAGCTCGGAGTGCATCGTTTGCTCGCATGCAAAGAGATGGAGTAGATGCGTAGGCCGTGGCGCAAATACCTCTGAATGTGCTTCCCAAAACCCCGTGGTGAACATGTCGTCAAATGTTTGCTTGTAGCAGGCAGGGAGATATCTTATGCGTGCATGCCATGCGTAAGCCACTCGTATGCTCGGGGTTGTGCTCATATCATATAGCAGGTCGTAGTTACCATTAATAAACCCGGGAATAGGAGGTTGAATACGGCATACATTGCGAAAAGTTTTGAGTACGACCTGCATCATGTCGAGGATCTTGAGCATCATCTGGGCAGCGACATCTGGCATAGGGTGGAGGCGTGGTATCCAATGTCTGATGGTTGCAATCATGTATGACACTGTAGGAGTACCGGTTGGGGGGGCGATAGCGGGGTAGTTGAGCCATTCTTTACAGTTTGCGTTATTCTGAACCTTGATGGCAAAAGCTTTCCATGATCTGCGTCTTTGCACTGGCCCAAAACACGGATTGTACTTCAAATGCATGGGGGCATGATCCCATGTTCGAAGCATTTCTGGGTAAGTTTCGAGTAACTTCTGCCTCCACGTTGGTTGGAATATGGCCCCTTTTCGTGCCGCTTCTGGTATGTCTTCTGGTTCGAACTGTGTGGCAAATGTTGGGCACTTGTTGGTGACTCGTTTGATTTCTGCATTGTAGTCAGCCAACAATACAAAATAGGGCTTGTATTGCAGTTCTGAACTAGTGATAAGGCGTCTAGGGGCGATGTGCCTGAAGTATTCTGAGTGAAGGATGGTGTCCTCAATGGCCTTCATTGCCAGCATCTGAGTGGATATCCGCTCCTGATGAGTTTTCCCCATCTCCTCTACTTGTTTCATCCATGCCGATGGGGGTTCCTCATAGGTATCTTGACCTTCTTCTGTTACGCGTCCTCCTGGGAGTGGTTGAGGCTCGTAGTCGTCGTCGAATGCTTCCTCCACTGGGATGGTAACTGCTTCTTCTTCTGACGGTTGCTCTGGTGGGGAAGGGGGTCGTTCGTAGTGCATCAACTTCAGCTTTAATTCTGCGATCTGCTGCCGTAACTCCAGCACGTCGTTGGTCGTTGAATGTTTAGTTTCGGTTGAAGTAGCAGCGTCTGTCATTTCTTTATGTTCCTGTCGGTGTGGTGTAGACTCTTGGGGTCTCTGTAAGTCCTTTAGCTGGTCGGCAAGCTGATCATGTGCTTCTAATAGATTGGCATACGTTTCCAATATTTGTTGTATGCTTTCTGAGGGGACCGCTTGAAATTTGACCGGGTCTATGGGTGCTCCCGGGGTGTTCTCCATGGCAGCCTCGAGGTTCTCTTGGTTTTGTTGTTGAAGCCTTCTATTCTCTTCTTGCGCTGCTGCCAGATGTCGTCGTAGTAAAGCCATGTTTCGTTGAAGCCGTGCATTGCGGCCCATTTGATCGCGCAGCTGTTCCTCCATGGCTTTGCCCTCTTCCATATGCCTCGCTTTGAGTTGCGCATTTGCCTGTTCGAGGGCGGATATCTTGCTTTGTGACTCCGTATGAATGAACTCCAAAGCATTGACACGCTCTTGGAGTGTTGCTGTGAGGGTGCGAAGCCCTTTGTTATTTTCTTCCAATAATGTATATTCGTGCTTAAGCTGAGTGGCAGCTTCGAGCATCGTGTCGAGTGCAAGACTAAATGAGGTGGAAGATGCAGGGGGTTGGGAAGTGGGAATGGGAAAAGTGGATGTTGTGCCTACCATGTGTGGAAGTGGTGATGTGATTGTAATAACCTGTGATGGTGTTGTGAGAACAGTGGTGGTGGGTGATCCAGCGGATGGTGAGATGTCCATGGGATCGGACATGAGTGAGTGTGATTCGTGAAATGTGAACACCGGGACGGTGGGTGGTGTGATAGTGGTGGCCGTGAATGTGGGGGAGTGAATTTGGGGAAGGGACTTTTTCTTGTGTTCCTCAACCTGTTGAAGAATGTTTACAAGGTAGGTCCAGAAGGAGGGTTGGGTGGTTAGTGTGGTGCTCGAGGCAATTACAAGGGACGGGGTAGGTAGAGTTTGGGGGGGAGGAAATGGAGGGATGGAGGGTAAAGAGATGGAAAGAGTCTGACTAGTGACAGATGGTTGTCCAAAGGCATGGGGAAAGAAAGGGTGACCTAATTGAGGTTCAAAAACCTGAGTGACCGAGATGGATGAGGGTGAAGGGAGGAGAGTGGAAACGGGGGTGTGTACAATGGTCTCACTATAGGAGGAGAATGTTTGTGTAGAAAGACACGTGGAGAGAGGCTCTGAGGGTGGGATAGGAGATGATGGGGGAGATGGGGCATGCGTAATTTCCTCCGGTTCATCATTGTGCCTAGGGCTAATCATGTGCACATCTTCTGATGTGGACGTAGCTAACGCGGTAGATACTTCCATCTGAATCATCTTTCCTTGTCGCGGCCGTGTATCAATTCTTCTTTGATCATAAGCAGGGTTCTCTTGATGGACCATGGTTCTCATTGCTTCACTGATGCCACAGGTGTCCGCCAACAGATTTAGTGATTCTACAAACTGGGGGTCGATATGCTCTGACTGTAACATCTGGTTTACTAGGGCCCTATTTGCTTCTTCTGACATTTTATGGCGTCTTTGTACCTGCTTGATTGTTTGGTATAGTCGTTTGAGCTGTGCCGTATATGCAGGGGCTTCGTCTTCACTCTCTTCAGGGTTATCTCTTGGTGCCTTCTCCTGAGCTTGTGTGCTTAGTCTTTGAGGAGGTTGTGCCACTCCTATCTCCTGTACACTACTTGTCTCGCCTCGTGCATGTTCTCTTTGGGTTGATGCCCCCGGATCGACGTTGTCAGGGCAACCTTCACTGTCTGATAGATGAGCCGTCTGCAGAAATGTTTCAAAATCAAAATTTGGGTCTTCGGTGAAAGTGGCCATCGCTGCAAATTCTGCATCGGTAGGTAGCGGAGGGGCAGAGGGAGTGGACTGTACCACCTCTCTTGGTTGAGACTCCTGGAGATGGATTGTGATTGGTGCCACCGGGGCTTCCTCTCTAGTGGAGACTTCGGTAGTGGTTGTTGGAGGGATCAGGACTTGTGAAAGGGATCCACGCATTCTTTTTGCAGGCTGACTCCCTGACTTTCGCCCTTTAAACAACTCCAGATGTGCATACTTTAGGGCTCGAGCAACTGGCACATCATACGCCAGACATCTGTAGATGATTCTAGTCAACGCACAGCAACCATGTAGGGTGGGCTTCCTCACCCCCCGCTTGCCTGCCTCATACGCCTGATCTAAGATCCATACCGGCATCTTAATGGGCAAGCTTCCGGTCTCTGCTAAATACAATCCGTACCATATCTTCTTGTGAGGCTGAGTGAAGCGGTCCTGAGCTGGAAATGCGAAGTGCTGGAGGCACATCCGCAGGGGTATGGCGATGTTGGGGGTGAGGGCGCACATGTCTTTGAGCTTCTTGACTCTATTGCTTTTCATTGATTCTGGTATCAAGGGGTCGCGATCTGAAGGCACATGAGTTCCATACATTTGAAGGGCTTCCCTGATTAATGTTACATTTAATTCAAACTTCCTCATCTCCTCCAGATTGGATAAGGAGGGCACCCAGAATGTGCCTGAATGATCTTTATCCCCGGTAGGTTTCAACGTAGCAATCAAGTAGTAGCACCTGAGGAAGTCAGGTTTAGGTAGAGCTGCACTGAAGTAAGCTTGTAGTCCTGCCTTTTGCCAGATATCCTGAAGTGGAGCTGCATTCTGTAAGGTCTCAAATTCTCTTGAAAAGAATTGGAAGGTCCACCAAACCCCTCCACACTCCATCTTGGACTCCCAGATGTGATCTGCGTCCCCCAAATCCCCTGGCATTTCATTGAACCAATGGGAGTGCCCTTTTACTCTTTCGGTTAGCCCACTGGGTGGATCTGGAATAGGAATCCTTCGCACATTCAAGAATTCTTCAGGCCTAGCCGTTGGTGGAGCTTCCACTGGCATGGCATCCCAATTGATAGGAGCACCAGATCCTGCCTGAGAGCTTGTGCCTGCCGCTGTTGCCATGAGAGTAGGTTGCTTATCTGCTAGAAGACGAAAGGCACATTAGTGTTGCATAGGAAACAGGATGTAATGGTGTTCCCTTCACAATACTAACACGACAATCCCGGAGGTCAGTGATTAGTGGTGAGGTGTTTATGATATGTGTGAGTGGTGATTAAAGGTCAGTGTCATCCTAGATGCATACTTTGGTTATGCAATGGGCTCGGAATGCTTCTATGTTAGTGTGGACGGATTTACAGAATAGGGTCAGGGGGTTTAGTACACCGTTTAATTCTCCACACTTTGATACAGGAGTCGTAGCTCTTAGAGCTAAGGACAGGTGAAGATTTCGGTCTGAGAGTGTGATATATGTGGGACCTTGTGGGTACCCATTTCCAGACATTCCTGGGGTTGATGGGAGTGGGGGCAGTGAGAGGTGTAGGTATCTTATCACTTTCTGCGTTGTTGGCCAAGAGTGCCTGTGAAAGCTGCTTCATCCTCGTGCCTGTAGGTGAAGTAATTTGGGCTTGTAAGCTAGCCTTGGGCACCCATATCTGTCTAGCATCAGGGGTGGCCTTCGTTGACCGCTTAGGAACCCAGATAGAAATGGTACGCCTAGGGGTTATCCTAGGAGGCTTCTTCACTTGGTTCCTTGATGGTGAGGCTCGTTTCTTGTTTCTTTGAGAATCTGCTATTGGATCTGTGGGTTTTCCATCCTTGCGCATCCAGATCTGCTTCACACCATGAGATGCTCCATATTGCGCGGGTTGGCGCTCCTGCCTCTTGATTAGCGGCCTCCTTCGTGTAGCGTGATGTTCGGTCCGTTCGTTTAGCATCTTCTTGGACTCATTTAGGAACTCCTTCTTGGCTCCTGAACCTTCAGTAAGATTGCCATTCCTCTGCACCATAGAAGTTTGGACAAGCACAACATGGTTATCTTCGTGTGGATTCCTGGAGGGAACAGGAGTTGGTGCCTGTTCTATTGGTTTGAGCGCTTGCTTTTCTAATTCAACGGTGAGACGACTTTGGCCTACCCAAGCCTGAAGAAGTCCACTTCTTAGGTTGAGGTTGACTGCGTGATCATAGATCCAGTCTTGGCCTAAGACAAGAGGTTCGGTCAGATCCTCGTCTTCACACACTAGCACTTTTGCTGGCATGAGGACCTCTTGTATGTAGAGGGGAAGATCCACCTCTCCCATACAAGGGGTTTCAACACCTCCTAATCCTATCAGATATGCTTCTATGGGTTTTACCTCCAACTGCAGCTGCTGGCAATAAGAAAGCCGAACTGCACTTGTGGCTGCTCCTGAATCAATTAAAGCCCTCACGCTTGTTGTGCTGTCCTTTTGTCCTATTTCTAGGGTCACAAAAGGTCGTCGGTCTACTATCTTATGGGTGCGTCCACCTGAAGCCTCGCACATGGCCATGTGGTAGCCTGGAGACTCTTGAGTGTCAGTCATAGGCTGGTCCCTTCCTCGTCTCCTCAACTTCATTCTTCTGATACGCTCTAAGGCCTCTGCCTGTGCTTCTTCCCGAATTCGTTTTTCCTCCTCTTTACGTTGCTTAGCAATATTGAGTCGGCTTAGCATCTCCTCCGTGAGGGGTTCCTGATACAGTTTGACTCTGCATCCGCTAATATAGTTTGGGAGGACATCCCCCTCTAAAGTGGCTAGTTGTACTGCTCCACTTGTGGAGATCCTATTAATGATCATAGGTCCATAGCCTCTCTTTTCTAGCTTTCTTGCGTGTTGTTTCAATGTGTAGACTAACACTAGATCTCCTGCCTTCAAGCCCTTATCCTTCACATGGGCATCAAAGTATGCCTTTTGCCGTTTCTTTGCAGCATAGATGCCTGCTGCTGCTCGTAGCCTCGTCTCACCTAAACGCTCTAGATCAAAGATCCTAGAGGACAACTCGTGTCCATTCCACTCATGCTCTTGTGCTACTCTTAAAGATGGAATTAGGAAATCTAAGGGTAGCACCGCATTTTGTCCGAAGACCATCTGAAATGGGGTGGCATTGAGTACCGTTTTGTAAGCAACTCGGTATGCCCAAACAGCATGATGAAGTTGTTTGTCCCAATCAGAGCGTTTATTATTTACAAGTTTCGTCAATACATTACACAGGATCTTATTCGTGCTCTCGGCTTGTCCGTTAGCCTGTGGATGATAGGGTGCAGATTTCTTATGTATCACCATGAATTCTTGAAGGAGATTTTCAATGACCTCATTCAAGAAGTGCGTACCTCTATCACTAACCAACTCTATTGGTAACCCATATCTAGTGAACACATTTTCGAATAAGAATTTAGCCGTCGTTTGAGCATCATTCTTTGTCGTGGCTTTTACTTCCACCCACTTTGTAAGGTAATCTGTGGCTACAATAATGTATTCTGCATGGGAGTTCCTAGCTGGGGGGTTGATGGGACCTACAAAGTCTATACCCCACTTTGAAAATGCACGTCCTCCCATCATTGGCCTCAAGGGCATTTCATCTTTTCTTGTCGGATATTGGGCACGTTGGCATGTGTCGCAACTCTTCACATAAGTATGTGCATCCATATGAAGAGTGGGCCACCACAGTCCTGAGAATAGAATGGTCTTAATTACTCTGTCAGGCCCAAAGTGTCCACCTGCAACACCGCTGTGTGCCGTTTCTAAGACTTTCAGGTAGTCTGATTCATGTACGCACAGTCTTAGGTAACCATCCTTGCCTCTTCGATACAGGTTGTCTCCTACTAAAGCATAGTCTTGAGCCTCTTGCTCCATGCTCCGTTTTCTTGCAAGACTAGCCTGATTGGGTAATGTTCCTGTTCTCATGAACTCGACCAGTGGAGCACTCCAATCTGGGATTAATGACATGTGATAAAGAGTGGCATGCTCCACTGGGGGTCTCTCCTGGCACCCTGGACAGCTCTGGATCCACTCTTGTATTTCTTTGTCCATGCTAGGCCAATACACTCCTAAGCGTTTTAGATTCTGCAAAGTTCGTTGTTTAGAGTAGTGATTCCCTAGCAGTCCCTCATGGGCTTGTTGCAACCAACTAGCATGTTCATCATCCTCGACACAACAAGCTAATACGCCCTCGTTATCTTGCTTGTACATACTTCCGGCCAATATTTGATACTTTAGTGATTTTACAATTTCCTCTTTGCTTGTTTTTACATTCTTATTTGCAGGCCCGAAGGTTAGGACTGGTACCAACTTATTTGCCCATTTAGGAACAACTTCTAAACTGAACAGATAAGCGTCGGGCAATTCGTCAGACACTCCTTGCGGTGGCTCTCCTGAAGTGATGCGAGAAAGATGGTCTGCCCTAAGATGGGTTCTACCTTTCCTGACAACAACTTCAAAGTCGTATTCCATTAGTAAGAGAAACCATCTTACTAAGCGACCTGTATTACAAGGTTTATTGACCAAATATAGTAACGCTTGATGATCTGTGAAAAACTTGAACTTATTGGCCAATAGGTAGTGTCTAAACTTCTTCACAGCATATATCATGCCTAAGCCTTCTCTCTCCGTTGTGGTGTAATTTCGTTCAGCTGCATTTAATTGCCTACTAGCATATGCTATTGGCAAATCTAGGTTTCCTTCACCTGTGGGTTGTGCTAGCACACATCCTATTGCATGATTGGAGGCATCTACATGGACATGAAAGGGTTTGCTCCAATCCGGAGTAGTCAATATTGGTGCTGTGCACAAACGTCTCTTCAGCTCATTGAAGGAAGTCTCGCATTCCTCATTCCATTCAAAATTCGTTAACAGCCCATAAAGAGGTTTAGCTATGATGGCATACATGTGGATAAATCTACGGTAATATCCACAATGGCCCATAAAGGCTTGTACCTCTTTCACATTTCTTGGTCTGGCCAACTCTGCTATTGCTCTTACCTTGTCTTCGTCTGTTGATATTCCATTCTTCGAAACAATGTGACCTAAGATCTTACCTTGGCGTACCATAAACACACACTTTTCTGGATTCAGACACACTCGATAATCTCTACACTTGTTGAAGATTTGCCTGAGTTCAGGGATGTGGTAACTTCTCTCTTGGGAATGAGCGCACAAATCATCCACATATACTTCTAAGCTCTTTCGCAAGAACTCTTTGAAGACATGACACATGAGCCTTTGGAATGTTGCAGGTGCATTGGTGAGCCCAAATGGCATCACACGGAATGCAAAGATTCCCCATTCCGTGGCAAAGGCCGTTTTGTGTTGATCTTCGGGGGCAATGGCTACTTGGTTGTAACCTGAAAATCCATCAAGGAAGCTGTAAACTTCCTTGCCTGCAACACGCTCCAAAAGATGTTCGGTGATGGGCAGTGGATAACTATCTCTAATCGTAGCGGCATTAACTTTTTTAAGGTTAATGCACACTCGCAATTTTCCATTCTTCTTGGGCACCACTACAATAGGGGACACCCATTCAGTGTGCTCAATCTCATAGATGAATCCGGCTTCAATCAGCCTGTCAATTTCCTCTTTTATTTTGGCCGCATAATTGTCATTATATGTGTAGGGTTTTTGTTTGGTGGGCTTAGCATCAGTGGTCATCGGAATCGTATGAGAGCAGATCTCTGGATCTACTCCTTTCAAGTCTCTATAATGCCATGCGAACACATCCCTATATTCCCTTAATAGAGCTACAAGCTCTGCTTCTTCTTCTGCACTTAGGTCATCACCTATGTACGTACATCTCTCTTCGTTCCCTTCAATGGTCACTACAATTTTTTTGGTCTTTTCTTTATTGTCATATGCTTCTCCTATAATGGCCTCTCTCTTAGGCATTCGTACCAAAATTTTCCGGTCTTCCACTTCATATTTCTTGAAATTTTCTGGTACTTCAAACAATGATTCTTCCTCTTCTTGTCTTACTGCTTTCCTTTTCTTTTTCTTTTGACTTCCTTCACTTCCTTTCTTTGAATTTATCGTTTTAATACTCGCAAGGGGTTCTTCTTCTTTTTGGGTTAACACTCCTATGTCTTCTAAGTAGTGTTCCTCTGAGTCAAAGTAAGTATCCATCACAATGGATTCTAGATCATCGTCACTCTCTTCTTCTTCCATGGACTCACTAGGATCACACTCTTCCAACAAGGGCTGACACATGAACACTGAAATATCATAACCCTCCTCATCACAATGAGGTGTCCATTGTTCTTCATTGACTGCAATGTCCATGGTAGCTAAGATTTCTGCCCAACCATGAGGCTCAAATTCCTCATCTGGAAATATCATCGGTGTATAGGCTGGGTCTTTTATTGGTCTATCTCCTGGGGGAGTTCCTTCTTCTCTCGCTTTTAGGCGCTTTTCCTCTTCCTCAGCGACCTTGCACATCCACAAGTGAGTATCTTCATGCAACCAGGATGGTTCAGGTGAACTTCCAGAATGCACGGAGATAGAATCTTCTTTCGCTTTGTGGATAGGATTCCACTGTAGGGGTGGTACATCTCTGAAGGTGTGATCCTTCAGATTGACCTTGGTGGTGACCCCTAAGTGCTGTAAGTACAAGGAGTTGGTTCCCCAATCCTGTACTATTTGCAATTGTCGTAGGAAAGGTCTTCCTAGGATCATCTCGTAAACATTATTCTTCTCAAAGTCACATATAGCGAACGTATGTTCAAACTCCACACCACAAGTGGTTAGAGTTATCCCTTCAAGCAATCCGAGAGGTCTTTCAAAATGACCATCTGCCATTTGAAGTTTCATTCTCGTTGGTCTTAAGGTGGGTTTGCCCCATCGTTTCCACAAGGAGGTAGTTGCAATAGCAACTCCCGCACCCGAATCCACAATTGCTTTGGTTGTGTAACCTTGATAGGTGATCGGAAGATAAGTGTTACCTTCTTCACCTTCGCTCATGTCTCCTATCTTGTCAAGAGGTATCTCGGGAACTTTCTGCTTAGAGCCTACTTTTGGTATATTGGATTCAAGTTCTGGAACCTGATCTTTCACATGATTCCAAAGCTCCGGTTTTGCCTTGAGGAGTTCCTCTACAGTGAGGTGACATTGAACCTTAGTGTTCTTCACCACATCAGTGTTCCTGGGAATCACTGAGTCTTCATTTCTTACCAATATCGTGGGCGCTCTGATCTGGAGAGATTCAGATTCCCATGGGCCTGTGAAATGAGGCAACTCTTGTAAAGAATTAGATTCAAAATCTAATCTCTCAGCCTCTTGTTGCTCTGCTTGATCCCCATAGATAGAGGGAATGTCTTGGGGAAATTGATCACGAAGATCATCAATCTCAGGAATAGGAGGGGAATCACCCTTCTCTTTGGCCCATTTCTCTTCTTGTATTTCCCGCAAGAATTCTGGAGAGTACTGTTGTATTGAAGGAGGTATTCCAGCATCCGTAGAATTAGGAACATAAGCTACCATTTGTGGTGAGCTTCCTCTTTCAACAACTGGTTGAGCCTGTGGAGGTAAAGAAACTTGTGATTTGTTTACCAACTGCTCTAATCTTTCTAGTAAGCCTTGGAAATGCAAATCCGGCTTGACAGCGTTCGTCTGATTGAACTTCTGGCTAGTCTCAAGTATAGCTTGAGCTTGTTCTACCATTTTCATGCACATCTTCATCCGTTCAATCTCTAAGTCGGCTCTAGGGTAACTCCTGTCTAGGTTTGCAGCTGTTGGCCCTTCTTGAAGTCGAGCCTGGTAGGCTTTAAACATCATGTCCAAGCCTTCAGGAGTGGGGTCAGCTAATACTGATCCTACTCGGGGTGGTGGGTGGGTTACGAGGGGTGTGTTAGAGGGTGGAGAAATGGAGGGTGATGGGGATGGTAGTGGTGGAAGTGTGTGGGAGTGTGGTTGAGATCTGATTTCTGTGATTTTTGCCTTGGTTTCTCTCACGCTTTCTTCAAGTTCGTTTATCTTTTTTGCCCATTGTCTCTTCATTCTTTCACGACTATCCTTCCAGGTGCTAGTCCTCTTTTTGGGTATGCTCTCTGTTCCACTCACCTCGGGGCTCTTTTCCTGAACAACATCTTGGTGTCGTTGAAGTGCCTGGGCTCTTGTGATCACCTGCACAGGTGCAGTGGACGTCACACTCCCTGTGGAGTCTACAACTAACCCAACAACATTGATCGGAGTGATTTTAGGCATGTTATTAGGGTTCTTTGGGCAATCTCGTAGGAGATGTTCTTTCCCGCAGTCTTGATAGAAGCCCTGAATGGTTATTGGTTGAGGCTGTGTAGGGGCAGGCAGTGGACAATCACGGATAAGGTGATCTCCCTGACATCTGAAGCATGGCCCTCTAGGAAAGGGTGGTCGTACCTGCCTAGGTTGAGGCCTAGGGTTGGGGTTTGCATACATGACATTAGAATACTCCGGTTCTCCGCTACTTTCACTTGGGTCCTCATAGTAGTATGACTCGTTATGCTCGGGTGACTGCATGTAGTAAGCATGTGGGCTATCAATATGTGCGGAGTCAAAACTATGGTCACTGGGGTCACTGTCTGATAGCAATGGGGTGACTGGGACTATGGCTCTGTTCGGATTTTCTTCAGTAGATGCATACTTCACTGGGATCACATTGGTTGGAGTAGGGGGTTGCTGCACTAGGACTGGTTGAGGCCTCTGCTGCCCTTGATAAGGTGGCTGATAAGTTTGCTGTGGTCTATTGTATTGTGGTGATGGGTACTGATTCTGATATCTACCATGTTGTGGATATGGCTGAGGATAATTTTGCCTAACAGTTTGCTTGTTATATGGGCAGTCTTGTGCAGTGTGGTTGGTGTATCTGCGCTCTATGGTGCAGTACTGGCTACTAGGGTTCACCTGTGGTTGGGCCATAATGGGGCATACACTTGCCATATGTTCACCGCCACAATTGTAACACCGTTTAACTGGGGCAAATCTCGGAATTTGCTTGCTAGAGACACCTAGTTTTTGGGCTACCTTCTCTGCAAGTTCCTCGATGGATGTGGATTGACCAGATGCCATGTTACTAGAGCTATCAGAATCCTTATAGATTTTTGATAGTTCTAATTCCTCACCGAGATTGTCCTCAATGTCTATGCACATGCGCACGCACTCCTCTATCGTTCTAGGGTCCTTCAGGTACACATATGACCTGAGCTTAGTGCTCAACAATCCGTCTAGGAACAAGGCCACTTGTTTGGCTGGTGTGGGTAACTCCGGCATAGGGCATCTCTCCAGGTACTGTCTAAATCTTCTTCCAGCTAGTCTGACCGTCTCTTGAGGTGTTTGTTTGAAGCTATGAATTAGTGAGGAGGTGTTATGCCTGATTCCACTCTTAGAAAACTCAACAATAAATGCCTCTAAGAGTTGGTCTATGTTTCTGAAATGCCTCTCATTCAGCGGTTGGAACCACGTAAGGGCAATGTTCCTGAGGGTTAGACCGAAAGCATTATATTGCGTGAATAGGTCCTCCACTTGTTCAGCTTTCAACACTTGTCGAAATTCTGCCACATGGTCATAAGGGTCTCCCGTGCCATCGAAATAATTCTTCATGGACTTCACAAGTTGGGTTGGTCGTAGGGTCCTAGTGTGTTCTCTCGGCCTTGGCAAAGGAAAATCATCAATGTCCCGGTGATTCCATGGGGTTCTATGTCTCTCAGGTTCTACTCTATTCCTTTCTGTTCCCGTTCTTTCTCTTCCCAGGGAGTTGGCAAAACTTACCTCAGGTTTGTCTCTACCTCTATCTCTTTGAGCGCCATGAGCTTGGGAGGTCCCAGCTCCTTGATGACCAAAGGACACATTAGACCTTGGTTGGGGAAAAACAAATTCACCCTTCCAAGTGTAGGCATGTCTGCCCTGCTCAGTGACCACGAAGATTCTCTCTGATGCAGTGTCTAGGTAGGTTACTTGGCCTGGACTATCAGGGTCTTTAAACTCGTAGATTGTGAGGGTGTTCACCTCCTGAGGTTGAGAAGTTCTATATCTCCAAAAAGCCTCATCGGTTTCCCGATTTAAGAGCAGATCTATGCTTTTATTATCTTGTGGAATCCACTCAGTAGTCATGATTCTGGTCAAGACAGACTTACCACGGGGAGTTCTTGGCTCTCTCTCTAAGTTCCCTTGCTCTATATCTCCCATGTCGGTCTCCGCAATCACATTTCCAAACTCATCAGTTCTATCAGGAAGAGTGGTGACTACATATATGGTCCCTTCTTTATCCAGGTAGGCTCCATTCTCAAACTTGACTACCGGATGGTCTAATCCATGGGGTTGATCGGGGTTCTTAATCTGGACCACCGATCTTCTCATTCCGTCTTCGTAGATGCGAGCACCAAGACGATTCGTCCTGATATATTCCAATTGAGTCTTATAAGGCCCTTCTGGCTTTTCTAGATAAGCCAACCCTGAACTACCTACTGGTCTCTCCATGTGATAGGACATCTCAGAATCACTTGTTTCTGATCTGGGAATGTATGGGTAATCACTCAACTGCTGGGCCCAAGACCTGGCAGTGTGATTGACACTAGCTTCAGAAGATCTGAGGCTCTGTCGGTCTCGGCCTAAGTGTCTGCCTGATCTAAGGTTCATAAGCCTGATTTATTTATCCCCTAGAACCCAAGCACACTCTCGTTGCAGGTTGATTTTGCATCAATCACTTTGTTCTTTTTACTTGAATATTATGTTTATGGTCTTGTCTGAAATCGCGTCGTCAGGAGTACTTGAGTGAATTTCCGCACTTGATAAGTGATCGATTTCCGTTTACCTTTTATCCCTTAGGGTTTTCGCACTTAAGACCTATTTACTTCTTGCACTTGGTTGATTAAAACTCTTGGACTTGATTCGTGCCTGACGTGCCCTAATTAATTACCACACCTAAGTTGTACTTAGCCTAGGCTAGGAATTGACAAAGGAGGGTTGAGAGATCTTCCAACCTCAATTAGCTGGTTGACCAGACTGCTACCCAAGCCCAGGAAGCCTTCCCCCAAGCTCGGTACTCACCCTTGCTAGCTTGCTTTGGATTGCCTTGAGCGCACACCAAGTTCCTGGAAAAACTCACCAGTTAGTATAGCTTTATTACCACAAGTAATTGGAAGACACACATCAATATTTTTAGTCCCCCTGGAGTAACTCACTGTACCCCCTGAATCTGAGAACCACTTAGTTCCACCTAAAGGTCAACTTAAAAATGCATGTTCTGATACTCCGCGTATGATTCTTACAAAAACCAGTCGAGGTCCACGTAGGATTCTCAACGAGCTTTCCAACGAGACCAAAATCTCATCAATCGGAGTTCGTATGGTCAAGTTGTGACCATTCAGGCAGATAGGGGTCAAAACAGGCTCTCAGGGTTCAGGGATTTCCTCACAGGTTCCTAGGTCTTGTCCCACTTCTAAGGCTCTAATGTTACTCCAATGTGACCAAAACTAAGCTCAATTGTACCTCAATTTTACTCCAAAAATTCACTCTAAAATTTCGTGCGTTAAGGCCATGTATCGCGATAGGTCGAGTCGAAGTGTCGCGATACCCCCAAGTGTCGCGATACCCCCAAGTGTCGCGATAGCTCGTGAAGTGTCGCGATACCCCGAAGTGTCGCGATAGGTCGGCTCGAAGTGTCGCGATAGCTCGCCAAGTGTCGCGATACCCCCAAGTGTCGCGATAGCTCGTGAAGTGTCGCGATACCCCCAAGTGTCGCGATAGCTCGTGAAGTGTCGCGATACCCCGAAGTGTCGCGATAGCTCGTGAAGTGTCGCGATACCCCGAAGTGTCGCGATAGGTCGGCTCGAAGTGTCGCGATACCCCCAAGTGTCGCGATAGCTCGTGAAGTGTCACGATAGCTCGCCAAGTGTCGCGATACACCGAGGTGTCGCGATAGCTCGTGAGGTGTCGCGATACACCGAGGTGTCGCGATAGCTCGTGAGGTGTCGCGATACACCGAGGTGTCGCGATAGCTCGTGAGGTGTCGCGATACACCGAGGTGTCGTGATAACTCGTGAGGTGTCGCGATACACCGAGGTGTCGCGATAGCTCGGGATATGGCGAATTTTTCTGTTCTGTCTAGTGATTCTAGGAGCCCTAGGCCTGCGCAGTGTCGTGGTGCACTCAGATTAACGATAGGGTGAAGTTTCCGAAGTGTCGCGATAGCTCGAGCTTGACGCCTCGGGGACTGTGCAGACAAATTCCGTACCTGCTGAGCTTGCTGGAGATGATGATGGAGCTGGTACCTGCAAGAAACATGCAAAACAAACACACAAAGCAACAAGGCACACTCGCTCTCTCACAAACTCGCACACAAGAAATGAAGAGAATGGAAAGGAAGAGGGAATGTATAGTGGAGAAGGAGATGAAGGTGGAGATGGAGATGGAGATGGAGATGGAGAAAAAATCAGAAATTTACCTACTACTTACCATTCCAACGCGTCCTCTCTACGTCTTACCATCACACGCTCGTCCTCAAAGCTCGATCCCCGGCAACGGCGCCAAAATTTGGTGTAGCTCAGTGATGAGTAGCACCTCCTTTAATGTCAATCCGGGAAGACGTGAGGATGGTATGAAGACCACGAGCAAGTGGAAGCACAAGTGCGTGAGTGAGAAGCACACAAGCATGCACACACATACACACACACGCGCACACACGGTAAGAACAAAGAGAGTAAGACAATGGAATCACTTCTATTGCAAGAAAGTTCTCATACAAGCTCAAACTACAAGAAGCTAACCCCCAAAAATGAGCTCTCTAGCTCTATTTATAGTTTTTGACTAACTTTGGCCCTGTTCAGACCTAGTGTCCGGCCTAGTTAAAAATTAGGTTCCGAGGCTTATTTGAGGGCCCAAACGAGATCTAAAAATTATGAAAATTGGCAGGCAACTACATCTAAGGCTCCCCAAGCTCGAGGACTCCTCGGCTTGTACAAAATGGAGCTACAAAAAGGTGAAATGATATTTACAAGGGTTTGTAGTGATGAGAATCACTTTAGAATGATGTTGGGGTTTTTGAAAAATATGAAGGGTAGCCTCAGTGCTAGATCTGCATGTGTGTCCATACTTGCTTCTTCCCGCATCCTGTCAACAGTCTTCAATCGTTGTGCCAATACAAGCTAAAGCATCACTTAGCTCCTTAATCTTCAAAGTATATTCCACTATGGATCGACTCAAAATTTTCTTGATTGTGTTCAACTCATTCTTGAGTTGAAGTTTCCTAGCTTTGGTATTTGTTGAATACATCCTTTCAAGAGCTTCCCAAGCATCCTTAGCTTTATCTAGATGTTGACTATGCCCTACCATGGCATTAGTAATGACTTGTAAAATGAGGAACATGAATCTCCTATTCCTCTCTTCCCATTCTTTTGCTTGCCTCCTTGGGACTTCGGTGGCCGTAGCTTGATTGATTTGAGGTTGAGCATCATCACCGCTCACAATACCCCACAAGACTTTGCCCATTAGGTAGTTGGTCATTCTAAATGTCCAGACAGGATAGTTATCCTTATCCAATTTCTCTACTTGTTGACCCAAGTCAGCCATTGAAGACTATCAAAAACTTTGAGAGTTACCTCGAATAGTTATATTGTCCTTTGCTCTTGTGTTTGTGAAGCTCCCCCTTGTTTTGTAGCTCCTCTTTTGCTTTTCTTTAACTCCAAATCTATTGATGAAGCTTCAGCACCAAGTCTTCTCTGATAGCAACTGTGGAGAATGAGTTCTCCTATGCGCAACGAAAATGTGTAGTGAACTCTTGTATGTCCAGTACTTGAACAAACAGTTGCACCTTAGATAGCTTGGTGCTCTCAATACAAAACTCAAATGGATCTATGACTTTAGTCAATCAAAGTAGACAAAGAGAGCTTTCTAACAAGCTATAAATAACTTAATTTGGGCACGTTTTGATTAGGAACCGCAATTGATGAAGATGAACTACCTGCCCACACAAGTATGCTAAAGAAATGAACTTCACTCCTGGACTGATAACTCCCTGAATATATACCCTTTGAGGAATATATTTGAGAGAGAGAAAGTGTGCAAAAATAACTTTCCAAGAAGCTAAAAATCAAGTAATTTGGATGAGTTTTGGTCAGGAAACTCAATTGACCAAAATAGAACACCTGTGTACACAAGTATACTGAAAAACTGGACTTCACTCTCTGATAGATATCTCACAGAATATAAATCCTTTGAATGAGATATTTGAGACAGAAAAATTAAATGCAAAGCGCTTTCCAACAAGCTAAAAATCAAGCAATTTGAATATGTTTTGGTTGAGAAACTTGACCATCCAAAATAGACTACCTATCTACATAGGTATGCTAAAAAACTGGACTTCACTCTTTGACTGATATCTCACAGAATATATAAGCTTTGAAGGAGATATTTGATACAGAGAAAGAAACAAGATAAGCTTTCCAATGAGTCTTTAGAAGCAATAAATGGTTACATATACACTGAGATATGAGCTTCACAACAGAGCTATGTACAAAATAACATGCGGCTGGAAGGAGTCTATGGGGAGACAAAATGACAAAAATATTAGATCCAACTATTGGGAGCTCTTGCCTCTTTCTCTCCTTGTTTAGAACATGCTCCCACTCCATTTTTATAACCAATGAGCATGTGAAGAAGTTTGTGCCTCCTTCTTAACTCACCACTTTGCCCACTACATGCCACTTACTACAAGGCATATATTGTATCATTTACTCATCATGAATTTTGACTAGATTTTTTTTTCTTTTTTTTTCTCTTCTTTTCCTTTTTCTTTATATTTGGTAAATTTATCCAAGCATAAATCATGTGAAAATGAGCTTGTACATTTATCTTCAACATTCATCACTCACATAAAGAATCTATGAGATCAAATAGAAGGAGTAGTACAAAATTCAAGTGAGGAGCCAGCTCAACATTGTCTTCAAATTATCTAGTGGGCGTGGCTTAGCGGATGTGCCTTGTACTCCTAGACAGATGGCCAGGATCCAAGTCCCACATAGGGTTGGATGCCTCAGAGTTCCCCAAGATGGGTGCCTCTACCTTACGAGGTCGGGTGTGTGTGTCTTTCCAATTCATTGTACTCTCAAAAAAAGAAAAACATTGTCTTCAAATCTATCCACCAAAGTTTGATGGTTTTGTAATTGCTCTAAATACCTGAACCAAACCTCAACCTCTAAACATTGAAGACTCTAAAATTTAAAGAATTTGGTGCCTTACTCATGGAGTAGTTGTAGCTCAAGACAAGAAGCTAAGGAGATGTTGCATGCACAACAAATGCCAAAGGAGGAAAAGGTGACTCTTTAGAAGATGGAGAAAAAAAGAAGAATGACAAGTTCAAGGTAGCGTGTTTCTAATGCAAGAAGAAAGGCCACAAAGTTGAAGATTGTCATATTAGGATGGAAACAGAGAAGAACAACTCTTCAAAATGTGGCATGGGAAACAAGTTTGCCAACACTCTAGAGGTGAAGCTTGAGTTATTTGTTATGATATTGAAGGTATGATCCTCAAGCTGAAGATTCAGGAACATATGACTCATGGATGTTGAATAGTGGTGCCTCTTGTCACATAATGATCAGAAAAGATAAACACCATTCAATAAAATATTAAAAATTAAAACAAATTCATTTTTAAAAAGAAAATTTAATGAAAAAATATTTACCATAAAATATGACAATGATCAACATTGAACATGTGTAGTAACTTACACACACACACACACACACACACACACACACACATATATATATATATATATATATATATATATATATATATATATATATATATATATATATATGTGTGTGTGTGTGTGTGTGTGTGTGTGTGTGTGTATATATGTATATATACATATATATATATATATACACACACACACACACACACACACACACACATATATATATATATATATATATATATATATATATATATATATATATATATATATATATATATATATATATATATATATATATATATATATATATATATATATATATATATATATATATATATATATATATAAAGAGAGAGAGAGAGAGAGAGAGAGAGAGAGAGAGAGAGAGAGAGAGATGTTGGAGCAAGTCTATGACAAGCCTAAGTATTGGCTTGAATCCCACAAAGTCATAGAAGAAGCCTTAAAATGAAGACAATGTAAAGTTCACTTGTGAACTACCTCTTGTAACTTTTGAAGACTGTGAAAGAATCTTAAGTGGTTGAGTCCACTTGATCAAAAAGGGAAAGAGGAGCCTGTTTTGTGACTTGTGGTAGATAGAGAATCAAATCAATCACTAATTGATTGGAGAGTGATTGAGGGAAGTTAGCCTCCCAAACTCAACTATAAATAGATGGCTGTTTTAGTCGTGGTTAGAGAGACCTATGTGAAGACCTCCAAGAGCTGAGATTTATGCCATATCAAGGTGTGGTTACAAGGTACACATATGTATCAGTAAGTCCATTGTATTGTACAAGCAATATACTTTCATTTTCATGATCATTTGAGTTCATATTTCCATGTTCTTGTGAAGTGTACTACTCACTGCCATATCTCTCAGTTTTCTCAGTCAGATTGCAGAGATGGTTTCTCTGAGCTTGGTGCATCATTTTCAGTGATTTAACTTGGTAAAGTTAGCTAGTCTACTACATGCTCACCAATTTTCAGTTCATTTGGGTATTGCAATCTTCAATTATGTTCAGTTGAAGTCAACACTATCTATTCATTTTCACTTCTCTGTCAGGTACCCGACTTTTTTTACTCATCTTGTCAGAGCTGTTTCTCAGTGTGTACTTACCCAAATTCAATGATTTAAAGCTTGTTGGATTCATCATACTCTACTATAAGCGTAAAAATTTTCATAAACATTGGATGCTTAAAGTTGGAGTTATGTTTATTTGTTGGCTCACTGGTCTCATGACTATAGTAGCCCCTGAAAATCGGGATGATGTCATCACTTGCTAAACATCATTCTCACTATGTGATTCATTATTTTTGATGAAACTACTCTTGAAAGTTAGCTCCTTAAGTTAAGTAAACTTCCCCAAAAGGAATTAAGCTAATTACTGTTGTGCTTAGAGAATTATGCAAAACACTGGGCAGGTGTATGAACCAAAATAGCAAGTTCTTCACCTCTGAGCTAACTCCAACTTATGTGTTTTAATCTATCTTTTTGAGAGTGATCTTCCAAGGTACATAGGGTTTCTCATACATCCATTGGCAAGCTAAAAGGGCCCACCATATACTCCTGGAGTTCATTTGGCTGGTGTAGATCAAGGATTTTGCAACACCTCTTCATCTTCAAGCACATACCTATCCATCTCTTCACAGTGGTATCAGAGCAAGGTTGGACAACATGGCAGATGGATTTCCTTCATCAATTGATAAATTGGACAGAGGTAACTACTCAGATTGGTCATTAAGAATGGAAGCTTATCTCCAAGGTAGAAGTTTATATGGTTATGTGGTTGGAGATGAAATTATGCCAATTTCAGGAACAAAAGTCAACCAACGCAAGAAGAGCAAGAAAGATTGAGCACATGGTGCTCCAAGGATGCACTTGCAAGGTATTATCTCCTCAACTCTATCTCAGATTCTTTGTTGCCTCACATTAGAAGTTGTAAGAGATCTCAGGAAGTGTGGGATGCACTTGAAGCCTTCTTCTCTTCAAGTACTAAAGCTAGGAAGCATCAACTATGGCTGGATTTCACAACTCTCAAGAAGGTTCCCAAACAAAATGTGACTGATTTTGTCACAAAGCTCAAGGGCATAGCATTTCAGTTGGGAAGCATTGGAGAGGTAATAGATGAAGAGCAAATTGTAAGGCAGGTCATCAATGGCTTGAAGGCAGATGACAAGTGGGAAGCATTCACCACAGCTATGGATTTGTACATGGACATGCATGTACCTGATTTCAATACACTCATTGGACAACTACTTACTCAAGAGGCAAAGCTTATCAAAAATGGAGAAATCTCTAAAGGTAATCAATCTTCAACTTTATACACTGATAAAAGCAAGTCCAAAGATAAAAAAGGAAAGGCAAAGAAAGTGGATGATGAAGCAGGTACATATCAAGTTAACTATGCAGGTAGATGAAGGCATGGCAGAGGTAGAGGAAGAGGAGGTAGACAAGGCAGGGGGAGATCCCAAGACTCCAAATCATGTTCTATTTGTGGATTAACTAATCATACAACTGAAAATTGCTCTAGGAATTCGAGGAATCAAAGAGGCAGAGGATACAATAGAGGAAGTTATGGCTACTCAAGAGGAAGGTTCAACAATTATCATGGCAACTACAACAACTACAATCATTCAAACTATCAAGGAGGCTACAAAGGAAGGAGAGGCTTCAATAACTACACAAAAGACTCAAACAAAGAGGATTCGTTATTGATCATGAACATGGCTATGCCACAAGGTAAATCTGATGAGCATGTTTTCTACATAGATTCAGGTTGTTCAAATCATGTGGCAAGAAATGTGGCACTCGTATCAGATTTAGAAAGATCCAAGGAATAAGCATGAGGTACAAACAGGAGATGATACAAGACATCTTGTGGAGAAAATAGGCAATGTCAAAGCACTTGATGGAAACATCAACCTACTCAGTAAGGTACTCTATGTCCCTACCATTACAAAGAATTTGATAAGTGTTGGGCAGATAGTAGAGAAAGGGTTGCAAGTCAGGTTCATAAAAGCATGAGCATTTGTTGAAGATCCAAGTCAAGGATTCAGAAGAATTGCAAAAGGTGAAAAGACAGGTCGATTGTTCACATTTGAATTACAAGACACTAGAAACATTGCTCTCTTTAATTATGGTAGTCAGACACTCATAGAATTGGAAATATGGCACAAAAGGTTAGCACATATTGGTGAAAGGTCACTAAAGCAAATTTGCAGGGAGCAAAGTGTACTTGGACTCCCTAATTTGTCAAAACAACATATGATTTATAAGTGTAGTGCATGTCAATTTGGAAAGTCTCACAGGTTACCATTCATGAAGAAAGGTTATATGTATGGAGATCTCTTGGAGTTGGTTCATACAGATGTATGGGGACCTAGCAAGGAAGCTTCAATATCTGGATCAAGGTATTATGTCTCTTTTATTGATGATTGCAGCAGATGGATTATCCTATTCTTTATGAAACACAAAGATGAAGTTTTTTCATGTTTCAAAAGATATTTGGCTCTTGTGGAGAATCAAACAGGTAAATCACTAAAAAAGCTAAGGTCAGATGGAGGGGGAGAATACTTCTCCCATGAGTTTGATTCTTTTCTTCAAGAAAGAGGAATCAAAAGAGAGGTAACTACAAGGTACACTCCTGAGCAAAATGGAGTGGCAGAAAGGAGGAATAGGACAATTGTTGAAGCTGCAAGGTCCATTTAAATGAAAAGCATTTGCCTAATTATCTATGGGTTGAGGCTGTATCTACAACCACTTACTTGATTAACAGGTTGCCTTCAAAATTCCTTGATGGGATGAATCCATATGAGGCTTGGAATGGAAGAAGACCAAGCTTAGATCATTGTAAAATTTTTGGATGTATTGCTTTTGCTCATGTTCCTTCACATGTTAGAGGCAAGATTGATCCAAAGGCAGAAGGGTGTGTATTTATTGGATATGACAACAATAAAAAGGGTTACATGTTATACAACCCTACCAACAAAGGATTCTTGGTAAGCAGAGATGTAGTTTTTGATGAAAACAATTCATGGTATGAAGATTCATGTAGGAAGGTCAATTTACCATATGATCTTGAAGAAGATTTTCCAAAGCTTGGTAGAGAAAAACCAAAGATTGAAGAACAAGACACCTCGGAGGATGATGAAGAATCTCAGATGGAAAAAATCAAAGCATGGAAGTCTAAAGGTAAAGCAAAATTGCAAGAACTTGGACATGAGGTAGAATCATCACATCATGGCCTAAGAAGATCTATGCGGGAAAAGAGAAAACCAGAAAGGTATGGGCTTGACACCTCATTAGTAACTAAACATTCTATCTACATAGCACAGGACATAAACCAAGAGGAGCCATCATCATTTGAAGAGGCCAAAGCAAAAACAGAATGGAAGCATGCAATGAAGGAAGAGATTGAAGCACTTGAGGAAAACAACACTTGGGATTTGGTGCCCAAGACTTCATCAATGAAGGTAATAGGATCAAGATGGGTCTATAAACTCACGAAGAATTCTGATGGTTCCATTAACAGGTATAAGGCAAGGCTTGTAGCAAAAGGCTTTGCACAAACTCAGGGAATTGATTATGAGGAGACCTTCTCTCTTGTGGCAAAGATGTCTACTATTAGGGTTTTTCTTAGTATTGCCTCTTCCAAGAATTGGAAGATACTTCAACTAGATGTAAAGAATGCATTCTTGAATGGTTGGATAATAGAAGAGGTATATATGGCACAACCACCTGGTTTTGAGAATCAAGTTTATCTTGATTATGTGTGTAAACTTAACAAAGCATTGTATGGTCTCAAGCAAGCTCCAAGAGCTTGGAATTTCAGGCTTGTTTCATTCTTGCAAGACAAACACTTTCAACCAAGTAAGGAAGATCCTTCACTCTTTATCAAAAAGAGTAACTCTAAGGTCATCTACTTATGTGTATATGTAGATGATATTATATTGACAGGAAATGATGCAGATGGTATGAAGAAGATCAAAGATCAGATGAGAGAAGAGTTCAAGATAATTGATTTGGGTTAACTTACCTACTTCCTAGGTTTGGAAGTTGTCTACAAAGATCATGGTTTGTTTCTCACTCAAAGAAAGTACATTAAGGACATGTTGGCAAAATTCAAGATGCAAGATTGTAAGATTGTAGGTACTCCAATGGAGGTCAATCACAAATTGAGCTCACATGAAGGTGAAATCATAGAGGACATCACATCATATCAAAGTCTACTGGGTAGTCTCAACTATGCCACATTGACAAGAGTAGATATATGTTACAGTGTGAGTGTGCTAAGTCAATATATGCACACACCAAGGAAACCACATATGGATGCTACCAAAAGGACTCTCAAGTATCTCAAAGGAACCATAAATGAAGGACTTTATTATCCTTATGTATCTAATTTAGGTTTGAAGCTATTTTCTGATGCAGATTGGGCTAGCTCCAAGGAAGATAGAAGGAGCACTTCAGGTTATCTTACCTTTGCTGGTTCAAAGCTTATTTCATGGTCATCCAAGAAGCAACCGACAGTTGCTCTCTCTCTTCTACTGAAGCTGAATACAGAGGTCTTGCCATAGCTACTCAGGAAGCTATGTGGATGAAGACATTATTCAAAGACCTTGGACTAAACATATTGAAGTTCATTATCACTATGTACGAGAGAAGGTTCTAAGCAAAGAGATTCAAGTATCATATGTGTCCACTCATCAACAATGTGCAGATATTCTAACCAAAGCATTGGATGGTACAAAGCTTTGCAAGTTCAAAGCCATGATTGGTTTGCAGGTAATCTTGGAAGATTGAAGACCTCAAGCATACTTGGCTTGAGGGGGAGCTGTTGGAGCAATTCTATGACAAGCCTAAGTATTGGCTTGAGTCCCACAAAGTCATAGAAGAAGCCTTAAAATGAAGACAATGTAAAGTTCACTTGTGAACTACCTCTTGTAACTTTTGAAGACTTTTCTTAATGTAAAAGTGAAAGAATCTTAAG
Organism: Ceratopteris richardii; assembly: GCA_020310875.1. Taxonomy (NCBI): domain Eukaryota; kingdom Viridiplantae; phylum Streptophyta; class Polypodiopsida; order Polypodiales; family Pteridaceae; genus Ceratopteris; species Ceratopteris richardii. The sequence goes on along the minus strand of CM035417.1, from coordinate 49,011,781 downwards.
TGGTTGAGTCCGCTTGATCAAAAAGGGAAAGACGAGCCATGAATTTGTGATTTGTGGTAAATAGAGAATCAAATCAATCACTAATTGTTTGGAGAGTGATTGAGGGAAGTTAACCTCCCAAACTCAACTATAAATAGATGGCTGTTTTAGTCGTGGTTAGAGAGATCTATGTGAAGACCTCCAAGAGCTAAGCTTTATGCCATATCAAGGTGTGATTACAAGGCACACATATGTATCAGTAAGTCCATTGTATTGTACAATCAATATACTTTCATTTTCATGATCATTTGAGTTCATATTTCCATGTTCTTGTGAAGTGTACTACTCACTGTCATATCTCTCAATTTTCGCAGTCAGATTGCAGAGATGGTTTCTCTACGCTTGGTGCATCATTTTCAGTGATTTAACTTGCTAAAGTTAGCTCTATAAGTCCACTATATGCTCACCAATTTTCATTTCATTTGGGTATTGAAATCTTCAGTTATGTTCAGTTGAAGTCAACACTGTCTATTCATTTTCACTTCTCTGTCAGGTACCTGACTTTTTTTTACTCATCTTGTCATAGCTGTTTCTCAGTGCGTACTTACCCTAATTCAATGATTTAAAGATTTTTGGATTCCCCACATTGTCTACTATAAGCATACAAATTTTCATAATCATTATATGCTTAAATCGTGAGGTATGTTTATTTTTCTACTCACTGGTCTCATGACTGTAGCAGCCCGTGAAAATCGGGATGATGTCATCACTTGCTAAATATCATTCTCAATGTGTGGTTCATTATTTTTTATGAGATTACTCTTGAAAGTTAGCTCTTTAAGTCAAATAGACTTCCCCAAAAGGAATTAAGCTAATTATTGCTGTGCTTAGAGGATTATGCAAAACACTAGGCAGGTGTATGAACCAAAATAGCAAGTTCTTCACCTCTAAGCTAACTCCAACTTATATGTTTTGATCTATCTTTTTGAGAGTGATCTTCCAAGGTACATAGGGTGTCTAATACATCCATTGGCAAGCTAAAAGGGCCCACCACATACTCCTGGAGTTCATTTGGCTCATGTAGATCAAGGAGTTTGCAACACCTCTTCATCTTCAAGCACATACCTATCCATCTCTTCATGAGAGAGAGAGAGAGAGATTAAACATCAACAAGAACTTATATATATATATATAGATAGAGAGAGAGAGATTCAACATCAGCAAGAACTTATATATATAAATATATATAAGTTCTTGTTGATGTTGAATATAAATAAATAAATATATATATATATTCTTGGAGTTAGACGTCTACGGAAGCATGCGAACAACACAAGGAAGAAGGAGAAGCTTGGAGCTCAACACCCAAGTCTGAATGTATTACCAGTAGAATGTACAAAGATAAGTAGCCCGTTAGGGCAATAGGAATATATACAAGTAGGGGGGACAAAACCTCCTAAAGAGGGAAAAAAGTGTCCCGGTAGTCCTAGTGTGTTCACACACATCACTACCTAAATATATCAATAAAACCCCCCTAGAAGTGATGCGATGAACAATGAGCTGGCACTCATGTATAACGAAGTGCCAAACTATGTGGAATCAATCCACAAAAGGAAGTAAGCCCAAAGCTTTGCAGAAAGCTACAAACTTCTCCCTAAGCAAAGCCTTCATGGAAAGGTCTGCAATGTTCTCCTATGTGGGCACATATGCCAAGCTGATCTCCAAAACACCCTAGTATGCTCACCAAATTTCGTGCGAATCTGAGACTGCAACCGGAGAGGTGTAGACGATGCCCTAGATGAAGCGTCCACTTGCTTTGATACCAATTGTTGGAGTTAGATGTCTGCGGAAGCACGCAAACAACACAAGGAAGAAGGAGAAGCTTGGAGCACAACAGACAAGATTCAATGTATTACCAGTAGAATGTACAAAGATAAGTAGCCTTTTAGGGCAATAGGCGTATATACAAGCCGGGGGAAAAAACCTCCTAAAGAGGGAAAAAAGTGTCCGACAGTCCTAGTGTGTTCACACACATCACTACCTAAATATATCCACACACACACACACACACACACACACACACACATATATATATATATATATATATATATATATATATATATATATATATATATATATATATATATATATATATATATATATATAGAGAGAGAGAGAGAGAGAGAGAGAGAGAGAGAGAGAGAGAGAGAGAGGAGGGAGAGAGAGAGAGAGGGAGAGAGAGAGGGAGAGAGAGAGAGAGAGAGAGAGAGAATTGGGTGAGATGGAGAAAGACAACAAGAGAATTTAGAGCACATGAGAGCTGAAAGCTTAGATGATTGTATGTGGAATAGAGACGAGGTTTGGGAATGGATCAATCAGCTCAATTATAAATTTTGTCTCCTATGCACTAATAGAAAGCATCGCTGTGTAAGGCTTCATGCTGATGCAAGTAAAAATACAATGCGATTCGTATAAGGAGCAGACACTTTCACATCATCTTATGTCACTTATATTCCTTATGTGACGTAGAGTTTTGATTCTCAAAACAATGGCACATCTCATCGTTTAGCGAGGACTAAGCATCCTTTGAAGCCTATCTATATAGGGAGATAGCTAGTAATTTCTGTTGCACATCTTTGCTTTAGGAGAATTTTTAGTTTGTAACCATTCTTTTACTATAATGCATTTTTGTAGTGTAGTTGATACTCGATCATTATGATTATACAGACATTTTTTGTACACAAAATTTCTCTTCTTCTTATCTAGTTTTGTTCATCTACTCTGTTCTATCATCTTCGTAGTCTATACTGTTTTTCGGCTTCCCTGCATATTTTATTCTGTGCTACTTCTTATAGCACCAATATTCTAAATTGGTATTAGAGCCGGTTGATGCATTAGAGTTGCTATACATGAGGTATATGCATAAGATGCAACATGAATAAGGTAATTCTTCACAAGTACATTCTTTAAGGATGGCCGACAGAAATAGTCAAATAGAAAAGTTGATCAAAACCAATTATCAAGCCTGGCAGGTTCGCATGTCTCCATATCTTATGGATAGGAATCTGCATGGATTAATTAGTGGGATAGAACCTCAACTAGGCTTGCCTGAACAAAATTTGATAGCATAGCAAATCTGCAAACATCAGAGGTGGAATGAGCATGATAAGAAGGTAACTTTGTATTGTCACAAAATATTGAAGTATGATAGGGCACATACAAAACTTGAGAACAAGTAGGGAGATTTGGGAAGCATTAGAATGACTATTCTCAAAAACCACAAAGGCACTGCGAGTTCAATTGAAAAATGAGTTAAATAATTTTTGAAAAAATGTACAATAGTCAATAAATGATTATGTTTTAAAAATTAAGTAGATTGTGGATGCACTTGGTTCAATTTCATGCATAGTTGAAGATGACGATTTAGTTGCATTTGTTTTGAATGGTTTAAAAGAAGATGAAAAACGGGAAAGCTTTTACAACTTCTATATTTGTGAGAGAGGAATCACCTTGATGAATTGGTTTCACTTATGATAACATGAGAAATTAATATAAATGGTGGACAATCTATGCAGAAAGGTAGTGTAGGTCATGCACTTTATGCAAGAAATTAGTGTGGTTATAGAGGTGGTAGAAGAGGAACTTTTAGAGGTCGTGGAGGTCAAAATGAAACAAATAACAATTATGATGTAGGCAACTTAGATATGAATATGCGTGGTAGGGGGCGATATTCCTACCATGGCAGAGGACATTGTGCATATCAAGGTAATCTAGGTATTACATTCTATAATTGTCGTAAAGTTGTTCATATGTCTCGTGATTGTTGGCATAAGCAAGGGCGAGATGGATATAAAAGGAAAAATCATATACAGGGTAATTTTGTTCAGGAAAAAAATGATGAAAATGTACTAATGATGAATGTGAATATAGATGCAACTTATAGAAATGATGTATGGTATGTTGAAAGTGGATGCTGTAATCATATGAGAAATAATGTTGATTGGTTTGCTAATTTGCATGATCACTTGCATGTGTTTGGTTGTGTGTTTGTTTTGCTATGGTTCCATATGCATTGAGAACTAAATTAGATCCAAAAGCAGAGAAATGCATTTTCATGGGTTATGCAGATAATAAAAAAGGATATAAGTGTTATAATCCAATAAGTAAGGAAATAACTATTGGTCGTAATGTATGCTTTGATGAGTTATTGTCTTGATATACAGATCCTATTTTGCAAGTTCAAGAAGAAATGCAAGAAGAAATTGAGAATGGTTTACATGATACTGTTGATATATTTAGGTAGTGATGTGTGTGAACACACTAGGACCGCCGGGGCACTTTTTCCCTCTTTAGGAGTTTTTCCCCCCGACTTGTATATATGCCTATTTCCCTAACATGTTACCTATCTTTGTACATTCTAGTGGTAATACATCCACTATTGTGTGTTGTGCTTCAAGCTTCTTCTTCCTTGTGCTATTCATGTGCTTCTGTAGACGTCTAACTCCAACAATTTGTTGGAAAACAATGTCACATCAATCCAAAATCCATTTAGGGTGAAAACCCTAATTTTGATACTTAGTCATTTTTGGGACAAAAACGGGTAAAATTTTTATGAGCCTATGTTGTAGAGATTGAAGAGAGCTTTCCAATGCTATATGATATTCAATCATCAGAGATCATATTTGGGAGAAAACCCAAACCCTAGTTTTCTGTTGATTTAGAGTTTTGACCTCATATGATAGCTCTTGGCATGAGGATCATAAAAATGTTGTTAGATCATTCATCACGTGGTCAGAAGTGTGAAAACGTAGGTCAAGAAGATATTTTTAAAGTTAGCTAAAAGCAACTTTAAAAATAAAGCAAACTCACTTAAAATAAAGCTAAAAACATGCGATCCAGCTTTTGGCAACGAAAATCAGCTTTATTATATGAGTTTTTTGCAAGATATTTGGAAGGCTATAAAAGAGAGTCCTTGGGTCACTTTTGAGTTACCACACACCAATTGCCAACGCCAATTTTTGGTCCCTCAGTAGAGGTGGTGCTCTAGCACACATGGGGAAGCCATGGTGCACTCTAGGAGCATGTTGAGGAGCATCTATGGAGTTCTTCTTGGAGAAGAGTGTGCTCACACTCTTGCTTATGGAGAGGACATACCCATCAACAGCTTGGTGGTGTGGATCAGCCATCTACATAATGTATTTGAAGATTGTCTTCTACATGAAGATTTCTGTGTACTTCAAAGACATTGGATGGAGGTTAACATAAGATTTGCATCTTATGTTAATAATTCAGGTACATATTCTCTTTATGCACATAGATACTGCTTGGAGTTTATGGAGGTAGTGTCATCCATATCAGGAGGAGTCCTATTCGGCATACATAAAGGGGAATCAGTACATGCATGCTACATGCATTCAGATGAGATGTTAGAGAAGGTGTGTTCACATGAGTATGAGGATTTCTGGCAGCAACATGTTAACATTTTATGCTAATTCTATAAGTATATGATTTTTCTCACACACATCTGATTTAGGCTCTTCCATAGCCTAAAATTAGATTAGGGTTTGCTGAATATCAGTTTCCAATTGATATTTCCTCTTTCTGTTACTCATATTCACTCTTCTACAACCTATCAGGTCATACATCTCATACATATTCAGATTTTTGTCCCTACATCTGAATATTCTTGTAAATCTGTACATTCACTCTTCCATCTATTTCTGTTCACATAGAGTGGTTGAGAGTTTTACTCCCACATTGTAAATTGACATTTGTATATATGATAGTGTGAGTAAGCAGTGGCTTATGTAACACTTTACACATGTCTAATCTCTCTCTATCTTTGTCTCATCATTTGTATGATTAAGTGTGGTATGTTCATGTTTTGTCAATTTTGGAAGATTGCTAAAATATGTGTTGTATATCTTGGAAACCTATGGAACTATGGACCTGTGGTATTAGTTATGGGCCTACTAATTTCCAACATTTGGTATCAGAGCTAGGTTTTGATCCTCAGATTCCCAGACTTCTAGGTTTTCAACATATGATTTAAGAGCATCTTCTAACATTTGACATTTGACATACACACTTAATCTAGATGATTAGAGATTTAAGAATTAGACAATTCAGTCACATGTTTATTTATCAGTGTGGATTATGAAGTTGATGATCTGTTAGCAGCCAAATAATTTTGAAAAGTAAAGAGACCAAGACTTGATGAAGAGAAGGCTACTTCAAATTCAAGGAAAAACAATGGTTTGGAGAAGATGAAGGAACCAGATCAACATCAAATCACAGGTATTAGTTTCTACTATTAGATTATCATTTGCAGGTCATATCTTAGAAGAGCAGTTGTGAAGAGATTTGAAGGATTGAAGAAGTGCTTTCATACACTTTCATCTTTTTGAAAGTAAAAGCATTAGCTACATCAAAACAGGTATCTAGAGGTTGTTTTGACAATTTTGATAAATCTCTTTCATGGCAAGAAAGCTCATCTAAGAAGACAAATTTGGAGATGAGATGAGTTTTGTTTTCAGCCAACCTTGTGTTGTAAGTTGGTTGGAAGTTTTTTATCTAGGTACAGAATCTGATCTAGGTACACTAGAGAAGTAACTAGAGAGGTAATTCAGCATTCAACCAAAAGATTGGTGAATTCAGTCATATCAGTCACACTTGAAGAAGAGTTTTGATTCAGAGATATGAGGAGATGGTAAAACATGATTCTATGTTCACTTCCATTTATATACCATATTTGTTTTGTCTCTTACTCTTAGCACTAGAGGAAGAGAAAAGTTCATTTGAAGAAGTCAAGAGTACTTGCTACTTCAAGATGAAGAGAACAAAAGGTATGGAAGAGAAGTTTGAAGATGTTGACATCATTAGGTGGAAGAAAGATGCAGAAGAAGAAGGTCCAACAATTCCAAAGGGAGAGTAAGACTTCTTTCTTTTCTCTTATATTTTCCATATACTTTTCCTAGTTTATCCTCTACATCCAAAGACAAGTCTATGAGAACATCTTGTATAAAGAAGATAGTCTAAAGAAGAAGCAGTGTCTTGTTTTGCACTATACTTGGTCATGTTTTAGTAGGTTTTGACAAAGAATTGCATTGAGAGAAAAGCAGCAGATATATGTTTTGACTCATATGTGTATGAGTTATGTTTTGGTTGAAGTTTTTTTGAGCAAGCAGCTGGTATGTTCCCTCAAATAATTCTTGGAGTGTCAATACAGAGCTACTTGGTATATGACAAGTTGCAAAGAAGTATTTTTCTTCTTTACCTAACTTTTGAGGTAAAACGAGTATTTGTAGCAGATGTTGGAGACTTTGAGTAAGGTTTTTGTTTGTAAAAGGTACCTCATATTCTATATATTCAGTATATCAAAAAATTCAGAGTTTTTCAAGATAAAAATTCAAAAAAATCAGTATTTTCAGAATTTTAGTGTTTTCAAAAAATTCAAAATTTTAGAATTTGCAAGAAAATTATAAAATTTCAGTATTTTTAGAAAACTCAGTATTTTCAAAAATTTTAGAAATTTCAATATTTTGAGAAAATTCAAAAAATTCAAAAAATTCAGAAAATTCAAGAAAATTCAAATTTTTTGATGTACCAGTCAGATGGAGAATCAGGTACTAAAGCTGATGAACATGGCGTCAAAGATGGTGATATTCTACAGATTCATGTTTGTAAAGAGAGATGATGGATGCAATCCAAAGATGAGTTGATGCTGCTACAACTAGCTTCACACCAGCCAACTAAGACTTTAGAGTTGGTTAGTAGACCCTTTGAGCTTCTTAAATCCACAAAAAAATCACCCAAGTGTTTTGGAACAAGTATCTCAAAAGTTTGAGTCAAGAGAGGTGTTCATATGTCTACACATATGACTACAAATGAACATAAATTAAATCATATCAAGCATGTAGGCTTGGATAAAATGCACCAATAGCTCCCCCTCAAGCCTAACATGCTTGGCCTCCAAATAAGTCTTCAATTGTCCTTGATTTCTTGCAAGCCAATCATCAACTTGAATCTACTCAATTTTGTACCATCAAGAGCTTTAGTCAACATGTCTACACATTGCATATGTGTAGAGACATAGGATAGTTGAATATCCTTGCTCATTAGCTTCCCGCTTACATAATGGTAGTGGACTTCAATATGCTTGGTTCTAGCATGGTATACCGGATTAGCTGCCAAATGTAGTGAGCTTGTGTTGTCACAAAAAATGTGAGGTGTTGAAGAATGAAGTCCAAGATTTGTATACAAAGATTTTAACCACATGATTTCTTGAGTTGCATTAGCCAAACCTCTATATTTGGCTTCAGTAGAAGATAATGCCACTGTTGGTTGCTTCTTGGATGACCAAGAAATGGTTTTTGAACTGCAAATGATAGATACCCAGATGTGCTTCTTCTATCATCTCTAGATCCGACCCAATCCACATCTGAGTAGGCCTTTAGCTCAATATTGGAAGTACAAGGATAAAAAAAACCTTCATTCATGGTCCCCTTTAGGTACTTGATGACTCTCTTGGCCGCTTCCATATGTGGTCCTCGGCTTATGCATAAACTGACTCAATATGCTAACACTATAGCATATATCCACCCTCGTGAGTGTTGCATAGTTCAAACTTCCAACCAAGCTTTGATAGCTTGTGATGTCCTCAATTGGATCTCCTTCATAAGCAATAACCTTATGATTTTGCTCCATAGGTGTACCTATACACGGTGTTTTCCATCTTGAACTTGATGAGCATGTCATGCACATACTTCCTTTGTGTGATGTATATACCTGAACCTATGTAGATTAACTCCAATACAAGAAAACAACTAATAAAGGATTTTTTGTGATTAGAGATGTAATTTTTTATGAGAGCAAATCATGGTTTGATGATGACAGGAAAGTGAAGCTGCCTTATGACTTGGATGAAGATTTTCCATCACTTCAACCAAAGGAGCCAAAGCAAATTGAAGAAAGTGATTCGTAGATTGACCTAGAAGACTTGGAAAGACTAAAGCTATGGAAGAGCAAAGGTAAAGTAAAGATGCAAGATGCTACATAGGGATCCGAGAGCTCACATCAACCCCTTAGAAGGTCTTTAAGGGAGAAGAAGAAACAGAGAGGTATGATTATGATACTTGTTTGGTCACCAAGCACTCAATCTACATTGCAAAGGATTCAACCAATGAATAACCTACCACATTTGAAGAAGCACAAAGCAAGAAAGGTTGGAGAGATGTGATGGATGAAGAAATGGAATCCTTGAAGGAGAATGACACTTGGGAGCTTGTACCTAACAAGCCATCTATGAAGCTAATTGGATCTCGATGGATATACAAAATCAAGAGGAATCCAGATGGAAGTATAAATAGACATAAACCAAGGTAAGTTGCTAAAGGGTTTGCTCAAACCCATGGTATTGATTATGAGGAGACTTTCTCTCGTATTGCAAAAATGCCTACAATTAGGATTTTCATTAGTCTTGCTGCATCTAGAAATTGGAAGCTCTATCAACTTGATGTAAATAATGCACAACCTTGCTGCATCTAGAAATTGGAAGCTCTATCAACTTGATGGATTTCTGAGGAAGTGTATATGGCACAACCTCCTAGATATGAGGATGCACATCATCCTAACTATGTATGAAAATTAAAGAAAGCTTTGTATGGATTGAAGCAAGCTCCAAGAGCTTGGAATTTCATATTGGTGACTTATTGGCAAGACCAAGGATTCAAAGCTAGCAAGGCAGATACCTCTTTGTTCATAAAGAGGAATGGATCTGAAGTGATCTATCTATGTGTGTATGTTGATGATATTATTATCATAGGGAATGATTTTGAAGGAATCAAATAGCTACATAATCAAATGAAGGAGGAGTTCAAAATAATTATTGTACAATCTATATCCTTTTTGGTTTTGGTCATAACCAATAAATATGCACTTCTCTGCCTTGGGATCCAATTTCCCTCTTACTTGAGAAGGAATGCGAGCATAGGATAAGCATGTAAATCTGCTCTAGACTAGGTCTTCTTCCATTGCACACTTCATATGGGGTGGCTCCATCTAGTGGCTTAGATGGAAGTCTATTTATGAGATATGTGGCTATAGACACAACCTCTGCCCACAAGTAGTTTGGCAATCCCTTTTCATTGAGCATGGACCTTGTGGCTTCAACAATAGCTCTATTTCTCCTATCTACTACACCATTAAGTTCTGGTGTATATATTGTAGTGACTTCCCTTTTAATGCCTCTTTCATGAAAGTAGGCATCAAATTCAGAAGAGAAGTATTCTCCTCCACCATCTGATCTGAGTCTTTTTAAAGTCCCACATGTTTGGTTTTCAACAAGAGAAACATACTTCTTAAAGCAATTAAAAACTTCATCTTTCTCTACAAATGAACATGAAGTGGGAACGAATCAAGCTTTATTATGGTGAGTTCCTTCTTTCTCTTTTTATAGCTACTTTTGGAGGTAGTTTTGAATTTGAATTCAAATAATTTCACCTAAAAGTGATGCTAAGAATTAGTAGATACTCTCTCAGCTGATGGATTTGTGGTTTTAGGTGGTTAGAGCCACAAATTTCCTTTTTACATCATGGATGGCTTAATACATTCTTTCTTTCACAATTACAAGAGATAAAATATACTCTTTTACAAGAGGTATGCATATGTCTACATATGACTAGAAATGAACATAAATCAACTCATATCAAGCATGTAGGCTTGGGTAAAATGCACCAACACTGCTCGTGCTGTGGCTTTTGCTACACCTATTGCAAAGCGAATTTGTTGGGATGGCATAGATGCTCATGCACATGCATTGATAGTCTTGTCTATCAAGCGTGCCATTATTCCTCACATCCGCTCTTTTAGAATAGCTAAGGATGCTTGGGATACACTTACCACATTATACCAAGCTAGGAATGAGTCTCGTGTTGCTTACCTCCAAAAACAGTTGGAGAGTGAGCATATGAATGAAGGTGATTCTATGGAGAGTTTTCTAACAAAGATTAAATACTTGAAGGAACAATTAATTTCTACTGATGAAGTCTTGCCTAATAGTTCACTTGTGCAGATTGTTTTGAATGGTCTTCTCTATTCATACCAGAGTTTTGCTTCTACTCTTTGTTTGATGATGAAAGGCAATCCAAATGCCTTATCATTTTAGGAGTTAGTCTTTGTTCTGTTGCAAGAAGATCAGTCTAGGTAGAACAGGTCCATTATGCATGTTTCAAGTTAGGCTTTCCTGGCTAGTCAGAAGGGCAAAGGTAAATGGAGCTCTTCTACTAGTAAGCAGAAATCTATTAAATCTGCACAACGAAAGAAGGATGACATAGATGACAAGAAAAGAGAATAGCAAAAATTGTTTTGCAAGTACTGTAAAATAAATGATCATGTCATAAAGAATTGTCCAAAACTAGCTAGAAAAGAGGCAAAGAAAAAGGAGCAAATGCATGTACACCGAAAACAGAGTCTGCTAATCTTGTGTAGAATGAAGAATGGGCATTTACTACTATTTGCATTTTTGAACCATCTTCTCTTGAACAATGTATGTCTGTAGTAGACTCAGATGTTTGGTACTTTGATAGTGGGACAACCAAACATGTTACCTCGCAGCACAATTTCTTCACTTCACTTGAGCCTGCCCCTACAAGGAATACTATCACATGCGCCAATCTGGAGAGGGTGGATATGATCAAATAGTAGAGCTACAGAGGGTGTATATGGGAAATTGTGAAACGTTAGGTAAAACAAAGTGAGAATAGACCATGTGGTTAAATAAAAACATGTGATAAATGTGCTCAAAACATGTGTTTTGTGACCAAAACTCAAAGAAAAGTTGGGAATTTGGAAAAACGAAGCCAAAAATGAGTCTAGAGGTGCCAAAACACATGAAAATGACCCCAATTTGGAAAAAGATGGCCATCCGAGGCACGATCCAGAGCCAAAAGGTTTGAGCTATGAAAAATAATAAGAAAAATATATTTTTGAATCTTGATGAATAGAAAAGAAAACTTTTCCTTTTTTGTTTTAATAATCGAGCGCGCATGATTTGGTAAAGTTGAAAATAATAATAAAAAATAATATAAAATAAAAGAAAATTAAAATAAATAAATAAATAAAAAGAATAAAATACAAAATATAAAAATAAAACACATATAAAAACTAAACTTAAAAAAATGGTTGGGGGTGGGGCGGGGCGGGGGAGGGAGAGAGAGAGAGAGAGAGAGAGAGAGAGAGAGAGAGAGAGAGAGAGAGAGAGAGAGAGAGGGGGGGAGGGAGGGAGGGAGGGGGGGTTTAAAACATCCGAAAAATCTAGGGGGGCCTTTTTTTTTAATATTTTCGTCGAAAAAATCCTAAGGGGGGGCTTTATTTTTTTTAAGATCCAAAATTAGAGAAAACTAGAGAAAAAATCCAAAAAAATGCAAAAAAATCCAAAAAGAAATCCAAAAAATTCTGAAAAAGTTCTCAGAAAGTTACATACAGGTCTAGGCCTATTTCCTCACTCAAAACCACAGAGAGCTTCTTTTATTCGCCCAATTTGGCAAGAACATGACCTTTGAAAAGGATGAAAAATGCTAGAACATTCCTAAAAAAAGCCTGAAAAATTCCCAAAAATTTCCAAAATTTGTACTTATGCAAAGGCCATGAAATGGTTGCTAGAATTGCTAAAAACGCAAAGAACAAGCATGAAAAGGGATAAAAGCTATTAAAACTTAAGCAAAAATGACATGAGAAGGCTATTTTATAGGTTCCAGGTGATCCATAAATCTTCAGTTGTTTTGATGATAGGCCTTGAGCTTTGATATGTTGACTCAGAGAAACTCCTCCATAATCTCCAATTGTATTACACTTCATTTGTTTTGTCTTTATTTTGGGTGTACTGACAGTTGGATAGGGCCACCCTAAATCCTTCAATAAAATATTATCTCCTCCATACTGCATTTTTTGTATCTTTGTTTCTGCTACATTATGATTTAATCTGTAAAATTCCATTTTTACTATTCCAGCTTCTTTATCCAATGGAACCCTCTGTTTCCAAAGACTTGCAGGTACTCCTTCCACATCCTTGTAAAGCCCTGTACTTACTATCATAAAAATTGACATAACAGATGATATCCATACCAGTATCCATAACAAACTATCCCTTGATATAGGATTTGAAGTAGCTTCATCACTGCTACACTTAAGAGCTTCTCTTTTCTTTTCTCTTGACTGAGACTGTCTCACTCGAGTCAGTACCCTCAATGATGTCCTCTTTTTCTTCATATGCTTCCTCTCCACTTGAGTTTGGAGAAATTCCATAGCAGGAAGATGGGTCTTCTGCATGGAGCCAAGCCAGCATGTTTTCATCTTCATATAAATTTTCTCCTTCAAATATATCTGCTTCTGGGTTATCCAACAATTCTTCTTCCATACAAATACCAATTGTCTGCATCATGCTGGTATTTCTCTGATTGTCTGGTCCTTCTTCTAAGATTATCTACTGCAACTTTTTTCCCTCTTTCTTTACCCACATTGTGTCCTTGCCCCAGTCATGCTGCACATTGGCATGCCTTAACCAAGGTCTCCCAATTAACAGGGGGAAACTTCCTTCTACCTGTGGCAGCCTTAATACAACAAAATCCAGGTTAAATATGGTACCTTGTATCTTGTCTGGGACTCTAGAGACCACTCCCATAGGCCTTACTATGCTTTGGTCTGCTGGTGTTACAGTGAAGTTTGCAGGTCTTGAAGGGTGTAGTCCAATCTTTTTCATGGTATGTTCAGGCATCAAGTTAATGCCAGAACCACCATCCACAATGACTCCTTGAAACTCATGACCTTTGATAGAGACTGTGAGCCGAGGGCTCTTGTAATCTATGAGGGGTGCTTCCCCTACAATTTTATTTTTATGCGTGACAGTAGCCTTTGCCACTAAACTTGTTATGGAAGCCTCATCAATTATCTGCAAGAGTTCTGACCTGAATTTCCCATCCATCTTTAGTAAATAAAAAATACTAACCTCCTTTTTCATGGACTTGAGTAGTTGTGAAGCTTCTAATTCCTTAAGATCATGGGCTCCAATGGACTTATCAAACTCCTCATGAGCCCTATTGAATGCATGCCCAATGGCATCACTGGTACATATGAGATCTCCTTTTTGCCTTGTATCTGCACATGTGGTGGCCTTGTTTTCAGATGTCTCTTTGTCTTTGTGCAATCCACTGATTCTTGACCCATATCTACTTGAGCGTTCGCTTTGCTCCTTGTCTGCACTGTAAAAGATTCAATTTCTTCTAACTACACCACCTTGGTAGATGGAGATGGCACATTGACTTGATCTATTATTTCTTCTTTACACATAGAAATCATTTGAATGTGGGGCCCAGATGAAAATGCTTGATTCTTAGGACAACAATTAGTATAGTGGTCTCTGGCCTCTGGGCAGTTCCTACAAGGAGGGGCATTTTCTGGTAGAGTGCACCTACTTTGGTAGTGCCCACATTCTCCACATCTGAAACAAATAATTGGCCTCCTAGGCCCATTTCCAAAGTTATTCCTCTGTCTAGGGTTATAATTGTTACCTTGATTGGGTGCAACCGCCATCACATTTGCTGGTGGTAGGGGTCCTCCTTATGTCCAATATGTTGTTGCAAGCATTCCTCTTGATTGACATTCCTGGGCCTCATGACCAGCTTTCCTGTGGGTTGGCAAGTCACACTTAACAGAGGACATTCACTTACTATATGACCTTGCTTGTTGCACATGGTACACCAAAGTCCACTCTTGATGCCACCCCCTTTTAGTTCCTGCAACTCCTGCTGCAACTGAGCCAATTCCTCTGCTTGGGCTTCCTCCTCCTTTTGGAGCTTTAATGCCTTAATCTCCCTCCTCAACTGAGTAACAACATTATCCTCCTCTTTGAAGGGCTTATTCCTTTTTAAGCCCTCCAGCTCTTTCTTTAGCTGGATTATTGGATCCTCCATTGCTGTAGAATAGGGTAGTTGAGAAGAAATTGCTCCATACTGTTGCCTTATCTACTCCAGTCGTATAGCTGTGTTGATGAACTCCTCTATGGAGGCTGTGAGCAACACTAATTCCTTGATTTTACATTGGGTGGTCATTGGAAGTGGCTTAGCTAACCATTTCTTAACAAAAAAATCATCTGAAGGATCTGGAAACTTAGCCATTAGTGCTTTGGCCCTAGTTACAAACTCTCAAAATTTTTCACCTAGACCCAGTCTCAAGTTTTCTAATTCCTCTATGATGATCTCTGTAGTATTTCCATGTTGGAATTGAGTTTTGAATGCATTTTTCATTAAGTCCCAAGTTGTAAAATGGTTCTCAACAAACTGGCTGAACCATTTATCTGCTAAACCTTCTAATGTGGCAGGGAAGAGTATAAAAAAGGCATCCTCTCTTCCCATTAAGCCTCTAGTTTTGCATAGTGCTAAAAAACTTCTAATATGCTCGTCCGGATCTTCTTGAGCTAGGCCTTTGAAAGAAGAAAATTTTATATTTAATCTTGATAGTAGGGTTTCCAAGTCTACCTGACCTGCCATGCTCTATGAAGTTGGCGAAAGTGGACTCGAGGATCTTCTAACAACCTTCCTTCTTGTTTGCTTGCACGTGACCCTCAATGTTTGGGACCGGGTTGCAGTCATGAGCTGTTCATAATCCTCTTAGTATGAGATAATTGATAAGAATATGTACCTCTTAGCCCAATGAAGTAGCACTATCGGCACTTGAATAGTGCTTCTCCACATTGCAATATATCTTCTCCTATGCTCAAATCTCCTTGGAGTCCCACCGGGCATGCCAAATTTTGTTGGGGGATTCTTGGACAAGAAGGAATTTGAGTGTTTGTAGGAGAAAAGGGAAAGACAAGAAGAAAGATACACACTGGAAGCCTCTGTCGATTGATTATAATAAGACAAATACAATGGTGATGCACAATACAATCCAATGCTTCTGTGCAAAATCCCACAGAGTGCTCAATTACAAAATACCAAATACCCAAGGGTCTTGTTGCTGTCGGCCTCCTCTGCACCAGACCTCCACCTTCTCCAAGCCTACACTTGTGCACACCTTGCACCAAGCTTCCAATAAGGGGGAGGGATGGACACCTTCTGTCGGCACACGCACACTGCAATGAGACTGTAGGATCGTTGGGGGACTAGCTTAGCACTTCTCTGCACACTTCCTTAGTCACTCTTCATGCACACCAAGCACTTCACTTCTCTGCGTCGCACACTATGTGTCTCCTGCACTTCTCTCTCTCTTCTTGCTTAGACTATGCTCACCTTGCTTAGTCTTCCTTTTTTCTTTCTTAGTCCATTGTCCTTGCTTTGATTTTAGTGTCAATTCGCATACGCTCCTAACTGTAAGAGTATCTTGGTGCTCACTTTGATGTCCAAAGATTTTCTTCAGGAGTGGGCAGCCAACCAATCCCTATTTTGTCCTGCAGTGACTTTAGACTAAAACAAAAATTTTAATTGGGGGGCCATACTTTCACTTCTGCGTATGCTGTCGCTTCACATACCTTCACATTTTGCCTTTTAATTCTTCACTTGTGCACATAAGAGAGGGTTCACCTGACCTTCCAAAACACTTTAAAAACACTTTTGAACCTTAGGGAAATTACAAAATAACCCAAGGCTAGAGCCACCTATCATGTTCATTATCTAATAAAAATTTAGATCGTTTTCTATCACATTAAGGGTCAATAAAGCCCCTACATTAGGAGCCTTTAACTCCATATTACTGTTTGTAACAACATCAAAGTGAGAAAATCATGGATTCCCTTTTGCCACACTTTTACTATAAACATGTCCATTTGGCCAGATACGTTTAGGTTAATTCTCAAGAAATGAGCATTAGCCTAAATTCTCAAGAAGTTATTCTTACCCCTAATGTAAGGATATACTCGCATGGACATCCTCTAGATCTTTGAGGAAAGAGATATGCCCCATGGTAGAGAGACTTCTCCCAAAAAACAATCGATATATGTTCAAAAGGACCTCAATGGAATTTCGGTTTTCTTATCAGGCTTTCTACAAAATCAGCTGTCCAACGAGCTCTTCCAAGAAGACAGAATTTAGATTGGGTCTTCGTTGGGGGAGTGAATTTCAGAAGGTCACTCAAAACAGAGTGTGGTCAGGTAATAATATGATCACAATTTAATCATTATGTTATTTTATCAAACGTTACTAGGTAGAGCAAGTTTCATAAGTCACTCGAAAATTATATAAAAAAAAAATTATCCCGATTTATATCATCTAATATTGAAAAATAATATTAGATAAATAATATTAGAAGTTCACTAATTCTCAAATTGTTTGCCAACTAAAGTTTTATATTACTCTCGCAAGAGATTATACAAACCGGAAAAGAAGGCTCGATAAAAAGGCAATGGCATCCAAGTGCAGTGCACCACTAACCTCTATAATTAAGCACAATTCGGTGTAGCAAGGAAAACTTAGCAAACACCAAAAAATCTTACATATAATTACAAGGTCTGTGACATCAGATGTGAAGTTTAAATATTAAAGAGTTAAAAAAGATAATGTTCAACTTACAAATTGAGGTCTGCACGTATTAGCTTGGTTGGATGCGCTTTCTGCCTCTTGAGGTGAGGGTGAAGGTTCGATTCCCATCTACAGGAGGACATCTTGTGGACCTAAAGCTAGTGTAACGATGTTGTATCCAATTGAAGTCAGTTGTCCTCGTGCAATCTTTTCTTGTGTCACCTTCGGGCAGTCTAACCTCTGCTTAATGGGATACATGTACTGTTGCAATTTCAAAGTTAAAACTCGAGGGCTCATATTCTATTCGTTATACTTCTTGAAGAAGAGGGTTCTTCTTGATGAGCTCTCGAATTACTGTAAAACATAGAATAATTTATGTTCTGATCATTGTACCTTCAAATGCACACCTTGCACTTCACTTCTGTGCGTCGCACACTGTGTGTCTCTTGCACTTCTCTCTCTTTTCTCGCGTAGACTATGCTCACCTTGCTTAGTCTTCCTTTTTTTTTCTTAGTCCAATAATAGTCCTTGCCTTGATTTTAGTGTGGATTCACGTACGCTCCTAACTGCAAGAGTATCTTGGTTCTCACTTTGATGTCCCAAGATTGTCTTCACAAGTGGGCAACCAACGAATCCCTGTTTTGTCCTGTAATGACTTTAGACTAAAACAAAAATTTTAATTGGGGGGCCATACTTTCACTTCTGCGTATGTTGCCGCTTCACATACCTTCACATTTTGCCTTTTAATTCTTCACTTGTGCACATAGGAGAGGGTTCACCTGACCTTCCAAAACACTTTAAAAACACTTTGAACCTTAGAGAACTTAAAAAAATAGCCCAAGGCTAGAGCCACCTATCACGTTCATTATCTAATAAAAATTTAGATCCTTTTCTATCACATTAAGGGTCAATAAAGCCCCTACATTAGGAGCTTCTAACTCCATACAAACTGTTTGTAACAAGATCAGAGTGAGAAAATCATGGATTCCCTTTTGCCACACTTTTACTATAAACATGTCCATTTGGCCAGATACGTTTAGGTTAATTGTCAAGAAATGATCATTAGGCTAAATTCTCAAGGAGTTATTCTTACTCCTGTAAGGATATACTCGCATGGACATCCTCTAGATCTTTGAGGAAAGAGATATGCCCCATGGTAGAGAGACTTCTCCCAAAAAACAATCGATATATGTTCAAAAGGACCTTAATGGAATTTTGGTTTTCTTATCAGGCTTTCTACAAAATCAGCTGTCCAACGAGCTCTTCCAAGAAGACAGAATTTTGATTGGGTCTTCATTGGGGGGGTGAATTTCAGAAGGTCACTCAAAACAGAGTGTGGTCAGGTAATAATATGATCACAATTTAATCATTATGTTATTTTATCAAACGTTACTAGCTAGAGCAAGTTTCATAAGTCACTCGAAAATTATAAAAAATATATTATCCCGATTTATATCATCTTATATTGAAAAATAATATTAGATTAATAATATTAGAAGTTCACTAATTCTCAAATTGTTTGCCAACTAAAGTTTTATATTACTCTCGCAAGAGATTATACAGACCGGAAAAGAAGGCTCGATAAAAAGGCAATGGCATCCAAGTGCAGTGCACCACTTACCTCTATAATTAAGCACAATTCGGTGTAGCAAGGCAAACTTAGCAAACACAAAGGCAAACTTAGCAACCACAAGGACTAGGCCTAAGTCCGGGGGACTAGGCCTCGGCCGAACCTCCATTTAAAAAAAAAAAAAAAAAAAAACTTAGCAAACACCAAAAAGTTTTACATATTACAAGGTCTGTGACATCAGATGTGAAGTTTAAATATTAACGAGTTAAAAAAGATAATGTTCAACTTACAAATTGAGGTCCGCACATATTAGGTTGGTTGGATGCGCTTTTTGCCTCTTGAGGTGAGGGTGAAGGTTCGATCCCCATCTATGGCAGGACATCTTGTGGGCCTAAGGCTAGTGTAACCATGTTGTATCCAATTGAAACCAGTTGTCCTCGTGCAATCTTTTTTCGTGACACCTCCGGGCAGTCTAACCTCTGCTTAATGGGATACACGTACTGTTGCATCGAAGGGTTCATATTCTATTCATTATACTACCTGACGAAGAGGGTTCTTCTTGATGAGCTCTCGAATTACTGTAAAACATAGAATAATTTATGTTCTGATCATTGTAGCTTCTAGAGGTTCTTGGTGACCTCTAATAACGTGGAAAATATATTCAACACGTTTCTGTCCATTTTGTTAAGAGCTCAATGATCACTACTTCGGCGATAAAATGTCTGCCTTCATTCCTCCCTCAAAAAAAATTACCACACCGATCATGTATTTTATGATGTTTGAAGCGAACAGAATACTTAAAAACAGCCTGATAATTAACTATCCATATATAATGTCCACACTTGTGTTCGCCTTTCCCTGAAAATCTTCTTCTCCTGAAAATCAAACAATCATTCCTGGACGAGGGTGTTTCTTCCTTTTTTTTTTTAATAAAGGAAGTTTCGTCTTAGCTTACTCTCCCGGATTTGAATTAATTAAAAGAAAAGTACAAGAGAAGGGGACTAGTCTCCACGGGTCCCTCGAATCCCACAGAGCGGGGGTAGCTTTTACAGAGTTTAAATGGCATTACAAAGAAGGTTAATCACCCTCTCATCACCCTCATGCGGGACCCACATGGGTTTAAACTTGTTGTTAATCAAAAGGAGCACTTGATGATGCCTGACCGGAGGGGGGGGGGATTTCTTACAGTTAGCGATCCTTTTGCCAAGGAGGAATATCGATTTCTCAATCGCACACTCTTTGGGTAAGTCACCAAAGTTACAAGCACATCTTTCCCGCCAGATCTTCCATAGGACCTCCCCTATGATGGCGTTCCAGAGATTCGCGGAGCAACCGATCGCTTCTCCCAGCAGAGCTTGCTTCCAACTGATATGTTGTGAAGTCCAATTTTCTTTCCGACAATCTGCCAGAGTCTGTTGGAGTTGGGATAAGTAAAGAAGATGTGAGAAATATCTTTGATGGACCGGTAGCAACGTTGGCACCAGGGAGGTATCCCACAAATTTTTCTAGCCTTAAGGTTGGTCCACATTCCACGATGAAGAATTTGCCATAAGAGGACAAACTTTTTGCCTTCTATGGTGTGCTAGATAGCCATGAACTTCGTGTCCCATCGAACCCGCGTCCATGACAGGCACCACTTCTTGTTGAGGTTAACCTAATAATCAATGGTTTCTTTGATGTTCGGGATTTTTGATAGGCAATTACCATTGTGCCATCTAAGAACAAGCAAGCTTTGAACTTTAGAGCAGTCCCAAGCGAGAGATCTGCTTTGTATAGTGTATGTTTCCATTTTTTGAAGCCTTTGTTCCATAGTCTCTTGGCTTTTCAAATGTTCCAAGATTCCACGATTCGGATGCCATGGATTGGGAACTAGATAGAGTCAATTTGTCTGATACCATCTGCCCACTTCCAATCTTCACTTATTCTTGTGAAGCTTTTGACTTTATTCCAACTCTTCCATAGGGAGCACACAAGATTCGAGCCTTCTGGGAAGACTGGGATCGGGGAAAACAAAAGGGTAAAAAATTTCAAGATTCTTCCAATTCGAGAATCCCATGAGAGCCAACTCGTTCTTGTTTCTAAAGATCAACTTGGCCCATGAGGCCTCCCCATTGCACCACGCCTTAATCATCCATTTTTCCGCTAGTTTGTTAGCCATGCACCTAATGTCCAGAATGCCAAGACCCCCACTATCTCTTTGGCTGGTGTAGATGAACCACTTGATTTTAGGCACCTCCCTCCTATTGTGGTCGCCCGTCCAAAGGAATTTTTTGCAAATACTTTCCAGTTTGGATAGATCTTGCTCTTTCGGTCTCCAACAAGAAAGGAAGTAGATGGTTGATGATATGACGAACGTGTTGATAACCATTGCACGACAAGCGAGATTAATTTGCATAGCTCTCCAATAGTTTAGCTTGTTTTCGATTCTGGCCAGCACCCAGTTCCACCGCTACTCCATCGAGATACTAAACCCCAAGGGAATCCCTAGAAGCCAAAAAATTTGGCCCTGCAGAATGATTTGAGAGCCATGATCAATGAGAACATCAGGCTCAATCCCGAAAATAGCTTTGAAAGCGATCTTAGAGTGGTTGATTTTGGATCCCGAGGCCACATAGAAAGTATCCAGGCACCTCCAGAACGTCTCGAGGCTAGTACTATCGTTGTGGACAAACGCGTTCATATCATTGGCAAAAAGTCTCACTGTGATCTGGCAGTGGTCATGAGGCAATCAGAGGCCTTTGATATTACCTCCTTCCACCTGATGCTCCACCAACCAGCTAAGCCCTTGCGTGGCAATGGCAAAGAGAAGGGGAGCCAACGGGTACCCTTGTCTAATTGATCTTCTAAGTTTGATCACCTTCGCAAGTTTTCCATTAACATTAATTTGAGTAGATGCGTTTCCCAGAAGGGTCGAGATCATCTTGGTGAATTTCTAACTAGCTCCGAGATCTTTATGCGATTGCAAAATATAGTCCCATTCCTGCTTGTCGTAGGCTTTATCAAAGTCGATCTTGAGGAAGTACACATCTTGTCTTGACTCATTTGCAAAGTCGAGAGCTTCCTGATATCTATGATGGTTTCCAAAATTGACCTGCCTTTGACAAAACCTTTTTGGTCCTCGCTTAACCACGCTCTCAGATGGCTAGAAATTATATCGTCTATGCCTTTGGCAATGATCTTATATCCCGTTTGGAGCATCATAATCAGACGTGAGTTCTCAATTCTGTTCTTTTCCCCTTTTTGTGTATTAACTTGATAATGCCATTGTTGAGACAAGTCGGAAGCGTGCCAAACTTGAGCACCTCTTACTAGACCAGACGAAGAGGGATGGCAACCATCAACTTGGAAGAATTAAAGAACTCATTAGTGAGCCCGTCTGGCCTCGGGCTTTTACCACAAGGGAGGGCATCAATGACTTCAATGATTTCTGCTTCCGAGATAGGGGCATCAAGTAGGGAACGAAGGTTGAGTGGGATCCTGAGAGGAAACTCTAGATATGGCTGCCATGCACTCCCGTATTTGGTGGGAGAGGGAGGTCGAGGTCCCCAGGAGTCTCGTAAAGTGCCCTTCAATGATCCCAATATTATCTTCTTTCGTATTGCATACATTGCCATTTGAGTTTAGCAATAGGGGAATCAATTCTCTATTTTGTTTCCATTTAAGGATGCGGCACATCTCTTTGGTGGGTTTGTCAGCTTCGCCAGCCCACCACTCCTTGAAGGAAATTTGTAAATTTTTCCTTTGTATTTCTTCCTCATATCTCAATAGTGCTCTGATTTTTCGTAGACCATTCTGGGATTGAGCTTTTCCTTAGTTCACTTGCTCCTCAAGTCTCCAGAGTTTTATCATATAGAGCTTCTCTACGTACCATCTTCAACGTCGAGTAGTAGCTGGTTGCGAGAACGACCTCAAAAAGTGACTAAATTGTTTTGCTATTTTTAACTATCCATAAATGTTAGTTTCTTTTTTAAAATGGCGGTTCAACCGAAGCCTACTCTCCCCAACTTTTAACTTTGAAATTGCAATTGTACAAGTGAACTGGCCTAGTACCCATGCGGGCCCCCATATCCCACAAAGCAGGGGTTAGAGTGCTCAAAAGTGACAAGAGAGGAATAGTTTCAACTGGAAATATCATGGTTTACATTGGTCTTAGGCCCACACTTTCCTCCCAATAGTGAGGATTGAATCTGCGCCACTACCTCAAGAAGCAGATGGCATAGCTAGGCTCTAGTTTCAACTGGAAATATCATGGTTTACATTGGCCTTAGGCCCACACTTTCCGCACAATCGTGAGGATTGAATCTGCACCCCTGCCTCAAGAAGCAGAAGGCCTAGCCAGCCTAGCTAACATGCACGGACATGTTAATCCTTATTCGTTCCCTAATAACTATCCATAATGTCAGTCTTTGTTCTTTCCCTAAAAATCAAACAAATCACCTCATGGGTGAGTGTGTTTCTTCGTCCCCAATCTTTAGATTAGTTTATCATTTTTATTCAGCCAAAGCAAGGGACTACTTTGAAATTAGTGTTGAAAACAAAGGTAAGCCACAGCCCCCATTTACTCAAGAGAACATCCCCATTTATTCAAGAGATCAGCTCATTTACCCATGCAAGCCCCATATATTCCAAAATTTCATCCATATATTGCACTACCCTATTAATATATTTTCTTAACAACCAGTGTATCAAAAGACCATGCCTGTCTACTACAAATGGCTCAATCTACCATGCCTATTTACAAGTCGCTCGTATAACTGGACAAGAATCATAATCGTTCCTTTGTAAAACAGGGAAACACTACCTTGTAGCTGGTTAAGAAAAAATACGACATAGCAGAGTGTCACAAGATGGAGAAGAAGAAGAGAAATTTGCTCTTTTATATACAACTGCAGACCGCATATATCCAGGCGGCCGTGTAGAATACGGCTTCAAAAACCATATATACAAGCGTCTCTCTCTCTCTCTCTTCAAAATCTTCATTCACGCCAATGCGTAATGCGCCTATTGTCTCAGGGGTTGCATCCAGGAGCGGCGGTGTTATTCCCCGTCGAAGCAGGCGCCATTGCTGCTCAGTCAGGCCCAGGCTCTCCAGGCCCCCCCGCTGCTGTCCCAGCCGGTGCTTGGCCTATAGTTGTGTGGGTTATGACCACGGTTGGTACGCCTGCCGATGACGGCGTAGAAGTGTTAGTTGCTCCCGCCACCTGAGGAGATGCCGTAGCTGCGTCTTTCACTGTAGGTTGATTAACAGCAGGAGCCGTCGTCCCCCCTATACTAGTTTGGTCGTTGAAGCTTGTCGGTGGACACACTCCGCCTGCTGTGCCTCCGCCAGCCTGGTTGCTAACTTGCGTTGGCGGCCTCGTTGCTCCTCTCCCTATCCCTGCTCTACCTGCTCTACCCGCAGGCACGTACCCCAGGTTGACATTATGTTGCGCGGCGGCCTGCATAGACGCCGCCACTCCGCCGGCGGATATAGGAGTTCTCGGATCGGGACTGTTGCGCGCCTCCGCTCTGCTTACGGCACTCGTGTCTTGTGGAGTCGCTATCTTGTCGGATGGTAAATAAGCCTTTGCACCCTGCGTCATTAGCGTTCATATAAATCAGTAATACTATCCGAAAACACCATCGCGAACAAACCTGATTGTCTTCTCTGTTTACAAATCGGAAACATTGGACCACAAAACGGAGTCGTCTGTCATCCAGCCTCACCTCATACACGAAACACAGATCTAAACGCAGTAGCCGAACAGAAACCAGTGGTGTACCTCGAGAGCGTCGCCGAGCGTTGCATTCTGTTGGGTGTCTACCAAGTGCTGTGCGTATGAGGCAGGGCCTCCGGAGATCCCTGTCGGTATTCCAGTGGCACGTCCTTCCGCGCTCTGAATAGCCCTTGCATCTTTGACCTCAAGAGGTTTGTCATGAGCTCTTTTGGCAGCATCTTCGAGTGCCTGCGATTTCACAAACGTAGATGAAATCCTACGACAAGCACAAAGCTGGAACAGTGAAAGCTCTGGAAGAAAGAAGTCTTACATCTCCAACAGTCCTCGGCTGTTGTGGAGAGGGCATCGTAATTGGGATTTGTTGCTGTTGCTGTTGCGTTACAGGAGCTGTTGCCGGAGAAGCTTGGGTATCCTGTTGCTGCTGTGCATAAGCCATTTCTGCCGCGATAATCAAACTCAGATGTACGTGACCCAAAACGCCAAGTGAATCGAACTCGATACACGCATGAAAATTAAGAGTTCTCAATTTATCACAGAGCTCATGGATCAGCGGGCAAGGTCATGCTAACAGGTGGTTAATTACGTGTCATGGAACGAGGTGAATAAACTTTGCGTATTTCGCATGTGGCAGATAAGCCACACAAAGCGCTTCCAGTTCATTCATTCTGAAAGAAGACACAAACTTTTTTTTAAAATGGAGGTTCGGCCGAGGCCTACTCCCCCCCTGACTTTAACTTTGAAATGAACAACTGTACAAGGAAGGGCATAGTACCCATGGGACCCCCCTTATCCCACAAGAACAGGGGCAGACGAGGTAGACGGCCCGAAGGCACATACAACGAGGTAGACGGCCCGAAGGCACAGCGGAGTTAACGCCCGAAGACTGGTTTCAACGCCCGAAGGCGGTTTACATATCCCGCAGCGCTGGGGGGTTGAACCCTCGCCCCCGCCTCAAGAGGCGAGGGACCCAACCACTAGACCAGGCATCTTGGGATCGAAGACACAAACTTAAAAAGAATGCACTCGATAGATCTTAACATTATAGTTCTCGAAGAGCAATATTTTAGTGGTAACAGAGTGTTGGATTGCCTTCAGACTTCATTAACCGTTGTGTGTGTTTGTTCTTGTGTGATTTTTCTTTTAAGTAGCAAACTCTGTGTGTGATTTTCTTTTAAGTAGCAAACTTTGTGTGTGTGTGTTTGTTCTTTCAAATTTTTAATGTAAAACTATGTGTGATTTTTCTTTTAATTAGCAAACTCTGTGTGTGATTTTTCTTTTAAGTAGCAAACTTTGTGTGTGTGTGCGTTTGTTCTTTCAAACTTTTAATGTAAAACTGTGCGTGATTTTTCTTTTAATTGGCAAACTCTGTGTGTTTAATCTTTCAAACTTTAACCTAAAAGTAGAGTAATCTAAAAATCAAATTTTGTGTATTTCTTCTATAAATATAAAAAATATGTGTATGCTTGTCTTTGTTCTTTCATATTTTTAATTTGAAAGAAGAGTGATGCTAAGATGAAACTCCAAAGAATAAAACGATGAATCAATTCTGATTAGTTTTCGAAGCATCCATGTTTACTTGTTCCTCTCCGCTTTTGAGTAAAGAAATTAAAATGGCTACTAGTGCATGTCTCTCTAAAGTCTCAAATTTCTGGTATATCAAGGAATGAGATAAAAACAGTTTAAGTCTCCATGTACAAGATTTCTAGATAACACGTTTGTTAACCTCTTGTCACTCTCGCTCCCCCTTTATTTGTAATCTTCTCTCCTCAATGTCATTTCATGTTTTTCTTAAATACTAATGGTAGTAACAACAACAAAAAGTCAATAATAAAAGTCAATAATTAGAACAGTATTTATAAAGGTGTTTCTCGTGATGGCATATGGGTAGACAAGAAAAAACCAGTAGTCATAAGAGCAAATGGATCGCTTCAATTTGACCATGCAAGACATTCACCATAGTATCCTATTTGATTCTTGGACCCAAAGGTCCATGCTTGAAGGGGTCTCCTAAAATGAGCCACGCAAAATTAGATTTATCTTAATGGTATCCATCCAAGACATGTGCTCGAATACGGAGTCGGGAACTTTCTCAATTCTAGAATGAGAACTTAGTTTGTAGGAAGATCAAAGATTTGGGTGTTGTTCATTGAATTCCATCCACATTACCAAAATTTAGAGCTCTCAGTTCGGCCCTATAAGAAAAGTGATTAGAGACACAATCAATATGCGGAGAGTCCATCATAAAAAGATGCAACATTTCAAATAAAATAAAAAAAGATCATGCTTAATACGAGGCACACAAAGATAATGAGGGAAGAGGGCCTTTGACCAATCCAAAGATCAACAACTAGATTCTCCCCTAAAGATTTGTTGTAAGATCCCAAAGGTAGTTTTAATGGATCAACTCTACACATGAATGCTTCAAACAAGCTTAATATTATTCTTTTATTTTTGAATATGAACGGCATTAAATCGTAGAGAAACAAAACAACAAAGTCCTTATCAAAGAGTTGAGAACAAAAGAATCCATATGATTAAAGAAAGATAATAAATTGAAAAGTTACAAATGAAGAAGACGATTCTTGGAAAAAGAGAAAGGGAAAGATCAAATATGTAGGGCTTCCACAATCGCAAGCTACTCCAATCAAAATCTTCTAATCACTCAAGAACAATAGAATAGAGAAAAAAGAACTCGCACAAGGTAAGGGAAAGTATGATGTGATCGTTGAGTAGACAAGATATGACATAGAGAAAAAAAAAGATATGGTATTATAGATTTGAATAAGATATGAAGCCTCTACCTCTTGAAATCACAAGGTAATCCTCTAATTGTTGGCCTCCTCTTGCATGACAGAATGAATCTCCCTGAAACAAAGTTGATCATCCCTCCTCAAGGAAGTGTATGATCCACCAAAATTTGCAAACTTCATGTCTCACTGTGTTGCATGCCAACTTTCACACAAACATGCATTTTAGTGGTCGACTATGAAGTATTTTGAGGGTGACGCACCATAGTGCACTCTCAGTGCACTCTCTTTCTTGAGAGCTCCATGAAAATATCCTCGGAGTAGAAAATCGAGCTCCAAGTGTTGCACACAGTACTTTTCACAGAGGTTGCATAATACACAAAAAAACACAGTACTCAAGGAGCATGAACATAGACTTCTTAGATGTTACAAATGTGGTCGAACTTACAGTCCCTGGTTGACCAGACCACTATATGTTTTATTAAAGAACATACACAAAAGTGTTCGGTGGCCATTTGGCCTTTCACATGGACATTAATGGTAACAATCTCCCACTAAGGGCCAATATGGCCAAAGTAACTATGGGAGAAAAATGAAGAATGATAAAGAATACCTGAGTGTAAGTATACAAACTATACCTCCCACCTGATGCACATGTTACACAATATACAAGTGACTGTGTAAGATCATGAATCAAGTAACCCCCACCAAGTGACAACACCTGTGGTAGAGCTTTATTCAAAGCATCTGCAACATTATCATGAGTATGAACTTTCTCAAGAATAATATGCTCAGTGGCTAAGCAATCTCTAATGAAGTGATACCTCTCCTCAATGTGCTTGGTTTTTGCATGATAGATTGGATTCTTAGCCAAAACAATGGCACTCTAACTATCATTGGGCAAATGGGGTACATGGTGAGGTAGATCCATATCACAAGCAAGACGAGAAAGATGCAATGCGTCCTTACATGCCTCACTTGCTTCAACATACTCTACTTCTATGGTGGAAACAATTACATTCTTGAAGATGAGATCTCCAAGAAATAGCCCCTCCAAAAAAATGAAAAATGTACCTTGATGTAGAATTATGATTGTCGACACAACCAGCATAGTTAGAATCTGTGTAGCCAATAATGGATGCTTTTCCTCTACCTAAGCATAGACACTTGTCCTTAGTGCCACTCAAATATCTCAAAATCATCTTGACCGCTTCCCAATGTTTCTTACCAAGATTATAAATATATCTGCTCACAACTCCAATTGCAAATGCAATGTCTGGTCTCATAGCTACCATAACATACATGAGACTACCAGTAGACTGATAAAGAATTTTGACCATAAACTTTGCCAAAGGTACTAAATCCCAAGTACCCTGCTTATGAATAGAATCCAACTCACTCTTCATGGCATGCTCCCACTTGACATGATCAGTTGTCTGCATAGCCTCTTTGTAGCAAGAAGGCTCACCAGCATCTGTTAGCATAACAAAATCCAAATCTGGAACATATCTATCAGGTGGATGTGAGACACGTGTAGAGAGTCTCAATGGCTACTGAATAAGAGCATTGGCAGACTGATCTGATTGGACATTCTCTTGAGCATCCCTATGTGCATCATTTTCATGAATGCTAACTGGAGGACTAGTATCCTCAAACACACTCTTCTCACTTCAACCTCCTTAATGGGTTGTTTATGCATTTTAGACTCATTGAAAATGACATCACTACTTGTGATTATTGATTGTGTTTTAGGATCCCATAACTGATATCCAAATTTTCCTTCTCAACCATATCCAAGAGAAATGCTTTTCGCTGACTTATGTTCCAACTTTTATCTAAGATTCTTGGGTATATGAACATATGCTTCACACCCAAAAACTCGAGTATGATCATAATATGGTAGCTTCCCTATCCATAACTCTTGTGCCACTTTTAGACCTTTGGCAATACAAGGTGAAAGGTTAATCGCGTGAGTTGTAGTCAATACTGCTTCTATTCAAAAGCCTTGTGAAAGATTTTCATGATGCCACATAGAAACTACTCTATCTTAAATAGTTCTATTCATCCTTTCAGCTACAACATTTTGTACTAGGATAAGGAGCTATAAACTCTCTATGAATTCCTCTAGAATGACAAAAAAGGCCGAATAAATGTGAGGTATACTCACCCCCATTATCTGAACGTAAAGCCTTAAGATTAGTTCTTTTTTCAGTCTCAACTAAAGCAAGCCATTTTCTAAAATTAGGGAATACCTCATCCTTTGTTTTGATAGGATATACCCAAAGTTTTCTAGTAGCATCATCCATGAAAGTGAAAAAATAAAGAGAACCCCCTAATGACCTTGTGGGCATAGGACCACGCACATTTGTATGAACAAGATCTAAAGGCTGAATTGAAGAGTGAATGTGCATTTTGTGCATATTCCTAGTTTGCTTTTCATATTGATAATGCTCAAAAAACAAAAAATCAAAGAAAGAGAACACACGTAAGTAGCCAGAATGAGAAATATTTTCCATTGCACTATGTGATATATGGCCCAAACGGCCATGCCAAATACAAGCCATGTGTTGTTCAGTAACAACTAACAAGTGTTCTTTTTGTGATACAAATAAAGGATAAAGTGAGCCCACTTTGCTTCCTTTTTCAATAAACATATTGCCCTTTGATATGCAAAAGGATCGAGCATAGAAGACCACCTTGTAACCAAGGTCATCAAGTTGATCAATTGATATCAAATTGCGTGATAACTGAGGTACATGGTGTATATTATGCATAGTAAATTTTGAAACATCAATGAACTGCACAACCACATCTCCAATACCCACAATGTCACATTGGTAAGAGTCACCAAGTCTCACAGTACCAAGAGACTTTGCTGCATAATTAGAGAACCATTCTCTATGTGGTGTCATATGGAAAGAAACACTAGAAGCTAGCAGCCAGGTGTGGGAAAGAGAATCAGCCATAAGACCTATCAGTTGGCAAAGTACTATCAAGTTTTAACACATCAACATTATAAAAAATAGAATTAATTTCTTCAATCTTCACTATCAAAGTAGATGGTGCAGGTAGCTATTTAACATGCTCATCAACATTCTCTCCTTTACCTTTAACATTCTTTAATGTATTTTTTCTTCATGTGTCCTTTCTTATGATAATAATGGCATTCCATATCGCTCTTCCTTGATTTACTTCTACTCTTATTCCGTTGACCATTCTTTTTTTTGTTCTTGCTCCTACCATGTTGCTAATTCTTTCCTTGGTAAGAATTATGAACATTATATGCATCTCCACTCTAAGTACCAAACATGATTTTCTACAAATCTCCTCACTCAAGAGTGCTCCACATATGTCATCATAGAACAGTTTACCACCAGGTGCACTATTGCTAATAGCTGTGCAAAATGTATCCCATGATGATGGCAAGGTGCATAACAACAAGGCTGCTTTCATTTCATTATCCATATCCATTTTTTGAGCCTATAATTGGGAGAATATAGCATCAAACTCATTTAGATGAGCGGCAACACTATCTGTGTCCTTCATGCAAAGGTCATATAACTTTCTCATCAGATACACTTTATTTGATGTCGTCTCTTTTTCATATGTATTGCATAACTTCTTCCAAAGCTCCTCTGCACTTTCACAGTCTAATACTATAAAGTATACATTATCTGCCAAGTGCAATTGAATGGTAGACTTAGCCATTTCATTTAACTCATCCCAATCATTCTCATCCATGTCAGCATGCTTGTTTGAGATTCCATTTACTGGCTTCCATTACCTCCTCTGAATCAGAAAATCTTTAATCAGATTCTTGCATAGAGCAAAGTTTGTTCCATCAAATTTTTGGATCTCAAAATGGTCTTTACCCTACAAGTTATAGCTCCTCCTTGGAACAGTGGCACTAGAACCTGATCCACTAGATGTTCGTGAGACCTCTGATGCCATGATGGTGGAGAGCCGAATAGAATGATAATGGAGCTAGAAGAGTCCAAACCCCACTAAGGCTCATTGATGACCAAGTGTTAGATTCTGGGAGAGAATTCAACAACCTTCCCAGAAAAATGAATTAATGAACAGTAATGACCAACCAAAAGGAGTATGTGAGAATAAATGTGTTCACACCAATAAGTGTATCAATGAGTAAATTGACCACTGTATAGTTGACAAAAACAAAATTCTAGAAAACTTTTGTTAGAGAATCCTCTACAAAATGAGCATATGAACAATGTCAAAATCTCATAAAACTATTAGTACTGACATGTTTACTTGCATAGTGAATCACTAAATCCACTCGATACAATCAGTTACCCAAAAGAATCCAGCTAGGCTTATCAGGCACCTATGAACAATTATCATACATCTCCTATGGCGAGGTTGGGTAAGTCTTCCACCTGCATCACCAAAGAGACCCTGACATCTGTGTGTCTCCTAGTTAAGAAAACTTCACCAGGACCCTCTTTATCAAACACAAAAGGGTTTATGCAAACATTAATCGCTATATCAATGACCACATGGACGTACATAAGCGGTATCCACAAAACTGGTCATAGTGAGTATGTGTTCAATATATGCAGTAAAATGGCATTGAAAGGCTGAATTCACGGCTCCAACACTAGCCAACAATACCTGCAAGTACTTTAGGCTCAACTGCATAGATTTGCGATGGTTGCTCCCACTACAACTAAAACCTTTCAAGAAACGTGTAGATTAACTAGTGTGGCTGAAAACACAGCCCCAAAAGGTGAACATTCATTGTTGAAGAAATACAAAGAACATTCTTCTTGATGTTCTTGGCCCTTTGTGAAGAGAACTATCCACAAACATACTCCAAAATGGCTCCAAAAACAACCCAAAAATTCTTCAAAAATAGGCTTTGAAAACAAAGGATGAAGCTTTGAGGACCCAAAAATTGTTGAAGATAATGTCAACCTTAGTATTTTCCCTTCTTCAAGCACCACAAGAGTGTAGCTTAGTGTAAAGAGATTGCCACAGTTAAGGGAGCTTTGGGGGGAATAGTACTAGGATGGGTGACCTCCCAGGAAGTACGAGGAACCTCCATCTTCCTTGATGGTTGAGGTCCTCCCTCGCACGCAGCCAACGACACCAACGGTGACTTCGGTGACTTGGATGACAAGGTATGCCAAGGTATATGACTTGGTCACTGCCTTAATCGTAAGCCTTGGGTGGGTGGGGGGGTGCTCACTTTGCTCGCACAAAAGGAACAAAGCTTTTGCGTCAAAATGCTCTGATACCAGTGAAGTATTTCAAGGGCAATGCACCATAGTGTGCTCTCCTTCTTGAGAGCTCCATGAGGATATCCTTGGAGTATAAAGCCGAGATCCAAGCACCACACATGGTATTCCGCATAGAGGTTGCACAATACGCAGAAAAACATAGTACTCAGGGAGCATGAACATAGACTTCTTAGTTGTTAATAATGCAATCAAACTTATAGTCTATGGCTGACCAGGACACTATATGTTTTATTAAAGAAATATACGAAAAGTGTTCGATGGCCATTTGGACTTTCACATGGATAATAACAATAACAAGCTACTTTCTTTAGTGGCACTTGTTAAAAGTAGAAGAAAAAGCAACAAAAATCCATATCGGATGATATCACATATGCAAAAGAACACATATGCATCAAAATCACTAATTGAAATGATAACTGTGAGCCTTGTAACTTAAAAGTAGTGCAATGACCTTCAAAATCATGGGCCCTATACTCAAAAGTAGTGTAGAATTCCAAAATGCTTATGAGAGCCAAAAATGTTTAGCTCTTCGATCTGCACAATAGTGTTAGAGACACCCTATGTCCAAATTGGCCTCCAAATATTTTTTTAGGCTCTATAACTTTAGAGATTGTAGAGAGAGTAAATTCAAGGCATTATGTTACAATGAACAAACTCTAGAGCCGAAAACAAAGTACATAAAACATGATTCACAAATTTTTCATAGAGACACTTTTATTCTCCTATGCATGATCTACCTTTGTCTCATACAACATTGTTCACGATTCTTTCATCTTCATGTTTAATTTTCAACTAGAAAACATGATGCAAATGATTTGTAGAGAGAGAATATAAAACTTGTAATCCCTAAACTTTGTCTATATGCATAAAATCACCTATGTATTCATTCTAAACATTTTCCTTAAAATGTATAACAAAAAGCTCAAAATGAATTATTTCACTATCAAAAGGCTTATTAAAACTCTTCTCCCTTTCAAGAACTATATTCTAAGAGTTGGAAAGAAGGATAATGTGCTAGAAAATGATTTAGGTTCACCTAGATCAAATCATCAACTAGATATGTGTGCTATTTTACCAAAATATCTACTGTGGGTCGATTTCTAAGTAATCTCTCCCTCCTATCTAATACTATTTCATGCCGAAGATCAAAAGAGCTATCATCTTTCAACTTATAATCATCCTACAAAACATGAGAGACATTAGGTTCATATCTTTTAAGTAAATGAAATATAAGATGCATATTTAAATGTTCATGCTATTCCAGTAAATAAGCAAGAGATCCAATCTTTTTCAAACCTTTAAAAGGACCTATGTATCATGGAGAAAGTCTATGATCCTTCCCTGACAACAAGTTACATTGATGATGATTGACCTTAAGAAATACTATGTCATCTATTTGAAATTGACGCGTTCTTCTCTTCAAATCAGAAAATTTCTTTTGTCTTTTTTGAGCTTTGTTTATGTGATGCTTAATTTTTCCAAGTTCTTCATCCATATTCTTGAGCATTTCTTTAGATACTTCTATTTTACTTGAAAAAAATAAAAAAATAAGGCAGAATCAAACAATTATAACCACACATAGCCTTAAACATAGTCATTTTTATGAATGCATGCCATGCACTATTGTATGCAAACTCAAGTAAGGGCAAATATTCACTCTAATGATCTTGCTTTTGATTCACGTACATACACAACATATGTTCAAGTACCCGATTAATCCACTTGGTTTCCCCATTAGTCTATGAATGGAAAAATGTACTCATACAAAGTTGAGTACCAATTGAAACAAACATTTCTTTGCAAAAGTTTGATTCAACCTAGATTCTCTATTAGAAATTATGTTTTTAAGCATTCCATGTAGTCAAAAAATTTCTTTCACAAGAATTTATGCAACATTCAAGGCAGTATCAATCTTTTCCATAGGAAAGAAATATGTCAATCAATTTCCACAAATATACTTTCATGTTTACTTGTTGTAGGAAATTTAGTGATGAAATCCATAGAGATAGATTCCCACTTCTGATTTGGAACATCCAAAGGTTGAAGCGTTCCATGCATTCTTTTAAAATTTCTTGACATATTTGACCCCCTGTTTGCATGCAAAAAATGCAAAATAGGTGCATAAAAAGAATCATGTTTCAGTTCTTTTTGAATTTGATTGAGGAAATATGAATTTATTAAAGAATGGAGACAACATAAAGGTATTGACCCAATGCATCAAATAGTGGTTGCATGAAAATCTTTATTATTTATTTTCAATTCAAACTTAACCCCTAATAATAATGTCTCCAATGCTTACATGCATGTACAACATCAAGAATTTCTAGATCATCAATAGGATAATTAAGTTCATGTTTTCTAAATTTTTGGACTCATATGTGAGACGTACCATCTTGTTAAACAACATGTCCTCTTTGAATACCACTCGCATTGCATTAAACCACAAAATGTGCATCCCATTTTTGGTATTTTCTGTTGGTGCAGACCAATCACCAATTGAAGATTTGAAGCAAAGAAGATGGATACATTCACAGAGTAAAAGACATGTACACATATGTACATTAGTTAAGACATAGGTTACATATGCTTATGCTTTGATAAAAAATCTGTACATAATTGCCTATATATACTTTTGAAAAATGTCGGGGCATTGAGAGAAAACAAGGAGAGACAATAGGAGATCATGAGATTTGTGTATTGAGAAGTAGAAAATGTCATTAGACATGTGTGAAGTAAGTTGAACTCTCCATCCTCACTCAGTTGTAATTTCTGAGAAATAGAAGGAAAAATTGCGCCCGATGTTTCTGTGTTTTCTCTCTGTGTGATAGATCTTTTGTGAATTCCTTTTGGAGATATCTAAGTCCATAGTTAATCAATCTATGGCTAGAGTTTGAGAGTCTAATTGTGATTAGGCTAAGAGAATTGTGTGTAGGAACATTTGCATGTGAGAAAGTACTCACTGGTTCCTGAAACAGGCGCAAATTTTGATCTTAATGATTTGATCATTTCTCACTCCACAGTTTAAAGTTTTGTGCAAGTAAGCACTTAATCTTTAAGTTGGAAGGTAAGCTACTCGTGGCTAGAAGCATTTGCTTAAACGGGTTTTATACTGAGAGAATTGAAGTTAAGAAGTTAGGGGTGTCCAAATCGACTTCTCAGAAGTGCAGATTTAGACATAGCTGACTTGGTAAGTAGATTTCTCAATATCTACTGAACCTTTTGAAGTAATTTAAATTGGAGAAGGTGCGAAATCTTTAGGCGACACCTTGTGCAAAGTTTCATCAAAAACTTTACACATTTACTCAGTCAATGAGCAAGATCTATGCAGTAGACTTTCTGAGAAAATTCCTTCTTCACAGTTTAGTCAAGAAATTGATATTTGGTCATTGATAGTTTAAATTGGTGAAGGTTTTAACTTACTCTTGATATAGAGTTGTTCTAAATTCAAGAGTAGGTTGTTTCTTTTGGAGATTAACACTCTCCATCAGTGGTATCAGAGCAGGAAACATCAAAATCAAGGAAAGGAGGATCCTGACTGCTGCAGATTCAAGAAAGTCAACAATTGAAGAACTAAAAGGTGAAAGCTTGAAGGCAAAGCTTGAGGAGGAGACTATACGACATCAAGAAAGACAAAGGGACTCTAATTTGAAGTAAAGGTACATATATTGTTCATAAAGCTTGAAGATTTCAATACAAAGGTGGACACAAGATGGGAGATTCTCTACAGATAGAGAAATTGGATAGGGAAAACTATCCTGCATGGTCAATGAGGATGGAAGCTCATCTTATGAGCAAAGATTTAATAGCTTATATCACAGGAGAAGAAGAGAAGCCACAGTTCAGAGATCCTAGTGTTCCAACTAGGGAAGAGTTAGCAGATTTGAAAAATTGGATGAAGAAAGATGCTCAAGCTAGGAGCATTATATATATGGCAGTCAATGATTACTTGTTACCTCATATTCGAGGTCTTGAAAGTGCAACTGATATTTGGAATGCTTTGGAGGAGCATTTCCAGAATACTACTAAGTCAAGAAAGGCATCCTTATGGGCAGAGTTTACCACCTTTAAGAAGAAGGCTTCTCAATCCATTTCAGACTATGTGACAAGAATGAAAGATATTGCGGATGCTTTAGGAGCTGTTGATGAAGACATTGAGGAGGATAAATTGGTAAGGCAAATTCTTACAGGTTTAAGAGGTGATGAAAAATGGAAGCCATTCATTTTATCTACAGAATTATCACTTGATCATTTCACTCCTGATTTAAATCAGTTGCTAGGTCATATGCTAACATTTGAGCAGGATGTTAAAGGAGATGGTGACAAAAGTACAGGTCATGCAATGTACTCAAAGGACAAGAAGAAAGCTAACAAAGGAAAGCAACAATCAGGTGAAGAAGAAGGCACAACTAGTCAAGCCAACTTCCTAAGAGGTAGAGGAGGTGGCAAAGGTAGAGGAAGAGGCAGAAACAACAAAGATGGAGGCAAAGCTTGTTGGATTTGTGGTAAGACAAATCACTTAGCTAATGATTGTTGGCACAATACTCAGAGTAATAATGGATATAGTCAAAATTATAATGCAAGAGGAAGAGGTGGTAGAAATCAAAGAGGTAATTTCAGAGGCAGAGGTAGTAGGGGTTACTTTGGAAGAAATGCAGGTAGAGGTTTCCAAAGTCAACAATATAACAACACCTACTACAATTATGCTTCAGATCAAAAGGAAGATTCAACATTGATAATGAATGCAACTTGTGAAAGGCAGAGTGAAGATCGAAGAGTCTTCTACATTGATTCAGGGTGTAGTAATCACCTGAGTGGTAATATAGCCTTGATGACTGATTTGGAGAATAAGGTATCTAATCATGTTGTTCAAACAGGTGACAACACAAAGCACAATGTGAAGTCAATTGGATCAGTGAAGGCCAAGGATGGTAGCACCTTATTGAGTAAGGTCTTGTATGTTCCTACAATTCCTAAGAATTTGATAAGTGTAGGACAAATTGTGGAAAAAGGTTATGAAGTAAGGTTCACTAATGAAGGAGTGTTTGTGGAAGACCCTAGCAATGGGTATAAACAAATTGTTTCAGGGAAGAAAGAAGGAAGATTGTTCACATTGAAGATTCAAGGTAATATTGGTCATGCCATGTTCACATATGGAGGACATAAGATCTCTGAGTTAGATCTTTGGCATAAGAGGCTTGGACATTTCAATGAAAGAGGTATTAAAGACATGATTAACAATGGTTCAGTGCTTGGTTTGCCTAATGTTGCAGGTCAACATATGACATACAGATGTGAGGCATGTCAATTAGGTAAGGCTCATAAGCTTTCCAACTCCAAGCATGGTTTTATGTACTCAGAGAAGCTTGAGTTGGTACACACAGATGTGTGGGGGCCATCAAAGGATTTCAGTATAAATGGGTCAAGGTATTATGTGATTTATGTTGATGATGCTACTAGATGGATCACTATTTATGTGATCAAAGATAAGTCAGAAGTGTTTAATACATTTAAACACTATCATGCATATGCAGAAAGAATTACAGGACACAAGTTGAAAAGACTAAGGTCAGATGGAGGGGGAGAGTATTTCTCTAATGAATTCAGTAATTACTTGTGGGATGCAGGTATAAAAAGGGAAGTTACTTGCAGGTACTCTCCTCAACAAAATGGTGTAGCAGAAAGGAGAAATAGAACTCTTGTTGAGTTTGCAAGGTCCATGATGAAAGAGAAAAATTGCCCTAATTATTTGTGGGCTGAGGCTGTAAATACAGCTACTTATTTGGTCAATAGGTTACCATGTAAAGCTTTGCAGGGAATGACACCTTATGAGGCATGGTGGGGTAAGAGACCTACACTAGACCATTGCAAAGTATTTGGATGTTTGGCCTATGCATATGTGCCATCACAATTAAGGCACAAATTGGAACCTAAAGCTGAAAAATATGTGTTTATTGGTTATGATGATAAGCAGATGGGATACAGGTTGTGGAATCCATCCACAAAACATTTTCTTGTATCAAAAGATGTTACATTTGATGAGCAAGGTACTTGGTATGCAGGTACTATCAATCTTAATACAGATGACGAAGAGATTGTGAGCCAAAGGAAAGGTAAGTCAAAGGTTCAAATAATTGATGAAGAAGAGAATAATGAAGTGCAGGTTGAAGTGGAAGAAACACCAAGATTTGATCCTGAATATGAAGAACCAGAAACCTCAAGAAGTGGAGAACTTAGGAGGTCTACAAGGAACAAATGGCAACCTACAAGGTATAGCTATGATACTTCATTTCTGGCTACCAAAGATTATGCTTACATAATTAAAACAGATGAAGACCCTTCTACATATGAAGAGGCAAAAGGTAAAGAAAATTGGGAGAAAGCTATGCAAGAAGAATATGATGCATTGTTGGAGAATCAAACATGGGATTTGGTTCCAAAGCCAAATAGTCAGAAGATCATTGGATGTAAGTGGGTTTATAAGACAAAAAGATTTGCAGATGGAAGAGAGTCTAGGTACAAAGCTAGACTTGTTGTCAAAGGATTTGCTCAGACATATGGTGTTGACTATGATGAGACTTATAGTCCTGTGGCAAAGATGACAACCATCAGGACACTTATAGCTATTGCTGCATGTAAAGGTTGGAAGTTATGCCAACTTGATGTAAAAAATGCTTTTTTGAATGGTTATATTTCAGATGATGTATTCATGGAGCAACCTCAAGGGTTTAGAGATAAAAGGTATCCAGATCATGTGTGCAAGCTCAAGAGAGCTTTGTATGGCTTGAAGCAGGCCCCAAGGGCATGGAATTATAGACTTGTAAAGTTCTTGAAAGAACTTGGATTTCAGGTGTCTAAAGCAGATAGTAGCTTGCTTGTCAAAGCAAGTGATAATGGTTTCATATACATGTGCATATATGTTGATGATATAATCCTTACAGGTACAGATGAGGAAGGAATACAAAGACTAAAGAAGCAAATGGAAAAGGAGTTCAAAATAAGTGACTTGGGAGACTTGTCATACTTCTTGGGCATGGAGATTACATATACCCAACATGGAGTATTTGTGACCCAAGAAAGGTATTTGAAGAACTTGTTAATCAAGTTTAAAATGGATGATTGCAGGGTAGCACCTACACCAATGGAGGTGAATCACAAATTGAGTAAGTTTGAAGGTGAAGAATTCAAGGACATGAGACAATATCAGAGTTTGGTTGGTAGTCTTATCTATGCTACTTTAACTAGACCTGATTTATCATATGCAGTAGGGGTTTTGTCTCAATTTATGCATTGTCCTAGGAAAGAGCATTGGATTGCAGGTCAAAGAGTGTTGAGATACATTAAGGGTACACTCAAAGAAGGTTTGTATTATGGGTTCACATCAGATACAAACATCAAGATCTATAGTGATGCAGATTGGGCAGGTAATCCAGATGATAGAAGATCAACCTATGGATACATGTGCTATGTGGGAGATAAGTTAATCTCTTGGTGCTCAAAGAAGCAACATACAGTTGCTTTGTCATCTACAGAAGCAGAGTACAAAGGCATGGTTGAAGCTGCAAAAGAAGTGATATGGCTTAAGACTCTCATGAAGAGTCTTGACACTATACAGAACACACCTATCATTTATGGTGATAACATGAGTTCGTTATATCTAGCTGCTAATCCTGTTTTTCATGCCAGGACTAAACATATTGAGATACAATATCACTTTCTAAGAGAGAAGGTGATAGATAAGGAGATTGAAGTCATACATACTTCAACAAAAGATCAGATAGCTGATATGCTTACAAAGAGCTTGGATGGACCAAAGCTACAGAAGTTTAAAGACATGGCAGGTATAAAGAAGATAAGAGAAACCTCAATTGATGATTGAGGGGGAGCTGTTGGTGTAGACCAATCACCAATTGAAGATTTGAAGCAAAGAAGATGGATACATTCACAGAGTAAAAGACATGTACACATATGTACATTAGTTAAGACATAGGTTACATATGCTTATGCTTTGATAAAAAGTCTGTACATAATTGCCTATATATACTTAGTAGTAAATGTCATTAGACATGTGTGAAGTGAGTTGAACTCTCCATCCTCACTCAGTTGTAATTTCTGAGAAATAGAAGGAAAAATTGCGCCCGATGTTTCTGTGTTTTCTCTCTGTGTGATAGATCTTTTGTGAATTCCTTTTGGAGATATCTAAGTCCATAGTTAATCAATCTATGGCTAGAGTTTGAGAGTCTAATTGTGATTAGGCTAAGAGAATTGTGTGTAGGAACATTTGCATGTGAGAAAGTACTCACTGGTTCCTGAAACAGGCGCAAATTTTGATCTTAATGATTTGATCATTTCTCACTCCACAGTTTAACGTTTTGTGCAAGTAAGCACTTAATCTTTAAGTTGGAAGGTAAGCTACTCGTGGCTAGAAGCATTTGCTTAAACGGGTTTTATACTGAGAGAATTGAAGTTAAGAAGTTAGGGGTGTCCAAATCGACTTCTCAGAAGTGCAGATTTAGACATAGCTGACTTGGTAAGTAGATTTCTCAATATCTACTGAACCTTTTGAAGTAATTTAAATTGGAGAAGGTGCGTAATCTTTAGGCGACACCTTGTGCAAAGTTTCATAAAAAACTTTACACATTTACTCAGTCAATGAGCAAGATCTATGCAGCAGACTTTCTGAGAAAATTCCTTCTTCACAGTTTAGTCAAGAAATTGATATTTGGTCATTGATAGTTTAAATTGGTGAAGGTTTTAACTTACTCTTGATATAGAGGTGTTCTAAATTCAAGAGTAGGTTGTTCTTTTGGAGATTAACACTCTCCATCATTTTCAGCTCACTATTTGCTTTAATGATTCAAATGATGTTTGACAAGCATCTGTCCACGCAAATATTGCATACTTTTTAGTCAACTTTGTGAGGGGATTACCTATGGAAATCCTTAATATTTTCTCTCTCATATTGCACCAATTCTAAAAATCTTTGAACATCCCTTATAGTTCTAGGAAAATCAACTAATATTGTTTTCATTGTATCCTGGTCTATATAAATTCCCTCTTTAGATATGACTCTTCCTAGGTAAAAAAGTATGTCTTTTGCCAAAAAACAACTACTCCTCTTTCCATACAAGTTGTGTTCTCTAAGTGTTTGCAAAGTTTTCTAGGGATGTACAACATGCTCACCATCATCTTTAGAGTATAGAAAATGTTGGAGTTAGACGTCTGCAGAAGCACGCGAACAACACAAGGAAGAAGAAGAAGAAGAAGCTTGGAGGGAACATCGCAGAAAATTGGATGATAAAGCAGTAAAATGTATTTTTGTTCGGTATAGTTCTAAAAGTAAAGGCTATCATCTATATCATCCACAGAATAAACGCATTCTGGTTAGCCGTTATGTTGTTTTTGTGGAAGATGCTATTTAGCCATTGCTTTCATGTACTAACGAGACATCTCTTAGCTCCAAAGACATGTATGATACTTTGCTGCCTCTTTTTATAGGTGGACAGTGTTGGTCCTAATGAGGCAACTTCTCAGCCTTTGCAGGTTTCATGTGATGCTGCAGATAATTCCATTTCTGATGCAGATGCACATGATGCACTTATTGATGAGAGAGCTGATATTGAGCAGGCAAGAACTATGCCAAAATGGCTTGTGCAGACCTTGCATGATAGCAAATTAGATGCACCTCTGTCATATCGTACTCGTTCAGGCTCTCATAGTGCCTCTTTTGCATCAGATTGCTATGCTATGGCTGCATCTAGTCTCTGTGATAAGAATGAGCTTGTTTCATTTGATGAAGCACAAAATTCATAAAACTCGATGGCTGCTATGCAATCTGATTATGATGCTATAATGAAGAATGGTACTTGGCCTTATGTGACTTGTCTCCTGGCAAGAAGGCCATTGGCACTAAGTGGGTACACAAGCAAAAGCATAAACCGGATTGTACAGTTGACAGGTATAAGGCTAGGCTTGTTGCAAAGGGTTATGCATAGGAAAGAGGCATTGATTTTGATGAGACCTTTGCACCTACATGTCGTATGACTACTGTTTGGAGCATCTGTGCACTTGCATCTCACCATGGTTGGAATGTACATCAGTTGGACATTAAAACAACATTTCTGAATGGTGACTTGCATGAAGAAGTGTATGTTTTTCAGCCCCGTGACTTTGTGCAGAAAGGGCATGAAAACCAGGTGTGCAGGTTAAACAAGGCATTATATGGTTTAAAGCAAGCACCACGTGCTTGGTATGAGAAGATACATGCCTATCTGATTGCACATGGTTTTGCGAACAGCCCAACTGAAAGCACCTTATATGTTAAGCATGCTACTGATGTGCTTCTGATCATTGTTGTCTATGTTGATGACATGATACTCATTGGTCCTATTGAGAAGCATATTGTTGATTTTAAGGCTGATTTGCATGCCTCATTTGAGATGTCTGATTTGGGGCATTTGCATCACTATTTGGGCATTCAGTTTATGCAAGTTGATGGTGGAATGGCTTTGTGTCAAACGAAATATATTGACACATTATTGCAACATTTTGGCCTTGAAGAGTGTAAGCCTATTCCCACTTCTATGGAGACACATTTACAATTGAGTCTTTATGATGCTAGAGATGCATTTGATGTTGTTCTCTGTCAGCAGGCTGTTGGATGCTTGATTTACTTATGCATTACTCGGCCAGACATTCAATTTGTTGTCTCATAGATGAGCACGTTTATGCATTGCCCAGGAGTCAAGCATTGGTAGGCAGTTAAGCGCATCTTTCGCTATTTGAGTGGTACTCGGCTACTTGGGTTGTTTTATCACAAGGCAAGATCACTATCACCAGATTTGCATGCTTTTTCTAACTCTGATTCGGCTGATTGCTATGACACTCGTGTGTCCACTAGTGGCTTTTGCTTCATGCTTGGTAGCTAACGTATATCTTGATTGAGCAAGAAGCAGCCTATTGTGGCCACTTCCAGTTGTGAGGCTGAGTATAGGGCAGCTTTCACAACGACTGTTGAGTGTGTGTGGCTCAGACTCCTTATGGTTGATTTGGGTGTTGATCAGGCTTTTGCCACCACCATCTTTACTGATAGTCAAAGCACATTGGCAGTTGCGAGGAACCCTATGTTCCATGCTCGCACTAAGCACAGAGGTGCATTATCACTATGTCAGGGAGAGGTTCTCTACTGGGGAGATCAACTTGGCATATGTGTCTATGAAGGAGAACATTGCAAAACTTTTCACAAAGGCTCTGCCTAGGGAGAATTTTGAAGCTTTCCGCAAAGCTTTGAGCTTACTTCCTTTTGTGGAGTGATTTCCACATAGCTTGGCACTTCCTTATACATGAGTGCCAACTCCTTGTTCACCACATCACTCCCAGAGGGGATTTGTTTATATATTTAGGTAGTGATGTGTGTGAACACACTAGGACTGTGGGGGCACTTTTTTCCCTTTAGGAGGTTTTTTTCCCTCGAATTGTATATACGCCTATTGCCCTAATGGGCTAATTATCTTTGTACATTATGGCTAATTTTCAAGCACTAATGCATATTCCAAACAACCAAAAACACGTAGATGAGCAATAGATGGCTGGCAGTCATGCCAAGCCTCATATGGAGTGATAGACTGCAGCGATTTTGTGGGACACCTATTCAGTATATATGCTGGACACATGACAGCCTCAAGCCAGAAACTATGTGGTAAAGCTTGACTCTTGACCATACACCTCACCATCTCCATGAGTGACCTGTTCTTTTGTTCAGCAACTCCATTCTGTTGAGGTGTATACAACACTGTACACTGTTGTTTTATCCCACGTTCAGCCAGAAATGCATTAAAATTAGAAGACATATATTCCCCCCCTCGATCAGAATGGAGGGTGCCCATTTTACATGCTGACAGATTTTCAGCAAAAACCAAAAACTGTTTGAAGCACATGAACACTTCAGACTTTTCCTTCAATGGATATACCCATGCATGCTTGGAAAAATCATCAATGAAAGTCACGAAGTAAAGTTAATTCCCAAAAGAAGGTGTCTGCATAGGACCACAGACATCACTATGTACAAGGTGCAATTTTTGAGTAGCCCGAACTAAACCATCTTTTGGAAAGGACGAACGCTGCATTTTGCCCAAAATAAAGCCTTCACAAACATGTTTTCTAGGTGTCTCAATTTTGGGCAAAGAGGA
This sequence comes from Ceratopteris richardii, assembly GCA_020310875.1. Classification (NCBI taxonomy): domain Eukaryota; kingdom Viridiplantae; phylum Streptophyta; class Polypodiopsida; order Polypodiales; family Pteridaceae; genus Ceratopteris; species Ceratopteris richardii. The sequence goes on along the minus strand of CM035417.1, from coordinate 48,966,815 downwards.
CACCATTTCAGATTTCTGCAGGTGTAGCAAACTAGCAAAATTCAGATGACCAAAGCGTGCATGCCAAAGCTTTGCATATGACATAACCTAAGAATCATTTACTGCACATGCCAAATCATTTACAAATCTTTCATAGTCTATGAGCTTATATAGTCCACGACATAAAATGCCAGAAGCAATAATCACATCGCCATTTGACAGAGCATGAACTGTACACCTATCATCAACAAATTTCACAACCAAGCCAATCTTGGCTAATGCAGAAACTGATAATAGGTTCTTCTTTATCCCTGGCACAAATAAAGCATCTAACAAAGTGAAAGAACTACCATCAGCAGTAGTCAAAATGATCTTACCAACTCCCATAACAGGATAAGAGGAGTTGTTGGCGCATGTAACAGTATTCCCTGTAGGGGCAGGCTCAAGTGAAGAGAAGAAACTGCGTTGTGAGGTAATATGTTTGGTCGCCCCACTATCAAAATACCAAAACATCTGAGTCTACTGTAGACATGCATTGCTCATGAGAAGATGGGTCAAAATTGTAGACAGTAGTAAACGCCCATTCTTCTTCCTGCACAAGATTAGCAGACTCTGTTTTTGGTGTAGAGGCCTCTGCAACAACCATTCAAGCCTCTTTCTTCTTTGCCTCTTTAGCAGCCAGTTTTGGATAGTTCTTTATGATATGATCATTCCCTTTACAGTACTTACAAAACAATTTTTGCTTTTCTAATTTCTTCTCATCTTTATCTTCCTTCTTCGAATATGCAGAATTAGTAGATTTCTGCTTACTAGTTGAAGAGCTCCATTTTCCTTTGCCCTTCTGACTAGCCAAGAAAGCTTGATCTGCAACTCGCATAATGGACCTGTTCTGCCTGGACTGATCTTCTTGCAACAGAACAGAGACTAACTCCTCAAATGATAAGGCATTTGTATTGCCTTTCATCATCAACCGAAGAGTAGAAGCAAAACTCTAATATAAATCAAGAAGACCATTCAGAATGGTCTGCACAAGTGAGCTATCTGGTATAACCTCATCAACAGAAATCAATTGTTCCTTCAAGTCTTTGATCTTTGTTAGGAAACTGTCCATAGAATCACCTTCATTCATGAGCTGACTCTCCAACTGTTTTCGGAGGTAAGCAACACGAGCCTCATTCCTAGCTTGGTACAATGTGGTAAGTGTATCCCAAGCATCCTTAGCTGTTCTGCAAGAGCGAATGCGAGGAATAATGGCATGTTTGACACACAAAGCTATCAGTGCATGTGCCTGGGCATCTCTGCCATCCCAAGGAATCTGCTCTACAGTAGGTGCAACAAAAACTGTAGCATGAACTGGAATATGCAGAATATCATCATCTTCAACACCTTCTGCATCAGCTTCAGTACCTACAGTTGTAACAGTTGCAGGTGTGATAGGACATTTTTTGACACCCTACACAATGTTCCACAGTCCTTTTGCAACCAATGCATGTCGCATCATATAAGCCCATAACGGGTAGTTGGTACCATCCAACTTATCCTCAACAGCCAACATATGGAATATAGCACTGCTTTCAGCCATGGCCACTGACTAAAATACCTTGATGCAGAAAATTGACTATATCTCAAAAAGTTGAACAGAACTGCCTAGACAAATTCCGCTAGACCTGTAACAGACTTTGAGATGCTTATATTGGCGAACAGAAACCGGTATATATACCTTTGGCACAAAAAGACGAAATAGCCTGCACAAGCACTATGATAGTGCGTTCGGAGGCTGAAACGAGTTCAGATCGCAATTTCGACACCACATAGCAGAGCTTTTTTGATCTTGAAAACATGCCGAGTATGCTCACCAAAATTTGTGCTATTCTGAGATTGCAACCGGAGGAGTGTCGACGGCACCCCTAGATGAAGTGATGACCTGCTCTGATACCTGCGGAAGCACACGAACAACACAAGGAAGAAGGCAATAGGCGTATATACAAGGGGGGGGGACCTCCTAAAGAGGGAAAAAAGTGCCCCGGCGGTCCTAGTGTGTTCACACACATCACTACCTAAATATATCAACAGAAAATATATCATAAAAAAATACTAAGATGAATTCACCTAGATAATCATGAGAAATATTGTTTATCAAACACATGAATGTGGCAGGATCATTTGTTCATCCAAAGGTAAAACTATAAACTCATGTGGACATAACGTGTCCAAAAAACTATCTTGGGTATATCATCTAGTTTGATCCTAATTAGGTAATATTCAGATCTTGATTCAATCTTAGTGATTACACTCACTCCACATAATTGACCGAATAGTTCATCTATGTGAGGGAGTGGGTTCTTTTTAAATCATTCTTTTATTCAACCCCCTATAGTCAATGCATAATCTATAAGAGCCGCATTTCTTGTTTTAGAACACAACAGGTGCTCCCAAATGCGAAACACTCGGTCTTATTGAGCCTTTCTTCAAACGGTCATATAATTGAATATTAAACTCCTTTAATTCATCTATGTCAAATATATAGGGTGCTCTAGAATATGGTTATATTCCTAAATAATATTCAATGGCATGGTCAATCTACCCAGGTGGAGGTATAGTAGGTAGGTCTTCTTGAAGTACATATGCATATTCTTTCAAATGATTTTCTACATAATTCGGAAGCTTTTTCTCATTATCTTCCCCATGCAAATCTATCACATATACCTCTAATTATGTGCATGGAAAAGATGAGAATAAGCTTAGGATTATGTGCATCACCTAGGATGTGGATAGATTCACCATCTAGCCTTAAAGTGATTATTTTGTGTCCAATAAATTATTGCATAATTTTGAACTAACCGGTCCATGCCTATAATTGCATCAAACTGTTTCATTTTAATTGCATGGAAACTCCCAAACAAAAACTTATCAGAAAAAGTAAATTTAATGTTTTCAATGTATCCTTTCATATAGTGTGGTCGTTCATTGGCCATCTCCATAGGTATTAGTATCATGTGCATAGAAATCATGGCATATATTGTAATTATATAAGCCCTTGGGAAAGAACTAGTCACCATGCAATGTAAACTAAATTTAGGGCACTTAACTCCATCATATTGTTTGTCAACTATTGCACCTTCCTCAATGATGTTTATCACATTCTCTTGTGTAGGCCAAAAGATTGCCTTGTTTGGGCATTCATATGTTTGATGTCCTTGCTCGCCACAATGAAAACACAAACCAAGTCTTTTTCCCACTCAATAAAGTCACGGACCTACTTCCAATGGATGGGTTGATGCCCTCTTTTGGTTTCTACCTAAACAAGATTATTATTTTGATTATTAAAAGATGAGTTCTTATTTCAATTATTCATGTTTGTTGTGGTAGGTCTCTGTAGCTTGTGTCCCATTGTAATGAATCTAGTTCTGTTAACCTTTTGCATATAAAACTTCTCCACGTTCTCAAAAGTTTCAACCATCCCTACAACATCCAAGAAATGGACACATCTAAATCCTTTCACTTGATAAAAAAGTTTCTCATGAGACCCTTCAATAGAATTTCTCTTCAAAGCATCCTTGATAATTTGCAATGCATATTTGTGAAGATTTAGAAACTTCTCTTTATACTTATCAACAAAAAAGCTCTCACTTTCAATCTTGTTTTGCCAAG
>CM035417.1:48838185-48955685 GCA_020310875.1 Ceratopteris richardii | reverse complement strand
ATAACTCACTTTGTTCCTATGATTGTAAGCTTTCTTTGGATATAATATTAGTATCAAGTTTTCATTATCCTTGATTATGTTGAGCTTGAAAGCTCTTTGGTGTGTTCTCTGCATATTTCCAAGTATATGTGTGTTGGAAGGTACACATAGATGCAAACTACCAGTTTGGACAATTTCTGGTATGTCTTGTGAAGGTAGATTGATACCTCTAAAATTATCCAAATTGAGTGGTCTTTGGCTTGTTGGAAAGCCCATACTGTCTATTGTTACTGTAAAAAATTCCATAGGTTCAATCTTCATTTCAAGAAAGCAATTCAATTTTTGGTGGACTATGGTAGTGAACTATTTGGTCCTAGGAAGGGCCTATCATTCTTATGCTACAACTAGGAGTGGATATACTCTATTAGTGTTATCAGAGATCATCATTGAGCATTGAGGACATCAAGAGGAGGCCTTGAAGTTTCATGAGAGCCAAGGATTGAAGAAAAGACTAGCAAGATTTGAGGAAGGCTTTGAAGCAAGGGGGAGCTTTTATCATCATCGAAAGTTCACGACAAGTGGAGACTCTTGTGGGAAGGTAACATATCATTCTTTCTTACATCTATCACAATCCAAGGAGGGATTAGGAGCCAGTTTATAGTCTCATACATAATGAGAGACTATAATACTCAGATTGAGAAGCTTGAAAAGAGTAATGACCAACCTTGGAAGTTTAGAATCTCTAACTTCCTCATGGGAAAGGGTCTTTGGGGGTTGGTTAGTGGTACTGAGGTGAAGCCATACATAGATCCATATACACCTACTGAAAATCAAAGGAGATCCATTAGAGAATGGGAAGAAAGGGATAGGAGAGTGATCTTCATCCTATCTCAACACATAAGCAAATCCGTGATAGGTCATATCTTAGACCTAGATACATTTAAGAAGGTTTGGGAGTGTTTAGAAGGGTTGTACTCTACCTCTACAAAGGCTAGAAAAATTCAGCTCAAAAATGTCCTCAACAACCTTTGGAAGTCATCAAATAAGAGCATTAATGACTTCATACTCAAAGTAAAAGAGATCTCAGATGCACTTGGTTCAATAGGATGTGTTGTAGATGATGATGACCTAGTTGGCCACACACTTAATGGGTTTAGAGAAGATGATAAATGGAAGGGATTCACAACCTCTATGCATGTAAGGGATTCATTACCAGATTTTGAGCAACTTACTTCTCTTATGGTGACTGAGGAGCTCAACCATGGAGGCAACAAGTCAAAGGGCTGCCGAGAACAACTCTTCTATGCAGGAAAAGGAGGAAGAGGCAAGAGCAACAGGGCTCGTTCAAGAGGAAGAGTAGAAGCAACTACCAACAAGGCAGCCAAAGCTATCAAGGGAGTCAATAAAGCCAAGATGAAGGTCAATCATCAAGAGGAAGAGGAAGAGGAAGAGGTAGAGGAGGAAGATATGGAGGTCGAGGATACTGCAAATCAAATGGATGCTTCAATTGTGGGAAGCAAGGACACTATACCAAAGATTGTTGGCAAAAGAAAGGTAGGAACAATTATAAAGGGCAAGGTAATTATGCTAAATCCTCAACAAATTCAAAAAATGAGCATTTGTTAGCTATGAAGCATAAAATTGAAGGTCAACCACATGATGAGGTGTGGTATATAGATAGTGGTTGTAGTAACCACATGTCAGGTAAAGAGGAGCACTTCAGCAATCTTCAAGCACCTAAGCAAAGAGGCTTTGTGGAGACAGGAGACAACATAGAGCATGAGATACAACAAATGGGAGATGTGAAGTTTGAAGGCAACCACAAAGCAAGAGGACTATCTGAGGTATTGCATGTTCGTACTATTACAAAGAACTTAATCTCTGCTGGATGGATGGTTGAAAATGGATACCGAGTCAAGTTCAACCACAAAGGATGCTTTATTGCAAACCCAATGAATGGCTATGAGCTGATAGCCAAAGGAAAGAGGGAAGGAAGGATGTTCACTCTTGACATTGGCAAAGGACAAAGCAACAAAGCAATGTTCATCACCTATGGGGACAAGAAGATTGGAGATTCGGATTTGTGGCATAAAAGGTGTGGTCACATCAACATTCAAAGGTTGAAAGACATGGAGAAGAGGCAATTGGTAAGAGGTTTACCACATTTTTCATTACAGTTGTTGCATGAGATGTGTGAAGCTTGTCAACTAGGCAAGTCTACTAGGTAGCCCTTCAAGAAGAGTGGATATGTAGCACATGGTGTGTTAGACCTTGTGCACATAGAAGTGTGGGGGCCAATCAAAGAGCCCTCTCTTGCACGTAATAGGTGCTTTGTAACATTCATAGATGAATACTCAAGAAAAGTATGGCTGTATTGTATAAAGCAAAAATTAGATGTGTTTGATGTATTCAAAAGATTCAAGGCACAAGTTGACAAGGACACAGGTTGCTACATCAAAACCCTAAGGTCCAATGGAGGGGGAGAATACTTCTCCCATGCTTTTTGTGATTTCTTGTAGGACCAAGGTATAAAGAGGCAAATCACTTGCAGGTATACTCCCCAACAAAATGGGGTGGTAGAGAGGATGAATAAGTATATAGAGAGGGAGTATGTTAAATGAAATGAATGTGCCTTTAACATATTGGGCAGATGCTGTATCTACTATTGTGTAATTGATGAATAGGTGTCCCACATCGAGGGTACATCACATGATACCTAAGAAGGCATGGAATGGAAGGAAACCAGACCTTTGACACGTTATAATATTTGGGTGTGTATGCTACATATATGTGCCACAAGAGTTGAGAGGTAAGATGGATGCAAGGGCTGAAAGATGTATGTTTATTCATTATGTTATAGAGCAAAAAGGTTATAGGTGCTACAAACCTAATACAAAGGAGTTAAAGGTATCTAGAGATGTAGTGTTTGATGAACTCAAACCATGGTATGCTTCCAAAGTTCCATTGCAGGAAGAAGATATTGAAGAAGCGGAGAGGAGGTATGAAGCTAGGTTTCAAGATAGCTTGGTAATTAGTGGTCAAAGCATACAAAACAGTTCAAGCATGAATTGAGCCCATCAATCAATGAATAAAGGAAAGGCAAGATTGGTAGAGCTTGATGAAGATGGACATAAGTTGAAGCCTTTGAAGAGCCTATGTTAGAAGGGGGAGCTATATCAAAAGCGGAGATCAAGGCACCAAGGCAAAGAAGGTTCATTCCACAAAAAGGAGAAGAAAGAAGGTCAATAAGGGTAAAATATCCAATCTCAAGGCTTGTTTATGATAGTTATATTGCTAGGCATTATGCTTTCATGACTACGATTATCAAAGATCATGAACCTTCTACCCATGAAGAGGCCAAAGACACAAAGGAGCAAGAAGCTATGGAAGAAGAGTACAAAGCCCTTGAAGATAACAACATATGGAGCCTCGTTCCAAGACAAGAAGGAATGAAGGTAATTGGCAACAAATTGGTCTATAAAGTGAAGAGAAATTTTGATGGATCAATTGCTAGGTACAAAGCAAGGCTTGTGGCAAAGGGATTTGCTCAATCCTATGGGATTGACTATGAAGAAACATTTAGCCCAGTTGCAAATATGACCACAATTAGGGCAATAATTAGGGTTGCCACAACTAGGATGTGGCCAATATATCAATCGGATGTAAAGAATGCTTTGTAGGAGATAGTCTACATGACTCAACCATTAGGGTTTGAGAACCCTAAATATTCAAATTTTGTTTGTAAACTTAGAAAAGCATTGTATGGTTTGAAGCAAGATCCTAGGGCATGGAATCCAAGGCTTGTGGAGTATCTGTGCAGGTTTGGATACAAGACAGGTGATAGAGATCCTTCCTTATACCTCAAGAAGGAAGGAGGACTAGTTGTCTATGTATGCATATATGTGGATGACTTGATTATAATAGGAAGTGATGATGCAGGTATCACATGCATCAAGGCCAAGCTTGGAAATGAATTCAAGATTTCAGATCTTGAATTTCCTAAATACTTTCTTGGGATTGAAGTTATTTATGTGGAAAATGGTATTTACCTTGCTCAAAGGAAATACTTGCTAGATGTACTTTATAAGTATGGTATGAGTCGATGTAAGCCACTCACACAACCTGTGGATCCAAACACTAAGTTATGTGCAGGTGAAGGACAAACTCTTGAAGATATTTCAGCATATAGAAGCATAATTGGAAGCTTTACTTATGATACCATCACAAGACATGTTGTAGGAGTTCTTTCTCAATTTCTAAATTCACCAATTAATGTTCATATGAATGCAGCCAAGAGGGTGCTTCGGTACATCAAGCACACTATCAACCAAGGGTTGTACTACCCTTATGGAGATGGATTACAATCTCAAGGCTTTCGTGATGCTGATTAGGCTAGTTCAAAGGAGGATAGAAGGAGCACATCTAGCTATGTCTTCATGCTAGGTCAAATAGTCATTTCATGGCTGTCCAAGAAGCAACCTACAGTTGCATTATCATCTACTGAGGTTGAGTACAAAGCTTTATCACTAGCATTCATCTAGCAAGAAACCCTATGTTCCATGCAAGAAGCAATCACATAGAAATCCATTATCACTTCATCAGAGAGAAGGTACTAGCAAAAGAAGTGGGCATCAAGTACATCAACACCAAGGACCAGCTAGCAGATATCATGACCAAATGTATGAATGCAAGCAAGTGGAGACTAACCTCAACTTGAAGGAGATCAATGGAGGCTAACACTTGAGCTTGAGGGGGAGTGTTAGAATTTTAGCAATCTCAAGTGTGGGAACTCATGCTAAGTTGAAGCGCCCCTGTTAGTATATGATCAATGTCTACCCCTCATGATTGTATGCACATTTTGTAAGGCCCCCATTATGAGGAGAAGCCAAGCGTGCATTACCCAATTGATGGGAATCCCAACTTGCATGTTGGATGAAGGTCATATTGGACCATGTAATGTATTGTAAGGAAAGGGAGTTACTAGGGTCCCCAATTGGGGGATCCGGGGCAGTGTATGATAATTAAGCGGGTGGTGGCCGCCCACGCTCTACCACCCATGTATAGCTGTCCACGAAAGGCCACCCATGATCCTATATATACATGACTTTTGCACTACCTAAGACATCAAGTTGAGCCAGCATACATGTACCTTGTATCTCCCTATCTAAAGTTGAGCGAGCATACCTCTACCTTGTATCTCCCTATCTAGAGTTGTCTAGATCGCCATTTAAGCTCTACCTTGAGAGTGCACGGGTGGACAACGCCATCATCTTTGTACTTGCCATTAGTAGAAAATAATTAAGATTCTCCTATATCTGTTATCTTCTCTGCTACTGCTCCTGTGTTATATTGTGTAACTATTGTCTTACATGGTATCAGAGCCGTAAGGTTCGAATAGCTTGGGAAGTATCACTATTTTAGCCTACTAGTAGACTAGAATATCAGTAGATTATTCGAGTGATTACATGATGGCTTCATCGTCGAACACTAGTCTTGGTGCTTCAGCTAATGTTAATGCTGCACCTATTCAAATTCGTCCACCTGCATTCACTGAAGGGAAGCTGGATGGAACCAACTATACACTCTGGAAGTTCAAAATTTCTGCAATTTTGGACTCCTATGAATTACTTGACACTATCATGGGACCGATGGGATTGGATCCAGAGTCTATACCAGTTGAAGATCCAGCAAATTCAAGATTGATGATTCAGCCAGATCCAGATCTTCTACGAGCTTGGAAGAGGCGGAATGTTGATGCATTATGTGCGATTGTCACTAGTGTAAGTGATTCTGTGCTTACTTTAGTTCAACATACTACTAAAGCACATGAGGCTTGGGGCATATTGGCTTGACAATATGAGACCAAGAACCACACTAGGATACAGAATTTAGAAAATCAGTTGGCAAATGAGAAGCATTCTTCATTCTGAAAAGGCTGAAGATTTTATCAAATGGATAAAGCATCTTCAAGCTCAATTGGCTGCAGTTGGTGTTGTTATAACACCAGAAGAGCTGGCTCAAAGATGTGTATGTGTTCTTCCAGCAAAGTATGATGGATTAGTAACAGCCCTTAACACTCAGGTAAGACCAACTCCTCTTACATTTGAAGAGTTTTGTGTGATGCTTTTAGAAGAAGAGATGCGGCTCAAGAATCGGCAAAATACAAGTGATGCTGCATTCTCAGCAAATGCAAAAGGTAAAGGCTCAGCCAAAGAAGAAAAAGTTCACAGGAAGTTGCTTCTATTGTGAAAAGAAAGGCCATGCTGTTGGAGTTAGACGTCTGCGGAAGCACGCGAACAGCACAAGGAAGAAGAAGAAGCTTGGAGCACAACACACAAGACTGAATGTATTTCTAGAGAATGTACAAAGATAAGTAGCCCATTAGGGCAATAGGCGTATATACAAGCCGGGGGAAAAAAACCTCCTAAAGAGGGAAAAAAGTGCCCCGGCGGTCCTAGAGTGTTCACACACATCACTACCTAAATATATCAACAAATCCCCCCTGGGAGTGATGCGGTGAACAAGGAGCTGGCACTCATGTATAAGGAAGTGCCAAGCTATGTGGAAATCACTCCACAAAAGGAAGTAAGCCCAAAGCTTTGCGGAAAGCTTCAAACTTCTCCCTAGGCAAAGCCTTCGTGAAAAGGTCTACAATGTTCTCCTACGTGGGCACATATGCCAAGCTGATCTCCCCAACAGAGAACCTTTCCCTGACATAGTGATAATGCACCTCAATGTGCTTAGTGCGAGCATGGAACACAGGGTTCCTCGCAACTGCCAATGCGCTCTGACTGTTAGTGAAGATGGTGGTGGCAGAAGACTGGCCAACACCCAAATCAGCCATAAGGCGTCTGAGCCACACACACTCAACAGTCGCTGTGAAAGCTGCCCTATACTCAGCCTCACAATTGGAAGTGGCCACAGTAGGCTACTTCTTGCTCAACCAAGATATACATGAGCTACCAAGCATGAAGCAAAAACCAAAGGTGGACACACGAGTGTCATAGCAACCAGCCCAATCTGAGTCAGAAAAAGCATGCAAATCTGGCGGTAGTGATCCCCCCTTGGGATAAAACAACCCAAGTAGCCGAGTACCACTCAAGTAGCGAAAGATGCGCTTAACCGCCTTCCAATGCGTGACTCCTGGGCAATGCATAAACTTGCTCATCTGTGAGACAACAAACTGAATATCTGGCCGAGTAATGAATAAGTAAATCAAGCATCCAACATAATTTTGCTCATAGCCATGGAAAACTCTCTCAGACTTAGAAGTTTTTCCTGAACATCTCTCTCAGAAAAGACACGACTTTTCTCTACTCACTCAGATTACAAAATTAAGTTCTCTCTACATGTTTTTTGTCTCAAATTAACTTATATACCTATGGTTTACATTCTCCTAGACTTGAACTCGTAAGTTCTGAAGATCAAAAATGAAAACTAGACTCTAATTTTGCACTTATTTACAATAGTGAAATTGTCCCTTCACTTAGGCTTAATTTTCTGTATACTTTTCCTTCACTTCTTCTTTCCTCCTTCCTTTCTTCATATGTCTTCATATATCCATGCCTAATTAGTGAGTGAAGCCCCAACATCATACATGTCTTTGGAGCTAACAGATGTCTCCTTCGTACATGAAAGCAATGGCTGAATAGCATCTTCCACAAATACAACATCACGGCTAACCAGAATGCGTTTAGCCTGTGGATGATACAGTCGATAGCCTTTACTTTCAGAACTGTATCCAACAAAAATACATTTAAGTGCTTTATCATCCAATTTTCTGCGATGTTGTTCAGGCACTAATGCATATGCCAAACAACCAAAAACAAACAAATGAGCAACAGATGGCTTGCAGTCATGCCAAGCCTCATATGGAGTGATAGACTGCAGTGCTTTAGTGGGACACCTGTTCAGTACATATGCTGCACACATGACAACCTCAAGCTAGAAACTATGAGGTAAAGCCTGACTCTTGACCATACACCTCGCCATCTCCATGAGAGACCTGTTCTTCCGTTTAGCACCTCCATTCTGTTGAGGTGTATACGGCATTGTACACTGGTGTTTTATCCCACGTTCAACCAGAAATGCATTAAAATCTGAAGACATATATTCCCCCCCTCGATCAGAACGGAGGGTGCCCATTTTACATGCTGACAGATTTTCAGCCAAAACCAAAAACTGTTTGAAGCACATGAACACTTCGGACTTTGCTTTGAGTGGATATACCCATGCATGCCTGGAAAAATCATCAATGAAAGTCACGAAGTAAAGGTAATTTCCAAAAGAGGGTGTCTGCATAGGACCACAAACATCACTATGGACAAGCTGCAATTTCTCTGTAGCCCGAATTGAACCATCTTTTGGAAAGGAAGAACGCTGCATTTTGCCCAAAATACAGCCTTCACAAACATGTTTTCCAGGTGCCTCAAGTTTGGGCAAAGAGGACACCATTTCAGATTTCTGCAGGCGTAGCAAACTAGCAAAATTCAAATGACCAAAGCGTGCATGCCAAAGCTTTGCATCTGACATAGCCTGAGAATCTTGAACTGCACATGCCGAATCATTCACAGATCTTTCATCATCTATGAGCTTATACAGCCCACGACATAAAATGCCAGAAGCAATAATCACATCGCCATTTGAGAGATCATGAACTGTACACTTGTCATCAACAAATTTCACAACCAAGCCAATCTTGGCTAATGGAGAAACTGATAACAGATTCTTTTTGATCCCAGGCACAAATAAAGCATCTGACAAAGTGAAAGAACTACCATCAGCAGTAGTCAAAATGATCTTACCAACTCCCATAACAGGATAAGAGGAGTTGTTGGCGCATGTAACAGTATTCCCTGTAGGGGCAGGCTCAAGTGAAGAGAAGAAACTACGCTGCGAGGTAATATGTTTGATCGCCCCACTGTCAAAGTACCAAACATCTGAGTCTATTGCAGACATGCACTGATCATGAGAAGATGGGTCAAAACTGCAAACAGTAGTAAACGCCCATTCTTCTTCCTGCACAAGATTTGCAGACTTTGTTTTTGGTGTAGAGGCCTCTGCAACAACCATTCCAGCCTCTTTCTTCTTTGCCTCTTTAGCATCCAGTTTTGGACAGTTCTTTATGATATGATCATTGCCTTTACAGTACTTACAAAACAATTTCTGCTTTTCTGATTTTTTCTCATCTTTGTCTTGGTTCTTTGAATGTGCAGCATTTGCAGATTTCTGCTTACTAGTAGAAGAGCTCCATTTTCCTTTGCCCTTTTGACTAGCCAGGAAAGCTTGATCTGCAACTCGCATAATGGACCTGTTCTGCCTGGACTGATCTTCCTGCAACAGAACAGAGACTAACTCCTCAAATGATAAGGCATTCGGATTGCCTTTCATCATCAACCGAAGAGTACAAGCAAAACTCTGATATGAGTCAAGAAGACCATTCAGAACGGTCTGCACAAGTGAGCTATCTGGTATAACCTCATCAGCAGAAATCAACTGTTCCTTCAAATCTTTGATCTTCGTTAGGAAACTGTCCATAGAATCACCTTCATTCATGTGCTCACTCTCCAACTGTTTTCGGAGATAAGCAACACGAGCCTCATTCCTAGCTTGGTACAATGTGGTAAGTGTATCCCAAGCATCCCTAGCTATTCTGCAAGAGCGTATGTGAGGATTAATGGCATGTTTGACAGACAAAGCTATCAATGCATGTGCCTGGACATCTCTGCCATCCCAATGAATCTGCTCTGCAGTAGGTGCAACAGAAACAGCAGCACGAACAGGAATCTGCACAATATCATCTTCGACACCATCTTCATAAGCTCCAGCACCTCCAGCACCTGTATTTGTAGTACCTGTAGTCGCAGCTGTAACAGGACGTCTTTCAACACCCTGCACAATGTTCCACATTCCTTTTGCAACCAATACATGTCGCATCATATAAGCCCATAATGGGAAGTTGGTACCATCCAACGTATCCTCAACAGCCAAGATACGAAATACATCACTGCTTTCAGCCATGGCCGGTGACTAAAATACCTTGATGCAGAAAATTGATTGTATCTCAAAAAGTTGAACGGAACTGCCCAGATGAGTTTTGCTAGACCTGTAGTAGACTTTGAGACGCTTAAACTGGCGAACAAAAACTGGTATATACCTTTGGCACAAAAGGATGAAATAGCCTGCACAAGCGCTACGATAGTGCGATCGGAGGCCGAAACGAGCTCAGATCGCGATTTCAGCACCACAAAGCGAAGCCGTTTTGATCTCGGAAACACCCTAAGTATGCTCACCAAATTTCGTGCGAATCTGAGAGTGCAAACGGAGGAGTGTCGACGGTGCCCTAGATGAAGCAACGACCTGCTCTGATACCAATTGTTGGAGTTAGACGTCTGCGGAAGCACGCGAACAGCACAAGGAAGAAGAAGAAGCTTGGAGCACAACACACAAGATTGAATGTATTACTAGAGAATGTAAAGAGATAAGTAGCCCATTAGGGCAATAGGCGTATATACAAGCCGGGGGAAAAAAACCTCCTAAAGAGGGAAAAAAGTGCCCCGGCGGTCCTAGAGTGTTCACACACATCACTACCTAAATATATCAACACATGCCATCAAGGATTGCAGAAAGAAGCAAGCTGATGAACGGAATGGGACTGTAAAATTATCATGGAAGAACAAAGAGTCTGCAAACAACACAGAGTTGGAACTTTGGGTAGCTATTGAAGAGGTATGTTCATCTGCTCAAGCTCGTGTTGATGAACCATGGATTCTAGATAGTGGGGCTTCTCGCCATATGACAAGTAAAAAGGATTGGTATAGTTCCCTAGTGCCTCTACGGGAATCCATCAATGTAGTGGTGGGAAATGACTCCAAGTGTCCAGCCGAAGGAACTGGAACCATCTCTTTTATCACTTCTCTAGGTGTTGAGAAAAAGTTATCCGATGTTCTCTATGTACCTACACTCAAAAGAAATTTGTTGTCAGTTTCTGCAATAACAAATCGTGGGCTCGAAGTTCACTTCAATAAGAGTGGTGCAAAAATCATGGATTCATTAGGTAATGTTGTAGGTGAAGGCATACGACGGGATAACTTGTATGAGTTAAGTGACTTAACTGCTACAGAAGATAAAGATGTAAGCAGGTTCTGGCACCAACGATTTGGGCATCTCGGATTTGCAGTTTTGAAGGAGATGCAAAGAACAGGGATGGTTGCTCATTTGCCTGCATTTTCAGAGTTGCAGGAACCTTGTGAAGCTTGTATGATGGGCAAGCAACAATGAAAGGCGTTTCCAAGAGAGACCAGCAATTGATCTCAAGCTCCTCTAGACTTGGTACATGCTGATCTCCGCGGTAAAATGTCTACACCTGCTTTAGGAGGATCTTTCTACTTCTTGTTGTTAGTCGACGATTATAATAGAAAGATGTGGGTTTATTTCATTCGAGAGAAGGTTGATGCTTTTGAAAAATTTAAAGCGTGGCATAAGTATGTAGAAAATGAATCAGGAAGGAAACTGAAGAAATCTAGAACAGATAGAGGAGGTGAATTCTTGTCAACAGAATTCAACAATTACTATAAGGAGCATGGAGTGAAAAGGCAACTTACCACAGCTCATACACCTCAACAAAATGGCGTTGTTGAGCGTAGGAATAGGACAGTAGTTGAAATGGCTCGTTGTATGTTAAAGGCTCAAGACATGCCTGATTCATTCTAGGTAGAAGCAGTCAATACAACAGTCTACATCCTCAATCGAAGCTACACAAAAGCACTGAAGGGGATGACTCCTCAAGAAGCATATTCTGGTAAAAAGCCTTCAGTTTTGCATTTCAGAATTTTTGGTTGTTTCTGTTATGCACATATTCTTGATTCAACAAGATCAAAGTTGGATTCAGAAAGCAAAAAGTGTGTCTTCCTAGGATATAGTGAAGAGTCTAAAGCATACAGGTTGTGGGATCCTAAGGCAAGGAAGATTTTTGTCAGCCGAGATGTGGTGTTTGATGAACGACCACACTTAGTAGAAGATAAAGGTAAATCTACTATCTCATCAAACGGAGAAATATCTCACCTTGTGCCTATCAAAAGACAGGTTAAAGTTGAGGAGGAGGAAACATCTGATGGAGAAATTTCCTCAATAAAAAGCCAACCAGTTGTAGCTGCACAGCGTAAGCCACTACCAAAGTGGGCACAACAGCTCTTTGATGATCACAATCCACATGTAGATGTACCAGAATCATCCTCGGATGGATTACGAAGATCAAAGAGAATAGAGGAGCAAAGAAGAGCCTCAGAACACAATGTTAACATGGCTCTAATGGCAGATATCATGGGCTTGATAAAGGAACCTACCACCATTGAAGAAGCCCTTGATGATCCAGGTTGGAGAGCGGCAATGCAGTCTGAGTATGATAGTATACTCAAAAATGATACATGGGATCTAGTCGACTTGCCGCCAAAGAAGAAGGTAATAGGTACTAAATGGATTTGGAAAGCTAAGTATAAAGCAGATGGAACATTAGAGAAGTATAAGGCAAGATTAGTTGCACAGGGTTTTTCACAGATCGAAGGATTCGATGTTCAAGAAACTTTTGCACCAACAGCATGCATGACAACTATTTGGATAGTACGTGTAGTAGCTGCACAAAAGGTCTGGCCTATTTTCCAGATGGATGTCAAATCTGCATTTTTGAATGGTCACCTCAAGGAGGAGGTATATGTATTGAGATTCTCCTATATCTGTTATCTTCTCTGCTACTGCTCCTGTGTTATATTGTGTAACTATTGTCTTACAGCCCCATCACTCACACCTTTTGGTGGGATATATACCCACCTTTCCACGAGTTCTCTCAGCTCATTTCTCACCTAATTGATGGAGAAAAGTTAGGATCATTTGGAGGGCAGTTTTGAATTCAAATATACAACTACCTTTTTGAGCATTATATAAGCAAACACATGGAGCAAAGTCATGGCCATCCTCCTCTAGCATTCGAGCACTTTTAGGCTCTCATTAGGAGTGTCTACTCCAGGTCTAAGCTAGCCCCTAGCTAAGCAAGCCCCTTGCTTGCTAGAATTTTCTCATAGGAAGTGATCTTTGATCACCCATATCCCTTTGTGTAGTAGTCTGATTCATTTGTATGATAGCTCATTTTGTTCCTATGATTGTAAGCTTTATTTTGGATATAATCTTAGTATCAAGTGTTCATTATCCTTGCGTATATTGATATTGAAATTTCTTTGTTTTGATCTTTTCATATTCCCAAGTATATGTGTGTTGGAAGGTACACATAGGTGCAAGCTACCAGTTTGGACAATTTCTAGTCTGTCTTGTGAAGGGAGATTCACACCTCTTACATTATCCAAATTGAGTGATCTTTGGCTCGTTGGAAAGCCCATAGTCTCTAGTTTTACGATGCAAAATTTCATAGGTTTAATTTTCCGTTGCAGAGAACAATTCAATTTTTGGTGGACTGTGGTAGTGAACTGTTTGGTGCTAGGAAGGGCCTATCATTCTTCTGCTACAACTAGGAGTGGATATAATCCATTAGTTCTCTACCAAAGCTTAGAATATTTTTAAAATAAAATTTACGACATGCTCATAAGATAAAAAATTCCCAAGAATGTAAAGTTAAATTCTTTTGAGAATCATGTCCTAAGTTAGAAAATTTTCATTCTTAATTTGCTTAGGTCAAGTTGAAATAAAATTGAATGGAAGTGTAAGGAACACTTCCTTGTACACTTCACTTAGGAATTTCAATCCTAGTCGAACAAAGTAGTCCTCCAATTGGGTGAAAAAATCATGTAAATGTCGATTGAAAGTGGACCACAGTACATCTAAGCTAGATGTTTGGGTGAAAACATGAATTTGCCAAGGATGTTTTCGTTGCCCTTATCTTTCATTCTCTACTTTGAACTCAGATTAGTTTATCGAGTGTGAGATGTTATTTTGAATTATTTGGGTAGGGATCAACCCATAGTTTCTCCTGTATTCATTTCGAGTATGAGGTGAATCCCCCCATAGGTAAAAAACATGTTCTTCTAGTTTAAAACATGAGGCTCGGTGGTGTGCCTACAATTTATTATATATAGCTCTATTTTTTGAGGAATAAGATGTTTCCCAAAGGGGGACTTAAAAAGTAAGTCTATGATATGAGAATCCGACTCTTTAAGATAAATTTGAAATCTCACAACATTTTGTCATTCTTGTGTAAGGCCAAATATCTGGAGATTAGACTTAAGCATAGGTTCTAGAGGTTAAGTCTCAATGATGAGGAGGAGGTATTGAGCTCAACCCCGATGGGGAGAATGGGGAAAGAGTTTTTCTCAAAAATCTCTATAGTGACTTAACTTGAGTCTAGAGAGACTTAACTTGTGTGGCGAGTACAAGTACCACTAGTGGAATCTACTGGAAGGTTTTAAAGTAGTGGTGGATATGGCATATGTGCATGTGAACTTCAGTTAATCATATGGACATCATTGATTCAAGGAGTTATATATAGAGGCATAAGGTTGGGGGGAGAGTTATATCTCAAGCATGTGGTGGTCCTTATGCTCTTGCTTCATTATACTAATGTTGTATCTCTAGGGGATTTGAACTCACAACCTTCCACCTAGGGGTGTAATGGGCTTAGCACTTGCCCCAAAAGCCATGGTTGAGGACTAATTCCTAATCCTCCATCTTAGGGTGTAGTTTAGCGATCTCTTGCCTATCACTTTATGACATTCATCCCTCCTTTTTTATCATTGTCCTCAATGATTTACTCTTGTATCCCTCTAGCCTTTATGATCAAGTCCCCAACTCCCTAGGTACCATTTGATTGGTGTCCTCAACTTACCATAGTTTCTTGAACCTTATTCACAACTTTTCTTGAATCTTGTTCTCAAGCTTACTATCTTGAAACTCGTTCTCACCCATTCTCCGTATCTTGAACCTTTAATCACTTGCCACCCAAGGTTTTTGTTGTATAATCACATGGGTCTAAGGGGTAGAACCCTTGAGTTTGTAAGTGTGAAACCCTTGGGATTTGTGGTTTATTTATCCCTTTTAGATGGAGCTTGAGACTTAGGGCTAATTCTCTAGGGTTGAGTACCTTAGGCTTGATTGGAAGCTTCTCTTAGCCACTTAATTTGTACGTGAGAGCTTGGAGAGTCTTATTTTAGAAGCCATGTGATTTCATGTGATTTCCTAAGCTTGGAAACCATGTGACCACCTTAGGGACTCATGCAATGGAATGTACACATGTCCCCTTGAGAGGGACATACCCCTTGGTTTTGGAGCTACATATTGGAGGGGTTGGGTGGAAAGGCATCTCTCTTCCCATAGTGGTTTTCCTAATTAGTTAGTTATCTTTTGTGTGGAGTCTATGGAACCTCTCACACAACAATGGTATCAGAGCTAGTC
Organism: Ceratopteris richardii; assembly: GCA_020310875.1. Taxonomy (NCBI): domain Eukaryota; kingdom Viridiplantae; phylum Streptophyta; class Polypodiopsida; order Polypodiales; family Pteridaceae; genus Ceratopteris; species Ceratopteris richardii. Next base: position 48,940,313 of record CM035417.1, on the reverse strand, counting down.
TTTCATATGAAGTGATTTTCTTCGGGTTCATTTTTCAAGCTATTGGTTCGCATGAGTAATTGGTGGCCGCTGATGGGAGCACATATTCAGATGAAAAATTGATGGCACGTGACCCTTAGAATGACGAGGCTTTGACTTCAAGGAGCTCTAGCTCATGAAACCCCCCTTGAAACGGCTGGCAAAGATGATTGCCCACGTGGGAGTGACCAGAGAGAGGAGTTGGGTAGCTCGCGACCACCCTTCTCTTCACTCGTGAAACGGCTGGCAAATATGATTGCTCGCGTGGGAATGACCAGAGAGAGGAGTTGGGTAGCTTGCGACCACCCTTCTATTCACTTGATGTGCAAAGATAAACTCTTTGGAGCACCTTTTATAGGCCGTTGATAACATTTTCACCATGTTTATGGGATTAAAGTCCCTCATTCGGTAGCTCACATGCTATCTACTCATGGAGATGCACAATGCTCATGAACAAATTGGACGCTCATAACTTAGATGATTCAAGAAGTTATGGATTAGATGGATCATATTAAAGAGGGACTAGATAAAGTAGGAAGGAAGATGCTATGGAGTTCAATGGAGGACTATGGCTTCCACATGAGGATCTCCATCAAAGATGTTTAGGGAAGTACTCCATATCTTACTTCTTTCTTGCATACTTTTCTATTACATAAACAAATGCATTAAGGTAATTAAGCCTTATGCTAATTTTCGTTTTGAGAATGATTGGATTAATGGCTTATAGAACGTGTGCATAAATTTGTTATGCACAAGGAACACTTTTAGGCATTAAAAAGAGCATGATTCTTCGTTTTTTTGTTCGAATAATGCTTTAAGAACTGTTTGTCGTGTAATAAGCACTCTTTTGACCATAAATGTTGAACTTTTAAAGATCAACAGAGAGTGCGAGTAAAACCCACATTTGAAAAGTAACATTGAAAGCTGATTTTGAATTTCTTTAAGTTGAAAAGCATGTTCGGCGACTTGTTTGAAAATATTGATACAAGTGAACAACTATAGTACCCGTGAAACCTCCCATATCCCACAAAGTAGGGGTTAAGACTACCTAAAGGCAATATAATGATGATGTCCTAAAGGTGATAAGGAAGCTGGGTTTTAAATGGCCTTAAGCCCTATTAACATGCCAATTGTGGCTATGAGGGGTTGAACCCCCACCTTTGCCTGAAGCGGCAAGGGGTCAAACCAAGTTAATCAAGATTAGGAGCATATACCAAGGCAATGATGAGTTGAAGAGGGCCCATAAAAGCTATAGCAATGCACGAATGGTTCTGATATGTCACAATCTCCATACATCCACACCACTAAGATGTGTGGTGACCCAAAAATTAGATGTTGAAATGCATTTGTACGTCTTTTGAGGTCTGAAACCATCATTTTTAAACTCGTGAAGGTAGATAAAGTCTAGGTTGACATTTTTATCTCGAAGAAATTGAACAAACATGGACATTATTGAGGGTTCTCACAACCCTAGTATGTTAAATGAAACAAAAATTATTTATGAAGGGAGAGATCTTTGTTGGTTAGGGATTTATCACTCTATTTCTTGCTTTTATCATCATCTCTTCTTCTAGAGATTGAGGGTTCTTGGCGTGCAAGTCTTCCTTTGAGGGGGCTCTTCCAAGGGAAACTAGTGGGGTGTTTTCCTTTTAGACAAACCAACCCCACCAAGGAATCCCCTTCTTGACCAAGTAACATGGAATCGATAATAGAATTTTCACTATCAAGGTTAACTTCGTTAGTAGAGGTGAATCCATAATCTTTGATGATTGTGTGTCACTCTATCACAATGGCAAGTACCAATGTAAGGAGATCCACCTCATAACTTTCAATTTGTGGAGACGTGATGACTAGTATGAACACAAGTGCGTGAGAGAGCACACTAGCATGCACACACATACACACACATGCACACACACAGCAAGAGCAAAGAGAGGAACAAAGGAGTGACTTCCATTACAAAATTATTTTCTAGGGCTTATTTGAGGGCTCAAACGAAGTCTAAAAATTATGAAAATTGGTATATAGCTACTTCTAATACTACTCAAGCTCGAAGACTCCTCGGTTTGCACAAAATTAATGGAGTAGGAATAACAAAAAATGGTATTTACAATGGTGAGAAGTGACTAAAATCACTATTTGGGAAATATTGCTTCATGAAAAATTATAGGGCCTATTTGCGGATCTGCATTGACTGCTTTGCCTACTTGGTCCTTCTCGTTGCTCTAACTCTTTTCGTTGGCTACCTTGTCTTGTAAGTCCTTGAGTGCCCTGATTGCTACCAACACCCCCTCTCTCTCGTGTTTGTCATCCCTGACAGACCCTTGTTGCTAGAAGTGCTAGATGTAATATTCCACACCGTGAGTGGCAAGCTGATGTTCATGAATGCGTAGTCCTCTAGCCAAGTCGGTCATCTGTGATCCCAATCAATTGAACTTGGGATGTCCGGATGTGGCAGACGTAATTGATCTGCATGGATGGCTTGTTCCACCGCAAAGGGATGTAGCAAATGTGTTGGTCTGGGAATGAAAATTTCGAAATGATATTCCCAAAATCCGATGGAGAACATTTCTTCGAAAGTCTGCTTGTAGCAAGTAGGTAGGTACTTGATACGTGCTTGCCATGCAAAAATATGAAAGATAGGTATTGGGGTGGGGCGATTGGGGTGAATGAGGTGTAGGGAGTGGATGGAAAGTATGGGTCATGGGATAGGGGTACGTGCAATGGTGGATAAGCTAGGAAACAAAGGATACCCTCAGTGGGTCGGGGGTTTCCAACCATACTCGGGATTATGGGGTGACCAATTATGGGTTCGGAGGACAAAAATGGTGAAGTGTACAGAGAATTGGTGATGGAAGAGAAGAGGGTGTCCTGTGAGGTTGCCTCATGGAAGGAGAAGGATGTGGATGAGCTTGGGGTGTAGGTGACGGTAGTTGTTGCGACTACGATTTGTTTAGTGGTGGGAGCTGGTGGCGGTGGAGAAGGCGGGGATGGGGGGTGCGGGGGTGAGATGGGTGATGTCTGCAAAAAAGTTTCAACAATGAGGTCAATGGTGGTGGTGGGGTTAGCTATGGTTTTGATGGTTATTTCTGGTTCTGCAATGGGTATTCTTATATTCTTGCCTACGCATGGTAATGTGTCGACTCTACGTTTGTCATACCTGACAGACTGGCAGACTGCTGTGTGGATGGCTTCCAGGACTCCTAAGGATTCTGACATTAATTTGAGGGTGGTAATGAAATTTGGGTCCACTCCCTCATCTGCTAGCATTTCTTTAATCAAGGCTTGGCCTGATGCATGGGAGAGTCTGTGCCTTTCTTGCACTATTTTGATCATATCGTATAGCCTTTGTAGTTGGGCTGTGTATGCAGGCACACCTATAAGTTATGATACTTCTTGCTGCTCTTCCTGATGCCTTTGGTCATGCTCCTCCTCATCCTCTTCATACTCTTCATCTTCCTCTTCCTCTTCGTCCACATCAACTGTGGTAACAAGTACTTGGGAGGTTGTTGCTTGCGGTTGAACATCCCCCACTTGTTGTTCCTCTTTTGCCTCAAGATCTACTTCTCTTAACAACTGTTCGAAGTCTTCATTCGTGAGTTCTTCCAAGGGTGCTCCATTAGGAAATTTGAGATTGGTGGGGATGGGAGGTCTTTGCCCACTACAATATAATTTCCAAATTGAACAAGTAAGCATCAGGAAGATCATATGATACTCCTTGTGAGGCCTCTCCGGATGTGAGCCTTGAGAGATGGTCTGCGCTCAAGTGAGTCTTACCTTTCCTCGCCACAACCTCAAAGTCATATTCCATTAGTAAGAGGAACCATCTTACTAATCTACTTGTATTGCATGGCTTGTTTACCAAGTACAGTAGAGCTTGCTGATCAGTAAAAAATTTAAACTTACTTGCAAGCAAATAGTGTCTAAACTTTTTTACCGCATACACCATGCCTAATCTTTCTCTTTTAGTTGTGGTATACTTCCATTCAGCCGTATTTCAACTGTCTACTAGCATAGGCTATTGGAAGATCCATATAATATTCACGAGTAGGTTGTGCAAGTACACATCTAATGGCATAATTGGATGCATCCACATGAACATGAAAGGGCTTGTTCCAATCTGGTGTAGTCAAGATTGGTGCAGAACACAATCTTCTCTTGAGCTCGTTAAAGGAATCCTCACATTCTTGAGTCCACTCAAATTTAGTCAAAAGGGAGTATAGAGGCTTTGCAATGATCACATACATATGAATGAGTCTACGATAATCGCCACAATGCCCCATGAAAGCCTATACCTCCTTGACATTCTTTGGCCTAGGTAGCTCTGCAATAGCTCTCACCTTCTCCTCGTCCATGGATATGCCATTCTTTGACACTATGTGTCCTAGAATCTTGCCTTGCGTGACCATAAAAACACACTTTTTTGGGTTAGCACAGAGATCATCAACATAGACTTCTGAATTTTTCCTTAAGAACTCTTTAAACACATTGCACATCAGCCTTTGAAAGGTAGCTGGCACGTTGGTGAGGCCAAATGGCATTACCCAAAAAGAAAATATGCCCCACTCTGTGGCTAAAGTTGTCTTATGCTGATCTTCTAAAGCTATGACCACTTGATTGTAGCCAAAGAAGCCATCAAGGAAGTTGTTTAATTCCTTGCCTGCTTCTCTTTCTAAGAGATGCTTAGTGATAGGAAGTGGATAACTATCTCTAATAGTGGCTGCTGTTAGCGGCCGCCGGATCGGAAGATTGTATAACTGAATCTTGTTCGCACGAGTGAAAAAGTAGTTACAAAAAATTTGTAAAAAAAAGTTATATAAATCAAGAAGACGCGCAGAGACGGGGACGTGACGGATCACCAGACTGTCTGTCTCGGTGACTGAGCGGATCGTATCTTAGTGTCTAATTGCATAATCTCCAGTATTCTAAGTTTCTGGTTCGTTTCTTGTTTGTCTGTCGCTCTTGCTTGTCTGTCGTCGACCTCTGTTCTTCATAACATTCGAGAAATTACCAGACTGTCTGTCTGAGAGATTTTTCTGGAGCGTTACTGTGTATCGAGTGGAGTAATCCAGAGTATCTTGGCGATTTCTGAGTATTCGGTGTGTATCTGTGTTCGGCTTATCATTTGTCTGATGGTATCCATGGCGATTATGCGTCTCAGTTAGTTCGCGTATCGGATTGTCTCTTTTCTTGAAACATTCTGTAAGTGTATGGCGAAGTCTATGCAGTCATGGTAACTCTTTTGGTATCGGTGTTGTCCTAAGTTGTCGGTAGTATCTGGTTGAGGTTTCACACGGCAAGTTTAAGTTACAGTAGAGATCTCTTGGGTTGAGTACTGAATCTTCAGTACTATGTGTTTGAACTATCGATTTCTCTGTGTCTACGGTGTTGTCTGATTGTTATATCCATTCGGTAAAGGTTAACGATTACTCTTGTTCCGGCATTCCCAGTAAGTATTGTGTAGATGCAACATAGCATTTTAGTGTATTCGGTACACGTGGTTGAGCTAAGACTGTGAATGGTAATGCCTAAGTACAGCATATTTTTGTTAGAGCTCTCAGCAGTAGTATATTGCTGAGCAAGGAGTTTGGGAACTAAGTACAGGGCCTCTGTCTAACAGACCCCTTCCACTCCCAAGAACCCAAGAATCACTTAAACGCACTTCTGATAGTTAGAAGGAACCAACTGCGTTTAACACTACATTTAACACTGGCGCCGTCTGTGGGAAGGTGGCATCAAGATTGCCGTTTATCTATCGAAAGTGTTATCAAGATTGCCATTTATCTATGGGAAGGTGGCAACAGATCAGATTATTGCAAACCTGTTATGGAAACGTGACTGTAAAGTTTTAATCAACAGTAACAGTACGCGATTAGTACAAAAGATGATACATGCCGGTTACTCGATCCGATGAAACGTATCCAAAGAACCGCCATCCTGGGGTACTTTATTTGCTAAAAACGACTCCGGGAGGTAGAAGTACAACTAGGTCTAACCCAGTTGTCAAGAAAGTAAAGAACGTTAGTAGTGATTCCGGTCATATTCCGGTGGAACGTATTACGCCTCTGGTGAATTCCGGTACTATTTCGGCACAGTCTGTCGAAGATATAGTAACTCCAGAATCTACCAGGACGTAGCCTGAAGTTAGTCTAACAACATTGGGTAAAGATTCAAATTTGTTTACGACTAGAAACACTTTAGCCAAAGAAATTAGTAAAGGAGAAAAAACACCTTGTTTTGCAAAAATTTGACACATTCCAGTGATATTTCGGTAACAATTACTGAAAGATCGCAGTTTTCCGACGACGGTTTACCATTTCTTGGTGAATCTTCAGCCCAGTCACCACTATTGGGAGTAAGCTTCCCTACATTTGACATCAAGAAGGAAGGCAGCTTGTTCGAAACCGAGATTTGAAGCATACTGAACAAGATTATCGAACTGGAAAGTGCACAGTCTGACGATACAGATTCCGATAGTTCAGATATTCAGCCCCGAGATACAGAAGATAGTCACAATACACTCGTCATGAACGGGCAACAACAACAACAACAACAACAACAACAGCTATGCCCTCCTAGGCCAACTCCGACTGGAGTAACGTACACCAAATTCGGTGGATTCCCAGGAGATGACCGGGATGCTCAGTACGCACATTTGAGATAAGCCACGCAGTACTCAACCATCCACCTGATCCGGCATATAAGGCTATTGTTTTCCAATCGACATTGGTCAACGAAGCAGCTAGATGGCTTACAGAATATGATATTAACCATTTTGGCACCTATGAAGCAGTAAGGGATACCTTTTTGCAGAGATTCAGGCTAAAGAAGAATCCAGCCGAAATTTTTGACTACCTGCAAAAAAATAGACAGAGGATAAATCAAACAGTATAGGAGTACGCCACTCTATTCAGGACTCATTTGAGGCAGCTACCACCAACACATGCCAACCTACCGGATGACGTTATTACTCAATGGTTCATCAATGGCTTGACTCCACAACTTAAACAGATCATGATCATACACTGTGTAGGAGCTATGACGCTAGATGCAGTGATCGCAATGGCTTTGCAGTTGGAAAACAAGGTTGGAGGATTTACAAAAGATCTGGAGTGGTTAAAAGCAAATAAAAATGTCGCCGAAGATCCGACCAGACAGATGTACTGCACTACATGCAAGAATTCAGGCCATACTAGTGCCACTTGTGCACTTAATCAGTTGTTTTGTGCTATCTGTAACACTACCGGACACACCACCGAAAACTACGCATATAATGCCAAAGTGCAGGGAACAGCGACTGTCAATGCAATTATACAGGAACCAGGGTAGCCAGCCAATCACTATGTTTCTCCGCAAATGAGAAACAACCAGCAACAAGGATATCGAAATTACCGAGGACAGAGAAATAATAACTATAATGCAAACCGCTGGCAGACCGGACCGCCATCGGAAAATCCCAATTTGCCACCACCGCGCTGCCATTTCTGTGGTGAATTTGGTCACATTAGAAGATTTTGTAAGGATGCAGTTGAGTATGATCAGAGGAAGAAAGAACGTCAAAATTCAATGGCTAATATGGTACAAATCACACTAGTTTGTATTTGCATGGGATTACAAAGACATGAAAGGCCTGGACCCGCGCATCTACCAACACAGGGTCATGCTGAAGCCAGAAGCAAGACCGATCAAGCAACCCAGCTATCGGATGAATCCAAACTATGCATCACAGGTAAAGGCAGAATTGGATAGGTTATTGAAGGTTGGATTCATTGTACCAGTAGAGCATGTTGAATGGATCTCACCAATTGTTATTGTGCCTAAAAAGAATAAGCAATTACAAATATGTGTAGATTACCGGAAACTGAATGCAGCTACAGTGCATGATCCATTTCTGCTCCCTTTTCTTGATACAATGCTTGATAAAGTAGCAGGACATGAAATGTATTCATTCTTAGATGGGTACAGTGGGTATAATCAAGTTAGAATGGCTGAACAAGATATACTGAAGACCGCCTTCATTACCAACTAGGGTGTTCTCGCATGTACTGTTATGTGGTTTGGATTAAGAAATGCCCCAAGTACATTCCAAAGGTGTATGCAGGAAATATTTTCTCCTTACCTTACCTCTTTTATGCAAGTATATCTTGATAATTTTTCAATTTTCGGTAAGATGATAGCTTACCTGTTCCATTTACGGTGCTGCTTTGAAAAGTGCAGAGAATACAAACTCTGTTTGAACCCAAACAAATCTGTGTTTGTGGTGTCATGTGGAAAGCTACTTGGCCACATTGTATCTACACAAGGTATACAGGTGGACCTAGATAAAATTTCAGCTGTGTTAGAAGCTCCGGTGCCCACTACACCGAAGGAAAAAATGCGCTTCATGGGCCAAGTAAGATGGCATGGACGACACTTACGATGGCTTGCTCACTTGGCAATACCACTGAACAGATTAATCACCAAGACTCCTCGACAGTTTGAGTGGACTCAGGAATGTCAGATAGCATTTGATCATTTAAAGTGTTTATTAACACAAGTTCCCATCTTATAGCCTCCCAACTGGGATCGCCCATTTCATGTATTTTTTGATGCATTAGATATAGCAATAGGAAGCGTTCTAATGCAACAAACCGATAAGTGGTTCAGACTAGTGTACTATGCAAGTTGAAGATTGGCCCCTGCTGAAAAGAATTACTCTGTAACAGAAAGAGAATTTCTAGGTTTAGTATATTTTGTCAAGAAATCAGTGGTACCGTTGCTATCTCCTGAGTTCTAAGGGGGTGTTTCTTGACCTTCGGAGTCTGTATGGTCAGACTGCTCACCTTCCGGCTTGAAAATAACATTCAATCTCTTACAGATCTCCAAATCGAAGAGCCTATCCTCAGCCTTGATATCCCAGGTGGGTAAATTTGCCCCGAATAGTGGTGTCTGAAATGAAGATTCACCAAGGAGTATCACACGGTCACCAGAAAACTGTAAATTCCCTGCAACTGGGACTGAACTGTCACCGGAATTTTTTGAACTTTCCCCAAAACAGGGTATTCTTTCACCGACAATGATTTCTCTGGGTAACATCACTTTATCCTCGAAAAAGTTCGAATCTTGACCAGACGGTGTCCGGTCAATTGCACACTGCGTCTCTGTACACTCCGAAGTTACTGTACCTTCTGCAGACTGCACCAAAATTACACCGGAATCTACCGGAATTTCAGCATGTGTCATTGGAATGGTACCGGAATCACTGCTAACTGGATCCGCTCCTTCGACAATTGGGCTTAACCGGTCTATGCTTCTGCCGCTTGGGGGTGTCCCTAACAAATTTGGTACTATCCAAGGATGTTGGTCTCTCCTGTACTTCGGATACGACTCGCCGGACCGAGTAACCAACATATATCACCTCTATACCACTTGCGTACTGCTCCACCTTACTGATTATTCACAGTCTATGCCACCTTCCCACAGACAGCGTGTAGCTCAGTGATGAGTAGCACCTCCTTTAATGTCAATGCGGGAAGACATGAGGATGGTATGAAGACCTCGAGCAAGTGAAGGCACAAATGTGTGAGTGAGAAGCACACCAACATGCATACACATACACACACACGCGCACACACGGCAAGAACAAAGAGAGTAAGACAATGGAATCACTTCTATTATAAACAAGTTCTCATACAAGCTCAAAACTACAAGAAGCTCCCCCAAGAATGAGCTCTCTAGCTCTATTTATAGTTTTTGACTAGCTTTGGCCCTGTCCAGACCTAGTGTCTGGCCTAGTTAAAAATTAGGTTCCAAGGCTTATTTGAGGGCTCAAACGAGGTCTAAAAAATATGAAAATTGGTAGGCACTTATAAGGCTCCTCAAGCTCGAGGACTCCTCGACTTGTACAAAATGGAGCTACAAAAAGGTGAAACGGTATTTACAAGGGTTTTTAGTGATGAGAATCACTTTTAAAATGATGTAAGGGTTGGAAAAAATTGATGGGTTGCCTCAGTGCTAGATCTGCATGTACACCCGTACTTGCTTCTTCCCGTATGATGCCAACACTCTCCCCCCCCTAGCGTCTGTCGTCTCTGACAGACCTCTGCTCCACGGTTCAATGTACTGCTGCAGTAGGTCGGTTGCCAATTCTTGTTCTTTGATGCATAGTCCCCTAACCAAATCTCTCTGCAGGGCATCCCAATTAACTACGCCAGGTATGTCAGGTTGTGGCGTGGTGTAGAGTTTTGAATGCATTGTTTGTTCACAAGCGAATAATTGTAGCAGATGAGTTGGGCGTGGCACGAACACTTCTGAGTGTGCTTCCGAGAACCCCGTGGTGAACATGTCATCAAACGTTTGCTTGTAGCAAGCAGGGAGATATCTTATTCGTGCATGCCACGCATAAGCCACTCGGATACTCGGGGTCATGCTCATATCATAAAGTAAGTCATAGTTACCGTTAATGAAGCCCGGAATTGGCGGCTGAATATTACGTACATTTCGGAAAGTCTTTAACACCACTTGCACCATGTCCAAGGTTTTGAGCATCATCTGTGCGACGACATCAGGCATGGGGTGGAGGCGTGGCATCCAATGTCTGATGGTAGCCATCATGTAAGCTACCGTTGGTGTGCATGTTGGGGGTGCGATGGAGGGGGAATTTAGCCATTGTTTACAATTTGCATTGTTCTGAACCTTGATGGAAAATGCTTTCCATGATCTTCTTCTTTGCACTGGCCCAAAGCAAGGGTTATATTTCAAATGCATGGGAGCGTGATCCCATGTTCGTAGCATTTCTGGATAGGTCTCAAGTAATTTTTGCCTCCAAGTGGGTTGGAATATAGCCCCTTTTCTGGCTTCCTCTGGAATATCCTCTGGTTCCAATTGTGTTGCGAAAGTAGGGTACCTGTTGGTGATTCTTTTGATTTCTGCGTTGTAGTCGGCCAATGATACAAAATAAGGTTTATATTGTAATTCTGAACTAGTTATCAGTCTTCTAGAGGCCAGGTGTCTAAAGTATTCTGATTGAAGTATGGTTTCTTCAAGATCATGTGCTTCTAAGAGGTTGGCATAGGTTTCCAATATTTGTTGTATGCTTTCTGAGGGGATGGCCCGGAAGCTAGCAGGGTCGATGGGTGCCCCTGGAGTATTTTCTATGGCGGCTTCGAGATTGTCTTGATTTTGTTGTTGTAATCTCCTGTTTTCTTCTTGGGCAGCCGCTAGGTGGCGTCGGAGTAGAGCCATGTTTCGTTGTAGTCTAGCATTACAGGCTAGCTGATCTCTGAGTTGTTCTTCCGTTGCCCTACTCATCTCTGTATGTTTGGCTTCGAGCTCCACATGGGATTGTTGGAGGGCGGTGACTTCTTGTTGTAATGCTGCATTACTCAATGCCAAGGCATTGACACGTGCCTGGAGGTGGGATGAGAGAGTACACAGCTCCTTATTGTTTTCTTCCAATAATCGGTATTCTTCCTTAAGCTGGGTAGCGGCTTCGAACATGGTGTCCAATGCATGACTGAATGAGGTGGATGTAGAGGTGGAGGTGAAAGATGCAAGGGTTCGGGAAATGGGAAAGGGAAAAGTGGATGTTGTGTTGACAGTGGGTGTATGCGGTGGCATGCGTGAAGTTACAAGTGGTGATGTTGAGACAAAAGTGGTGGTGAGTGGTCTTGTGGAAGGTGAAATGTCCATAGGATCGGACATGATGGTGTGTGAAGTGTGAATCGTGCATACGGGAATGGTAGGTGGTGTGTTAGTGGGGGCAGTGAATGTGGGGGAGGTGGGTTGGGGAAGGGACTTTTTATTATAATTCTCAATTTGTTGAAGTATATTTACAAGGTTTGTCAAGAATGGAGGTTGGGTGATGTGTGTTGGTTCTGAGAAGGTCAAGAGGGGCCCAATGGTGTGGGGTTGGGAAAGAGGAATAGTATTGGTGAATGGAAATGGGTGTGTTAAGGTTTGGGTAGTGGCAAGTGGTTGTCCGAGGGCGGGGAAATATGAAGGGTGACCTATTATAGTTTGATCGGTAGCGGGGTGACCTATATGGGGTTCAGAAAATTGGCTGGAACTAGTGGATGGAGGTAAAGGGAAGGATGGAGAAATAGTGGTGTGTGGTATAGTTTCACTAATGGCTAATACTGGTGGTTCAAGAATACTGGTGGTGAGGGTTTCGGAGGGTTGGATGGGGGGTGATGGTGGAGATGGTATCTGTATATTTACATCTGGTTCTTCACTATTAGATGGGCTGGCCATGTGAACATCTTCTTGAGTGGTGGTAGGAAGTGAGGCAGAGATTTCCATTTGGATCATCTTTCCCCTTCGTGGTCGCGTATCGATCCTTCATTGGTCATATTGAGGGGTATTACGATATACCATGGTCCTCATGGCTTCCACTATTCCACAGGTATCTCCCAAAAGATTCAATGATTCTACAAAATGAGGGTCGACATTCTCCGCTTGCAGCATCTGGTTCACCAGTGCTCTATTTGCCTCTTTTGATAGCTTATGTCTTTTTTGTACCTTCTTGATCATCTTGTAGAGCCGTTTGAGTTGAGCCATGTAGGCAGGGGCTTCCTCCTCACTCTCCTCTGGTTCATTCCTCTGCATCTCCTCTTGTTCATGTGTGCCTTCAACCTGAGTGTGTTGTGCCTCATCTTGCCAATGTACTCTTTGTGCTTCACCATGTGGTCATGCTCTCTGGGATGAAGATTCAGGGCCGTCGGTCTCAGAGAAAAACTCACTCTCAGATAATTGGGCTGTTTGCAGGAAGCTTTCAAAGTCAAAAGATGGATCCTCTGCCAAAGTAGCCATTGAGGCAAACTCAGCGTCCGTGGGTAGTGGAGGGGCTGATGGAGTGGGTTGTACATGCCCCCTGACTGTGGTCCTTGGAGATGAATCGTAAAAGGGGCTACTTGTTCTTCTTCTCTACAGGAGGCTTCTCTGGTGACCTCGCGAGGAATAAGTACCTGTGAAAGTGATCCATGCATTATTTTAGTGGGTTGAACCCCTGATTTCCGCCCCTGGAAGAATTCCAATTGTGAGTACTTGAGGGCCCGTGCGATCGGCACATCATAGGTGAGGCATCTATAGATGATTCTTGTAATGGCACAACAGCCATTCAAAGTGGGCTTCCGCACTCCTCGCTTGCCTGCTTCATATAACTGGTCAAGTATCCACACTGGCATTTTAATAGGTAAGCTCCGGGTCTCTACTAGGTATAACCCATACCAGATCTTCTTATGAGGCTAGGTGAACCGGTCTTGCGCCGGAAATGCGAAGTGTTGAAGGCACATCCGCAGTGGTATGGCGATGTTGGGGGTGAGAGCACACATTTCTTTCAACTTCTTGAGTTTATTGTTCTTCATAGACTCCGGTATCAAGGGATCTTGATCGGAGGGTACATGGGTGCCATACATCTGAAGGGCCTCCCTAATTAAAGTGGTATTCAACTCAAACTTCTTCATTTCCTCCTGGTTTGATAGAGAGGGTACCAAGAATGTGCCTGAGTGATCTTTATCTCTTGTAGCCTTCAGAGTTGCAATCAAGTAACAGCACCTAAGGAAATCAGGTTTAGGCAAAGCTGCACTAAAATAATCTTGCAATCCCGCTTTTTGCCAGATATCTTGAAGAGGAGCTACATTCTGTAATGCTTCAAATTCTCGTGAGAAGAACTGAAAGGTCCACCAAAATCCTCAAAATTCCAACTTGGATTCCCAAATATGATCAGCATCTCCCAAATCTCCTGGCATCTCATTGAACCAATGAGAATGTCCTTTCACTCTTTCTGTTAGGCCACTCGGCGGATCCGAGATGGGAATCCTTCGCACATTCAGGAACTCTTCAGGCCTCGCTGTCAGTGGAGCCTCCACAGGCATGGTATCCCAATTGCTTTGAGTACTAGTGCCTGCCTGAGAGCTTGTTCTTGCTGCTGCTGCCATGAGATTGCTCATGCTTATCTGCTAGAAGAAGAAAGGCACATTAGTGTTGCATAGGAAACAAGATGTAATGGTGTTCCCTCCACAATACTAACATGACAATCCAGATGGTTAGTGGTTAGAGGTGAAGTGTTTGTGATAGATGTGAGTGGTGGTTAGTGGTTAGTGTCATCCTAGATGCATGCTTGGGGTATGCAATGTACTCAGAATGCATCTACACGAGAGTGAATGGATTTACAAAATTGGGTCAGGGGGTTTGATACACGGTTTAAGTCTCCAAGCTTTGATAGAGGATTCGTAGCTCTTAGAGCTGATGACAGGGAAAGACTTATGAACTAGATTGTGCTGGATTTGGGACCTTTTGGGCTCCCATTTCCAGACATGGCTAGGTTTGACTGAAGGTGTAGCCGTGTGAGGTGTAGGTATATTCCTTGAGTTATTTGCCAAGGGTACTTGAGAGTTTTGATTTACACTAGTGATTAGAGGTGAAGTTATTTGGGCTTGCAAGCAGGCCTTGGGCACTCAAATCCGTCTAGCATTAGGGCTAGCCTTCATTGACCACTTAGGGACCCAAATAGAAATGGTATAGCTAGGGTGTTGCCTAGGGAACGCCTTCATTTTGGTCCTTGATGGTGTGGCTCGCTTGATGCTTTTTTGAGAACCTATCTCTGGAGCCGTGGTTTTTTCCCCCTTGGGTATCCAGATCTGCTTCATGCCACGAGGTACTCCATAATGCCTACGTTGGTGCTCATGCTTCTTGATCATCGGTCTCCTCAGTGTCGTGTGTTGCTGAGCCTTCCCCTTTAGAATCTTCTTTGGAGCGAACGGAAATCCCTCATTGACTTTTGTACCTTCAGCGAGAGTGACAATCCTCTACACCATAGAACTCTTGACAAGAAAAGCATTGTTATCTTCATGTGGATACCTAAAGGGACCAGGAGTTGGTGCATGTTCTAATGGTTTGACAGCTTGATTTTCTAATTCAATTGTAAGGCGGCTTTGGCCTGCCCAAACCTGAAGAAGCCCACTTCTTAGGTTGAGGTTGACTGCGTGATCATAGATCCAGTCTTGGCCTAAGACAAGAGGTTCGGTAAGATCCTCGTCTTCACACATTAGCACTTTTGCTGGTATTAGGACCTCTTGAATGTAGAGGGGAAGTTCCACCTCTCCCATGCAAGGGGTTTCAACTCCTTCTAATCCTATGAGATATGTTTCTAGGAGTTTTACCTCCAATTGCGATTGCTGGAAGTAAGAGAGCCGAACTGCACTAGTGGTTGCTCCTGAATCAATTAAAGCTCTCACGGTCCTTGCACTCTCTCCTTGTCCTACTTCTAGGGTCACAAAAGGTCGTCGATCAACTATCTTATGGGTCCGCTTACCAGAAGCCTCACACATGGCAATGTGATAACCATGAATTTCATGATTGTCAGTCATGGTCTGATCTCTACCTTGTCTTCTTAGTTTCATTCGTCGGATGCGTTCTAAAGCTTCTGCATGTGCTTCTTCTCGAATTCTCTTTTCCTCTTCCTTACGTTTCTTTGCAGTATTGAGTGGATTTAGCATTTCTTCTGTTAAGGGTTCTTGATGTAACTTGACTCTACACCCACTTATGTAACTTGGTAGGATGTCACCTTCTAGAGTGGCTAGTTGTACTGCTCCACTAGTTGAAATCCTATTTATGATCATAGGTCCATAGCCATGCTTCTCTAACTTTCTCGCATGTTGCTTCAGTGTGTAGACTAGGACTAGGTCTCCTGCTTTCAAGCCTTTATCCTTCACATGTGTATCAAAATAAGCCTTTTGCCTCTTCTTGGCTGCATAGATTCCTACTGTAGCCCTCAATCGTGTCTCACCTAAACGTTCAAGATCAAAGACTCTAGAGGAGAGTTCATGGCCTGTCCAGTCATGCTCCTGTGCTACTTTCAATGTAGGTATCAAAAAGTCCAATGGTAGCATCGCATTCTGGCCAAACACCATCTGAAAGGGTGTGGCTTGGAGTACCATTTTATAGGCAACTTGGTATGCCCAAACAGTGTGGTGTAGCTGTTTGTCCCAATCAGAGCGTTTGTTATTCACCAATTTAGTCAGCACATTGCATAAGATCTTATTTGTGCTCTCAGCCTGGCCATTAGCTTGTGGATGATAGGGGGCAGACTTCTTATGTATCACCAAGAATTCTTGGAGAAGGTTTTCTATGAATTCATTCAAGAAGTGTGTGCCTCTATCACTCACCAATTCTATTCGCAATCCGTATCTAGTGAACACATTTTCAAATAAGAACTTTGGTGTTGTTTGAGCATCATTCTTCGTAGTGGCTTTCACTTCTACCCACTTGAGTAGATAGTTTGTGGCCACAATGATATACTCAGCATGTGACCCCTTAGCTGGGGGATTAATAGGACCGACAAAGTCTATTCCCCACTTAGAGAATGCACGTCCGCCCATCATAGGCTTCAATGGCATCTCATCCTTGCGTATGGGATACTGAGTCCGCTCACAAACCTCACACCTCTTCACGTAGGTGTGTGCATCCATGTGAAGCGTGGGCCACCAAAATCCTGCAAATAGTATTGCCTTGATCACCCGATCTTGACCAAAGTGTCCTCCTGCTACACCTTGGTGAGTAGTTTCTAATATCTTGAGGTATTCGCTCTCATGGACACACAGTCTTAGGTAACCATCTTTACCACGTTTGTATAAATTATCACCAATGATTGCGTAATCTAAGGCTTCTTGTTCCAAACTCCTTTGTCTAGCCAAAGTCATATCTTGAGGGAATGTTTTCGTCCTCAAGAAGGCTACTAATGGTTCACTCCAATCTGGTACTAAAGATATTCGATAAAGGGTAGCATGTTCCACTGGTGGTTTAGTGTAGCAGATTGGGCATTCCTTGCACATTCTATGGACATCAGCTTCCATGGTTGGCCAATGCACTCCTAGTCTCCTCAATGTCTGTAAGGTTCTTTGTTTCGAGTAGTGTTGCTCTAATGCACCCACATGTGCTAATTGCAACCACTTCGCATACTCGTCCTCTTCCACACAACAGGCTAATATTCCTTGATCCGTATGTTTATACATACTTCCTGCCAAGATATGATACTTTTGAGCTTTTACCATCTCTCTATCTTCTGTGTGTATTACCGGGTGATTAGGCCCGTATGTCAATACTGGCACTAATGGCTTAGCCCACTGCGGTACAACTTCCAAATTAAACAAGTAAGCATCAGGTAGGTCATCTGACACTCCTTGTGGGGCCTCCCCTGATGTGAGCCTTGAGAGATGATCCGCTCTCAAATGAGTCTTGCCCTTTCTCACCACTACCTTAGACTCATATTCCATTAGTAAGAGGAACCATCTTACTAATCTTCCTGTATTGCATGGCTTGTTTACTAGGTACAATAGAGCTTGGTGATCCGTAAAAAATTTAAACTTGTTTGCAAGCAAATAGTGTCTAAACTTTTTAACCGCATACACCATGCTTAATCCTTCTCGCTCAATGGTTGTATAGTTTTGTTTAGCTGCATTCAATTGTCTACTGGCATAAGCAAGGAAGATCCATATTACCTTCACCAGTAGGTTGTGCAAGTACACATCCAATAGCATAATTGGAGGGATCCACATGAACATGGAATGGCTTGTTCCAATCTAGTGTGGTCAAGATTGGTGCTGAACATAATCTTCGTTTAAGCTCATTGAAGGAATTCTCACATTCATCAGTCCACTCAAAGTTAGTTAGAAGAGCATACAGAGGCTTTGCAATGATGGCATACATGTGAATGAACCGGCAGTAGTAACCACAATGCCCCATGAAGGCTTGTACCTCCTTGACATTCCTTGGCCTAGGTAGTTTTGCAATGGCTCTCACTTTCTCCTCATCTGCTGATATGCCATTCTTTGACACTATGTGCCCTAGGATCTTTCCTTGCCTGACCATGAAAACACACTTTTCTGGGTTCAAGCAGACTTGATATTCTCTACATTTGTCAAAGATTTGTTTGAGTTCAGGTATATGGGTCTGTCTAATGTTGGAATGAGCGCAAAGATCATCAACATAGACTTCCAAATTTTTCCTCAAGAACTCTTTAAACATGTGGCACATCAGCCTCTAGAAGGTTGCAGGTGCATTGGTAAGCCCGAATGGCATTACCCAAAAAGCAAATATGCCCCACTCTGTGGCAAAAGCCATCTTATGCTGATCTTCTGGTGCAATGGCTACTTGATTGTAGCCATAGAACCCGTCCAAGAAGCTATACACTTCCTTGCCTGCTACCCTTTCTAATAGATGCTCAGTGATAGGAAGCGGATAACTATCCCTGATAGTGGTTGCGTTAACCTTCTTCAAGTTAATGCATACACGTAATTTGCCACTCTTTTTGGACACCACTACAATGGGGGATACCCATTCAGTGTGCTCAATTTCATAGATAAATCTATCTTCAACCAAGCGATCTATCTCCTCTTTGATCTTGGAAGCATAGTTGTCATTGTATGTGTATGGCTTTTGTTTAGAGGGTCTCGCATCTGTGGTCATGGGGATCATGTGTCAGCATATGTCTGGGTCGTCCCCTTTCAAGTCCTTATAACTCCAAGCGAATACATCTCTGTATTCTCTTAGCAGGGCTATCAACTCTTGCTCTTCTTCTCCCGTCAGGTCATGCCCTATGTAGGTGCATCTTTCTTCTCCTTCTTCTATGGCTACCACTATTTTCTTGGTAGTTTCCTTGCTATTATAGGCCTCTCCTGATTGTGCCTCGCGTTTAGGCATTCTTATCATGACTCTCCTATCGTCTATCTCATATTTTTTAAAGTTTTCAGGGACCTCAAACAAGGATTCTTCTTCCTCCGGAGTGACTTCCTTCTTCTTTCTTTTCTTTCCCTCACTCTTAGTGGTCACTTCTGTGGTTAATCTCATATCATTAATGATCTCTTCGTGTCTCTGAGGGTGAACTTCTACTTCATAGAAGTATTCTTCATCTGATGCCAATTGTGGGTCCATAATGATTGATTGTAAGTCGGAGTCACTTGCATCCTCAAATGCATCAGGGCTAGGTTCGCATTCTTCTAAAACTGCATCTCCCATGATTGGTTCTATTGAAAAGACTGAAATGTCATAGCCATCCTCATCATAGTGGTGTGTCCATTGTTCTTCATTGATGGCTACATCCATTGTTGCTAAAATTTCAGCCCAGCCGTGAGGCTGAAATTCTTTGTCAGGAAAAACTACAGGTGCATAGGCTGGGTCTTGAATTGATCTATGGGTTTCTTTTGCACCTACCTCTCTGGCCTTTTCTCTCTTCTCCTCTTCTACTTCCACTTTGCACATCCATAAATGGGTGTCTTCATGCATCCATGAGGATCGTGATCCTATGGAATGCACAGACTCAGTATCATCTCTAGCTCTATCAATAGGGTTCCATTGAATGGGGGGTACATCCCTATGAGAGTAATCTTTGAGATTCACTTTGGTTGTGACACCTAAGTGTTGCAAATACAAGGAATTGGTTCCCCAATCCTATACCACTTGCAACTGTCGCATAAATGGTCTTCCCAAAATCATCTCATAGGCATGGTTCTTGCTAAAATCACATATAGCAAAAGTATGCTCAAACTCAACACCGCATGTAGTGAGAGTTATTCCTTCTAGCAAGCCTAAGGGTCTTTCTATGTGACCATCAGCCATTCGCAATTTCATTCTCGTTGGCCTAAGTGCTGGCTTGCCCCAACGCTTCCATAGGGAAGTGGTAGCAATTGCAACCCCTGCACCTGAGTCGAGAATTGCCTTGGTTGTGTATCCTTGATGGGTGATGGGAAGATAGGTGGTGTTTCCTTCTTCACCTTCACTCATATCTCCTATCTTGTCCAATGGTATTTCTCGCATTGTTCTATCTGATCCTACCTGGGAACGCGATTTCGCTATGTCTGGCACTTGTTTGGCTATGTGTTTCCACACTTCTGGTTTAACTTTGAGTAGCTCTTCTAAAGTGAGATTGCACTGCACTTAAGTGTTCTTTACTACCTCCGTATTCCTAGGTATGACCGAATCCTCGTTTCTTATCATGACTGTGGGTGCTGTCATACAAGTAGGCTTAGCTTCCCATGGGCCTACGAAGTGGGGTAATTCATGTAAAGAATTAGACTCAAAGTCTAATCTCTCTTGAGATTGTGCACTCTCCTGCTCTCCATAAATAGAAGGGATGTCTTGTGGGAATTGATCATGTGCGTCATCCACAAGTTCAATGGGAGGAGGGACTTCACTTTCCTTTGCCCATTTCTCTTCTTGAATCTCTCTCAAGAACTCTGGTGAATACCTATTCATAGAAGAAGAGGTGTCTGGTTTAGTGGAGTTAGGCACATAAGCTTCCTGGGGAGGCATGCTTATTCTATCTCTTGCACTCTCAATTTGGGAGGTAACTCCTTTCCCAGACTTTGTAAGTAACCTCTTCAATCTATCTAATAGACCATCGAAATGTAAGGGTGTTCTTGTGGAGCTAGAGCCATTGAATAAGCGACTGGCTTCAAACATGGCTTGCACCAATTCGACCATCTTAGCACAAAGCTTTGTTCGCTCTATCTCTAGATCGACTCTAGGGTAACATTTCTCATGATCTGTCACATTTGGCCCTTCCTGGATTCTGACCTGATATGCTTTAAGCATCATGTCTAGATCCTCAGGAGTGGGATCGGCTAGGACTGATCCTGCTCTGGGTGGTGGGTGGGCTACGTGTGGTGGATTAGAAAATTGGGGAATGGCAGGTGATGGGTTGGAGGGCGATGGAAGGGGGTGTGGTGGTGTAGTGTGAGAGTTGTTGGAGCAAGTCTATGACAAGCCTAAGTATTGGCTTGAGTCCCACAAAGTCATGAAAAAGCCTTAAAATGAAGACTATGTAAAGTTCACTTGTGAACTACCTCTTGTAACTTTTGAAGAGTTTACTTAATGTAAAAGTAAGAGAATCTTAAGTGGTTGAGTCCACTTGATCAAGAATGGAAAGAGGAGCCACGAATTCGTGATTTGTGGTAGGTAGAGAATCAAATCAATCATTGATTGATTGGAGAGTGATTGAGGGAAGTTAGCCTCCCAAACTCAACTATAAATAGATGGCAGTTTTAGTCGTGGTTAGAGAGACCTATGTGAAGACCTCCAAGAGCTGAGCCATATGAAGGTGTGATTACAAGGCACACATATGTATCAGTAAGTCATTGTATTGTACAAGAAATATACTTTCATTTTCATGATTATTTGGTTTCATCTTTCCATGTTCTTGTGAAGTGTACTACTCACTACCATTACTCTCAGTTTTCGCAGTCAGCTTGCAGAGATGTTTTCTCTGAGATTGGTGCATCATTTTCAGTGATTTAACTTGGTAAAGTTAGCTCTATAAGTCTACTATATGCTCATAAATATTCATGTCATTTCGATGTTGCAATCTTCAGTTATGGTCATTTGAAGTCAACAGGGTCTGTTCATCTTCACCTCTCTGTTAGGTACCCGACTTTTTCACTCATCTTGTCAGAGGTGTTTCGCAGTGGTTACTTATCCAAATTCCGTGATTTAAAGCTTGTTGGATTCAGCTTCCTGTCTAGTAGAAGCATACAAATTTTTAATAATCATTGGATTTCTACATTTTGAGTTATGGTGATTTTTCTGCTCACTGGTCTATTTCTGTAGCAGCCCGTGAAAATCGGGATGATATCATCACTTGTTAAAACTCATTCTCAGTGTGTGCTTTGTTATTTTTGATGCGATTACTCTTAAAAGTTAGCTCTTTAAGTTACCTAGACTTCCCCAAGAGGAATTAAGCTAATTGCTGTTGTGCTCAGAGAATTATGTAAAACACTGGACAGGTGTATGAACCAAGAATAGCAAGTTTTCACCTCTGAGCTAACTCCAACTTATCTGTTTTGATCTATCTTTTTGAGAGTGATCTTCCAAGGTACATAGGGTGTCTAATACATCCATTGGCAAGCTAAAAGGGCCCACCATATACTCCTGGAGTTCATTTGGCTGGTGTAGATCAAGGATTTTGCAACACCTCTTCATCTTCAAACACATACTTATCCATCTCTTCACAGTGGTATCAGAGCAAGGTTGGACAACATGGCAGATGGATTTCCTTCATCAATTGACAAATTGGACAGAGGTAACTACTCAGCTTGGTCATTAAGGATGGAAGCTTATCTCCAAGGTAGAAGTTTATATGGTTATGTGGTTGGAGATGAAGTTATGCCAAGTTTCAGGAACAAAAGTCAACCAACACAAGAAGAGCAAGAAAGATTGAGCACATGGTGCTCCAAGGATGCACTTGCAAGGTCTTATCTCCTCAACTCTATCTCAGATTTTTTGTTGCCTCACATTAGAAGTTGTAAGACATCTCAGGAAGTGTGGGATGCACTTGAAGCTTTCTTTTCTTCAAGTACCAAAGCTAGGAAGCATCAACTATGGCTGGATTTCACAACTCTCAAGAAGGCTCCCAAACAAAATGTGACTGATTTTGTCACAAAGCTCAAGGACATAGCGGATCAGTTGGGAAGCATTGGAGAGGTAATAGATGAAGAGCAAATTGTAAGGAAGGTCATCAATGGCTTGAAGGCAGATGATAAGTGGGAAGCATTCACCACAGCTATGGATTTGTACATGGACATGCATGTACCTGATTTCAACACACTCATTGGACAACTACTTACTCAAGAGGCAAAGCTTATCAAAAATGGAGAAAGCTCTAAAGGTAATCAATCTTCAACTTTATACACAGATAAAAGCAAGTCTAAAGATAACAAAGGAAAGGCAAAGAAAGTGGATGATGAAGCAGGTACATATCAAGCTAACTATGCAGGTAGAGGAAGACATGGCAGAGGTAGAGGAAGAGGAGGTAGACAAGGTAGGGGGAGATCCCAAGACTCCAACTCATGTTCTATTTGTGGATTAACTAATCATACAACTGAAAATTGCTTTAGGAATTCCAGGAATCAAAGAGGCAGAGGATACAATAGAGGAAGTTATGGCTACTCAAGAGGAAGGTTCAACAACTACCATGGCAACTACAACAACTACAATCATTCAAACTATCAAGGAGGCTACAAAGGAAGGAGAGACTACAATAACTACACAGAAGACTCAAACAAAGAGGATTCATTATTGATCATGAACATGGCTATGCCACAAGGTAAATCTGATGAGCATGTTTTCTACATAGATTCAGGTTGTTCAAATCATGTGGCAGGAAATGTGGCACTCCTATCAGATTTAGAGGATCCAAGGAATAAGCATGAGGTACAAACAGGAGATGATACAAAACATCCTGTGGAGAAAATAGGCAATGTCAAAGCACCTGATGGAAACATCAACCTACTCAGTAAGGTACTCTATGTCCCTACCATTACAAAGAATTTGATAAGTGTTGGGCAGATAGTAGAGAAAGGGTTGCAAGTCAGGTTCACAAAAGCAGGAGCATTTGTTGAAGATCCAAGTCAAGGATTCAGAAGAATTGCAAAAGGTGAAAAGACAGGTAGATTGTTCACATTTGAATTACAGGACACTAGAAGCATTGCTCTCTTTAATTATGGTAGTCAGACACTCACAGAATTGGAAGTATGGCACAAAAGGTTAGCACATATTGGTGAAAGGTCATTAAAGCAAATCTGTAGGGACCAAAGTGTACTTGGACTTCCTAATTTGTCAAAACAACATATGATTTATAAGTGCAGTGCATGTCAATTTGGAAAGTCTCACAGGTTACCATTTATGAAGAAAGGTTATATGCATGGAGATCTCTTGGAGTTGGTTCATACAGATGTATGGGGACCTAGCAAGGAAGCTTCAATATCTGGATCAAGGTATTATGTTTCCTTTATTGATGATTGCAGCAGATGGACTATCCTATTCTTTATGAAACACAAAGATGAAGTTTTTTCATGTTTCAAAAGATATTTGGCTCTTGTGGAGAATCAAACAGGTAAATCACTAAAAAGGCTAAGGTCAGATGGAGGGGGAGAATACTTCTCCCATGATTTTGATTCTTTTCTTCAAGAAAGAGGAATCAAAAGAGAGGTAACTACAAGGTACACTCCTGAGCAAAATGGAGTGGCAAAAAGGAGGAATAGGACAATTGTTGAAGCTGCAAGGTCTATGTTAAATGAAAAGCATTTACCTAATTACTTATGGGCTGAGGCTGTATCTACAGCCACTTACTTGATTAACAGGTTGCCTTCAAAATCCCTTGATGGGATGACTCCATATGAGGCTTGGAATGGAAGAAGACCAAGCTTAGATCATTGTAAAATTTTTGGATGTATTGCTTTTGCTCATGTTCCTTCACAGGTTAGAGGCAAGATGGATCCAAAGGCAGAAAGGTGTGTATTTATTGGATATGACAACAATCAAAAGGGCTACAGGTTATACAACCCTACCAACAAAGGATTCTTGGTAAGCAGAGATGTAGTTTTTGATGAGAACAATTCATGGTATGAAGATTCATGCAGGAAGATCAATTTACCATATGATCTTGAAGAAGATTTTCCAAAGCTTGGTAGAGAACAACCGAAGATTGAAGAACAAGACACCTCAGAGGATGATGAAGAATCTCACATGGAAAAGATCAAAGCATGGAAGTCTAAAGGTAAAGCAAAATTGCAGGAACTTGGACATGAGGCAGAATCATCACATCATGGCCTAAGAAGATCTATGAGGGAAAAGAAAAAACCAGAAAGGTATGGGTTTGACACCTCATTAGTAACTAAACATTCTATCTACATAGCACAGGACATAAACCAAGAGGAGCCATCATCATTTGAAGAGGCCAAAGCAAAAACAGAATGGAAGCATGCAATGAAGGAAGAGATTTAAGCACTTGAGGAAAACAACACTTGGGATTTGGTGCCCAAGACTTCATCCATGAAGGTAATAGGCTCAGATGGGTCTATAAACTCAAGAAGAATTCTGATGGTTCCATTAACAGGTATAAGGCAAGGCTTGTAGCAAAAGGCTTTGCACAAACTCAGGGAATTGATTATGAGGAGACCTTCTCTCCTGTGGCAAAGATGCCTACTATTAGGGTTTTGCTTAGTATTGCCTCTTCCAAGAATTGGAAGATACTTCAACTAGATGTAAAGAATGCATTTTTGAATGGTTGGATAACAGAAGAGGTATATATGGCACAACCACCTGGTTTTGAGAATCAAGTTTATCCTGATTATGTGTGTAAACTTAACAAAGCATTGTATGGTCTCAAGCAAGCTCCAAGAGCTTGGAATTTCAGGCTTGTTTCATTCTTGCAGGACAAAGGCTTTCAACCAAGCAAGGCAGATCCTTCACTCTTTATTAAAAAGAGTAAGTCCGAGGGCATCTATCTATGTGTATATGTAGATGATATTATATTGACAGGAAATGATGCAGATGGTATGAAGAAGATCAAAGATCAGATGAGAGAAGAGTTCAAGATAAGTGATTTGGGTTCACTTACCTACTTCCTAGGTTTGGAAGTTGTCTACAAAGATCATGGTTTGTTTCTCACTCAAAGGAAGTACATTAAGGACATGTTGGCAAAATTCAAGATGCAAGATTGTAAGATTGCAGGTACTCCAATGGAGGTCAATCACAAATTGAGCTCACATGAAGGTGAACTCATAGAGGACATCACATCATATCAAAGTCTAGTGGGTAGTCTCAACTATGCCACATTGACAAGAGTAGATATATGTTACAGTGTGAGTGTGCTAAGCCAATTTATGCACACACCAAGGAAACCACATATGGATGCTGCCAAAAGGATTCTCAAGTATCTCAAAGGAACCATAAATGAAGGACTTTATTATCCTTATGTATCTGATTTAGGTTTGAAGCTATTTTCTGATGCAGATTGGGCTGGCTCCAAGGAAGATAGAAGGAGCACTTCAGGTTATCTTACCTTTGCAGGTTCAAAGCTTATTTCATGGTCATCCAAGAAGCAACCCACAGTTGCTCTCTCTTCTACTAAAGCTGAATATAGAGGTCTTACTATAGCTACACAAGAAGCTATGTGGATGAAGACATTATTCAAAGATCTTGGATTGGAGTTTGGAACTCCAACTATTTTTGGTGACAATATGAGTTCTATTCACTTGGCTGCTAATCCTATTTTTCATGCAATGACTAAACATATTGAAGTTCATTATCACTATGTACGAGAGAAGGTTCTAAGCAAAGAGATTCAAATATCATATGTGTCCACTCATCAACAATGTGCAGATATTCTAACCAAAGCATTGGATGGTACAAAGCTTTGCAAATTCAAGGCTATGATAGGTTTGTAGGTAATCTTGGAAGATTGAAGACCTCAAGCATACTTGGCTTGAAGGGGAGCTGTTGGAGCAAGTCTATGACAAGCCTAAGTATTGGCTTGAGTCCCACAAAGTCATAGAAAAAGCCTTAAAATGAAGACTATGTAAAGTTCACTTGTGAACTACCTCTTGTAACTTTTGAAGAGTTTACTTAATGTAAAAGTAAGAGAATCTTAAGTGGTTGAGTCCACTTGATCAAGAATGGAAAGAGGAGCCACAAATTCATGATTTGTGGTAGGTAGAGAATCAAATCAATCATTGATTGATTGGAGAGTGATTGAGGGAAGTTAGCCTCCCAAACTCAACTATAAATAGATGGCAGTTTTAGTCGTGGTTAGAGAGACCTATGTGAAGACCTCCAAGAGCTGAGCTTTATGCCATATCAAGGTGTGATTACAAGGCACACATATTTATCAGTAAGTCATTGTATTGTACAAGAAATATACTTTCATTTTCATGATTATTTGGTTTCATCTTTCCATGTTCTTGTGAAGTGTACTACTCACTACCATTACTCTCAGTTTTCGCAGTCAGCTTGCAGAGATGTTTTCTCTGAGCTTGGTGCATCATTTTCAGTGATTTAACTTGGTAAAGTTAGCTCTATAAGTCTACTATATGCTCATAAATTGTCATGTCATTTGGATGTTGCAAACTTCAGTTATGTTCATTTGAAGTCAACAGGGTCTGTTCATCTTCACCTCTCTGTCAGGTACCCGACTTTTTCACTCATCTTGTCAGAGGTGTTTCTAAGTGCTTACGTATCTAAATTCAGTGATTTAAAGCTTGTTGGATGCAGCTTACTGTCTAGTATAACCGTACAAAGTTTCATAATCATTGGAGTTCTACATTTTGAGTTATGGTGATTTTTCTGCTCACTAGTCTATTTCTGTAGCAGCCCGTGAAAATCGGGATGATGTCATCACTTGTTAAAACTCATTCTCAGTGTGTGCTTTGTTATTTTTGATGAGATTACTCTTAAAATTTAGCTCTTTAAGTTACCTAGACTTCCCCAAGAGGAATTAAGCTAATTGCTGCTGTGCTCAGAGAATTATGTAAAACACTGGACAGGTGTATGAACCAAGAATAGCAAGTTTTCACCTCTGAGCTAACTCCAACTTATCTGTTTTGATCTATCTTTTTGAGAGTGATCTTCCAAGGTACATAGGGTGTCTAATACATCCATTGGCAAGCTAAAAGGGCCCACCATATACTCCTGGAGTTCATTTGGCTGGTGTAGATCAAGGATTTTGCAACACCTCTTCATCTTCAAACACATACTTATCCATCTCTTCACAAGAGTGGTTTTGAGATGCGAGTTCACTTATCTTTGCTTTGGTTTCTCTCAATCTTTCTTCAAGTTCGCTCATTTTTTGTGACCATTGTCTTTTCATTCTCTCCCGGCTATCTCTCCAAGCTCTTGTCCTCTTCTTGGTTATACTCTCTGTCTCACTAACCTCAGAACTCTTTTCCTGTCCTACTCCTTGGGTTTGCTGCAAGGCTTGAGCTCTAGTGACCACATGCACGGGGGCTGTGGAAGTTATATTTCCCGTAGAGTCTACCACTAACCCAATGACGTTGATGGGAGTGATTTTTGGTAGGTTATTGGGGTTCTTCGGGCAATCTCGTAAGAGATGCTCTTTCTCGCAATCTTGACAAAAGCCCTGAATTTTCACTGGTTGGGGTTGTGTAGGGGCAGGTAGTGGACAATCACGTATGAGGTGATCTCCCTGACATCTGAAGCAAGGTCCTCTAGGAAATGGCGGTCGTACCTGCCTAGGTTGAGTTCTAGAGTTCGGGTTTGTGTACATGACATTAGCATACTCAGGCTCCCCACTATTTTCACTTGGGTCCTCATAATAGTAGGACTCGTTATGCTCGGGTGACTACATGTAGTAAGCCTGTGGGCTGTCAATATGTGTGGAGTCAAAACTATGGTCACTTGGATCACTCTCTGATAGCAACGGTGTGACTGGGACTATGGCTCTGTTCAGATTTTCTTCAGTATATGCATATTTCACTGGGATTACATTGGTTGGAGCAGGGGGTTGCTGGGCAAGGACTGGTTGAGGTCTCTATTGCCCTTGATAAGGTGGCTGATAAGGTTGTTGTGGTCTGCCGTATTGCTGTGGTGGGTACTGATTCTGGTATCTACCCTGTTGTGGATATGGCTGAGGGTAATTTTGTCTGACAGTTTGTTTGTTATAAGCGCAGTCTTGTGTAGTGTGGTTGGTGTACCTCCGTTCTATGGTGCAGTACTGGTTACTAGGATTCACTTGGGGTTGTGCCATAATGGGACATACGCTTGCCATATGGTCACCTCCACAAGTATAGCACCGCTTAACTGGGGCAAATCTTGGGATTTGTTTGCTAGAGACTCCTAGTTTTTGAGCTACCTTTTCTGCAAGTTCTTCAATGGATGTGGATTGACCCGACATAAGGCTACTAGAGCTATCCGAATCCTTGTAGATTTTTGATAGCTCCAACTCCTCGCCTAGATTATCCTCAATGTCTATGCATATGCGTACGCATTCTTCTATAGTTCTGGGGTCCTTCAGATATACATATGACCTGAGCTTGGTGCTCAACAATCCATCTAAGAACAAAGCCACTTGCTTGGATGGTGTGGGTAACTCAGGCATTGGGCACCTCTCTAGGTATTGCCTAAACCGTCTTCCTGCTAGTCGGACCGTCTCTTGAGGTGTTTGCTTAAAGCTATGAATCAGGGAGGAGGTATTATGCCGTATGCCACTCTTAGAGAATTCAGTGATGAAAGCCTCTAAAAGTTGGTCTATGCTCCTAAACTACCTCTCGTTCAGGGGTTGAAACCATGTAAGGGCAGTGTTCCTAAGGGTTAGACCAAAAGCATTGTATTGCGTGAATAGGTTCTCCACTTGTTCAACTCTCAAGACTTGTCTAAATTCAGCTACATGATCGTATGGGTCTCCTGTGCCATCGAAATAATTCTTCATGGACTTCACCAGTTGAGTTGGCCTCAGGGTCCTAGTGTGTTCTCTCAGCCTTGGCAAAGGGAAATCATCAACATTTCTCTGGTTCTTTGGAGCTCTAGGTCTCTCAGTTTCTTCTCTATCCGTTTCTGTTCTCAACCTTTCTCTTCTTAGGGGGTTGGCAAAGCTTACCTCAGGTCTGTCTCTACTTCTATCTCGTTGAGCTCCATGAGCTTGGGAGGTCCCAGCTCCTTGGTGACTATAGGACACATTGGACCGAGGTTGGGAAAAAACAAATTCACCCTTCCATGTGTAGGCATGTCTGCCATGCTCAGTGACCATGAAGATCCTCTCTGACGTATTGTCTAGGTAGGTTACTTTGCCTGGACTATCAGGGTCTTTGAACTCATAGATTGTGAGAGCACCTACTTCATGAGGCTGAGCAGGCTTATATCTCCAAAAAGCCTCATCGGTTTCTTGGTTTAAAAGCAAATCTATGCTTTTATTATCCTGGGGAATCCATTCTGGAGTCATGATTCTGGTCAAGACTGATTTACCATGGGGAGTACTCGACTCTCTCTCTAAATTCCCTTGCTCTATATCACCCATGTCGGTTTCTGCGATCACATTCCCAAACTTGTCTGTTCTATCTAGAAGAGTGGTGACTACATAAATAGTCCCTTCTTTATCTAGGTATGCTCCATTCTCAAACTTGACTACCGGGTGTTCTAGTCCATGGGGTTGATCGGGTTTCTTAATCTGGACCACAAATCTTCTCAGACCGTCTTCGTAGATGCGAGCACCTAGGCGATTAGTCCTGATGTATTCCAATTGAGTCTTGTAAGGTCCTTCTGGATTTTCTAGGTATGCTACCCCTGAACTACCTACTGGTCTCTCCATGTTATAGGACATCTCAGAATCACTTGTTTCCGATCGGGGAGTGTATGGGTAATCACTCAACTGCTGGGCCCAAGACCTAGCAGTGTGATTGACACTAGCTTCAGAAGATCTGAGGCTTTGTCTGTCTCGCCCTAAGTGTCTACCTGACCTAAGGTTCATATGAATGGTTTATTTGCCCCCTTGGTCCCAAGCACACTCTCGTTGTAGGTGAGTTTGTACCAATCACTTTGTTCTTTTTAGTTGATTATTGTGTTAAGCCCTTGTTCAAGATCACATCGTCAGGAATACTTAAGTGAAGTTCACACTTGATAATTGATCGATTCAAGTTTACTTTTATCCCTTAGGGTTTTCTCAATTAAGACCTACTTAATGCTTGCACTTAGTTGATTAGTTCTCTTTGACTTGATTTGTGTCTGACGTTGCCCTAATTAATTACCACACCTAAGTCGTACTTAGCCTATGCTAGGAATTGACAAAGGAGGGTTGAGAGAACTTCCAACCTCAATCCTCTGGTTGCTCAGACCGCTGCACAAGCCCAGGAAGCCTTCTCCCAAGCTTGGTACTCACCCTTGCTAGCTTGCTTTGAATTGCCTGGATTGTATGCAATGTTCCTGCAAAAGTTCACAAGTTAATATAGCTCCATTACCACAATGGATTGAAAGACACACATCAAGAATTACAGGCCCCCCTTGGAGTAACTCACTGTACCCCCGAAATCTTATGACCACCTAGTCCCACCTAAAGGCCAACTTAAAAATACATATTCTAAAACTCCACGTATGATTCTCAACAAGCTTTCCAACGAGACCAAAATCTCCTCAATCGGAGATCGTATGGTGAAGTTATGACCAATCAGGCAGTTAGGGGTCAAAACAGGCTCTCAAGGTTCAGGAAATTCCTCCCTGGTTTTTAGGTAGTTGCCCACTTCTAAGGCTCTAATATCATCCCAATGTGTCCAAAATTTAATCCCAAAAGTACCTCAATTCAATCCATTAATTCACCCTAAAAATTCATGTGTTAAGCCGGTGTATCGCGATAGGTCGGGTCGGTGTGTCGCGATAGGTAGAAGTGTCACGATAGGTGGAATTGTCGCGATAGGTCGGTGTGTTGCGATAGGTGGAAGTGTCGCGATAGGTGGAAGTGTCGCGATAGGTCAAAGTGTCACGATAGGTCGGTGTGTCGCGATAGGTGGAAGTGTCGCGATAGGTCGGTGTGTCACGATAGGTCAGTGTGTCGCTATAGGTGGAAGTGTCACGATAGGTCGAAGTGTCACGATAAGTCAAAGTGTCGCGATAGGTCGAAGTGTCGTGATAGGTGGAAGTGTCGCGATAGGTAGGTGTGTCGCGATACTTGGGAGTGTCGCGATAGGTCGAAGTGTCGCGATACTTGGGAGTGTCGTGATACTTGGGAGTGTCGTGATACTTAGGAGTGTCGTGATACTTGGGAGTGTCGTGACAGGTCAGGATATGGTGAATTTTTCTGATCAAGCTAGTGATCCTAGGAGCTCTCAGGCTGCGTTGTGTCGTGGTGCACTCAGAATTGTGATTGGGTCAACTTTTCGGTGTGTCGCGATAGCTCGAGCTCGACGCCTTGGGGCTTGCGCAGAAAGATTCCGTACCTGCTGAGCTTGCTGGAGATGGTGATGCTGCTGAAACCTGCAAGAAACATGCAAAAACACACAAAAACAAGTACACACACTCGCTCTCTCTCAAACTCGCATAAAGCAAATGACGAGAATGACAAGGAAGAGGGAATATGAAGTGGAGAAGGAGATGGAGATGGAGGTGGAGATGGAGGTGGAGATGGAGATGGAGATGGAGAAAAAAGCACGAAAATTACCAACTACTTACCATTCCAACGCGTCCTCTCTACGTCTTACAATCACACGCTCGTCCTCAAAGCTCGAATCCCCGACATTGGCACCAAAATTTGGTGTAGCTCAGTGATGAGTAGCACCTCCTTTAATGTCAATCCGAGAAGACATGAGGATGTTATGAAGACCTCGAGCAAGTGAAGGCACTAATGTGTGAGTGAGAAGCACACCAACATGCACACACATACACACACACGTGCACACGTGGCAAGAACAAAGAGAGTAAGACAATGGAATCACTTCTATTACAAACAAGTTCTCATACAAGCTCAAAACTACAAGAAGCTCCCCCAAGAATGAGCTCTCTAGCTCTATTTATAGTTTTTGACTAGCTTTGGCCCTGTCCAGACCTAGTGTTCGACCTAGTTAAAAATTAGGTTCTAGGGCTTATTTGAGGGCTCAAACAAGGTCTACAAAATATGAAAATTGGTAGCCACTTACTTCTAAGGCTCCTCAAGCTCGAGGACTCCTCGGCTTGTACAAAATGGAGCTACAAAAAGGTGAAACGGTATTTACAAAGGTTTTTAGTGATGAGAATCACTTCTAAAATGATGTAAGGGTTGGAAAAAATTGATGGGTTGCCTCAGTGCTAGATCTGCATGTATGCCCGTACTTGCTTCTTCCCATACGATGCCAACACAACGTGAGTGTTAAAATGTGCATTTACATTACAGGCATTTTTAAGTTCTTTCGTGTTCTTGGGAGTGGTAGGGGTCTGATTTATCAGAGGCCCTGTATCTTAATTTTCCCAATTAACTTTTTCAATGTGTAGTATGTTAGCGTTCAATATCAAGTCGCTTACTGTCACAATTCTAGTTAACCTTTTCACAGTAAGTAACATTAGAGTTATTCATTACCATCGAACATACTTATTATTCATACTTAACCTCACTGTGTTAATCACAACTTAATGTAATTAAACAAAGGTAAGAACAATAATACTCCGATCTCACGAATGCTGCACTACGACGATGTCTCCACAGGCCGCAACTGCCCAGATAGATAGTCTGGTGATCCCGCTTGTCGTTACCGGAGAGTCACCGCAATGTCTTTTCATTAATTGATAAACAGATACATCACTTCGCAACGACCTTTTGGTTCGTGCGGGATAGGAAAATATAGGAATTATGAAAAATACAGAATGCCAATCCGGCGGTAAGCCTGTGGGCTATCAATGTGAGTAGAGTCAAAACTATGATCACTTGGGTCACTCTCTGAAAGCAATGGTGTTACTGGTATTAAGGCTCTATTCAAATTTTCTTCTATAGCCGCATACTTCACTGGAAACATTGGCTGGAGTTGGAGGTTGTTGAGCTAACACAAGTTGAGGCCTTTGTTGGGTTTGGTAGGGTTGCTGATAGGGTTGTTGTGGTCTACCATATTCTTGTGGTGGGTATTGGTTCTTGTATCTTCCCTCTTGTGGATATGGCTGATAATAATTTTGTCTGATAGTTTGTTTGTTATAGGGACAATCTTGTGTAGTGTGGTTAGTGTATCTTCGCTCTATGGTGCAATATTGGCTGCTAGGGTTCACTTGCGGTTGAGCCATAATGGGACATACATTCGCCATATGGTCGCCTCCACAAGTATAGAATATTTTCATTGGGGCAAACCTTGGTATGTATTTGCTTGAGTCTCCTAACTTCTGAGCTACTTTCTCCGCAAGTTCCTCGAAAGATGTGGATGGATTTGAATTGAGGTTAGTAGAGCTATCTGAATCTTTGTAGATTTTTGAAAGCTCTAACTCCTCCCCTAGCTATCCTCAATGTCGATGCACATGCGTACACACTCTTCTATGGTTCTAGGGCCCTTCAAGTACACATAAGATCTCAATTTGGTACTGACAAATCCATCTAGGAATAAAGCCACTTGTTTGGCTGGAGTTGGTAGCTCAGGAACATGGCATCTCTCTACGTATTGCCTAAATCTTCTTCCTACAAATCTAACTGTTTCTTGAGGTGTTTGCTTGAAGCTATGTATCAATGAGGAGGCATTGTGTCTGATGCCACTCTTACAAAATTCTGTGATGAAAGCCTCCAGAAGTTGGTCTATGTTCCTGAACTAGCCTTGGTGAAAGGCTTGAAACCATGTAAGGGTTGTGTTCTTGAGATTTAGGCCGAAGGCATTATATTGAGTGAACAAGTCTTCAACTTGTTTAGCTCTCAAAACTTGCATAAATTCTACCACATGATTGTATGGGTCTTGTGTGCCATCGCAGTGATTCTTCATGGACTTAAGTAGTTGTGTAGGCCTCAAGGTCTTCGGGTGTTCTCTAAGCCTTGGCAAAGGGAATTCGTCTGTATTTCTTTGATTCCTTGGGTCTCTAGGTCTCTAGATTTCCATTCTATCCATCTCCGTTCTCGTTCTTTCTCTTCCCAATGGGTTAGCGAAGCTCACTTATGGCCTATCTCTACTCTTGTCCCTTTAAGCTCCATGAGCGTGGGATGTTCCAGCTCCTTGGTGACCATAAGAGACATTAGATCTTGGTTGGGGAAAAACTAAATTCACCCTTCCAAGTGTAGGCATGCCTACCATGTTCTGAGACCACAAAGATCCTCTCTGAAGTATTGTCTAAATAGGTCACTTTGCCTGGGCTATCAGGATCTTTAAGCTCATAGATTGTGAGCATTCTTGCTTCCTTAGACTGGTCAGTCTTATACCTCCAAAAGGCCTCCTTAGTCTCTCGGTTTAAGAGCAGATCTATGCTCTTATTGTCCTGGGGAACCCACTCTGCACTGATGATTCTAGTCAAGACTGATTTGCCTTGGGGAGTTCTAGGCTCTATTCCTAAAGTTCCCTTGCTCTATGTCACCTATGTCTGTCTCTGGAATCACATTACCAAATTTATCTGTTCTATCCGGTTGGTTTGTGACTACATACATTGTTCCTTCCTTATCTAGGTATGCACCATTTTTGAACTTAACCACTGGATGTTCTAGTCCAAGGGGTTGATTTGGGTTTCTAATTTGGACAACGGACCTTCTAAGACCGTCCTCATAGATGCGAGCACCTAATCGGTTGGTCTTGATATATTCCAGTTGTGTTTTGTAAGGACCTTCCGGTTTCTTTAAGTAAGCCACACCTGAACTTCTTGTGGGTCTCTCCATAACATAAGACATCTTTGATTCGCTACTTTCAGAGCTAGGGTAGTGCGGATAAGCGCTCAACTGTTGGGCCCAAGACCTAGTAGTGTGACTTACACTAGCCTTAGAAGACCTAAGGCTTTGTCTATCTCTCCCTTGATGTCATCCTGATCTAAGGTTCATATGCATCAATCACGATGGACACTATCAATCACGATTGATGCTGGCAATCGTGATGGACAACAAAAATGCAAATTTGTTTAGAAATTCTTATGGATTTGTGATGTGGAAGGTCTCTATTCTACTGTGGTGCTCTTAGTTTTACCCAAGGATCAAAATTTCTCTCAATCGTGATTGATAGAGATCAATGCCCTGAAGACAGTGCATAGCTTTTCCGTACCTGCGCGACCTGCTGGAGATGATTATACAGTTGAAACCTACAAGAAATGCTCAAAACACTCAAAAAAGCAAGCACACAATCGCTCTCTCGCTCTCTTTCACAAGTGAAATGAGAGGAATGGAATGGGGAAGGTGATATGACCAAAAAACTAACAAATTTTGCGAAGGTGGTGATGGAGGTGGGAGATGGTGAGGATGATGATGTTGATGATGATAGGAAAGAAAATAAAAGGGAATAGAGAAAAGTGAAGAAAATACCTATGACTCCAACGTCACAACTCTACGTCTTACCATCACACGCTCATCCTCGAAGCTCTCTCCCCAGCAACGGCGCCAAAATTTGGTGTCAATCTAGCACAATGGCAAGTACCAACATGAGGAGATCCACCTCATAATTTTCAATCCGTGGAGATGTGAGGACTAGTATGAAGCCTATGAGCAAGTGATGGCACAAGTGCGTGAGTGAGAATCACACTAGCATGTGCACACATACACACACACGTGCACACACAACAAGAGCAAAGAGAGGAACAAAGGAGTAACTTCCATTACAAAAGAGTTCTCATACAAAGTTCAAATCTACAACAAGCTAACCTCAAAAATGAGCTCTCTAGCTCTTTTTATAGTTTTTGACTAGCTTTTGGCCCTGTCCAGACCTAGTGTCTCGCCTAGTTAAAAATTAGGTTCTAAGGCTTATTTGAGGGCTCAAATAAAGTCTAAAAACTATGAAAATTGGTATATAGCTACTCCAAATACTCCTCAAGCTTGAGGACTCCTCGGCTTGCACAAAATGGATTAGGAATAACAAAAAATGGTATTTACAATGGTGAGAAGTGACTAAAATCACTATTTGAAAAATATTGCTTCATAAAAAATTATAGGGCCTATTTGCCGGATCTATGTTGACTGCTTTGCCTACTTGGTCCTTCTTGTTGCTTTGACTCTTTTCGTTGGCTTCCTTGTCTTGTAAGTCCTTGAGTGCCCTGACTGCTACCAACATTGTGTGTCCTTCTTCATTACATTGCTTGCTTGTGAAAGAACTCTCTGGGGTTTCCATTTCACTAAACTAGTAATTCCATTCACTTAGGTAGTCTAAAACATTGACCTCCTTTTTCAATTTATAGAAAATTTTATTAGTTTCAAGGATTGAGCAAGCCGGACTCCATGCAAAACCTGCTTTGGGGCTTCTTCTCCTTCTTTCTCTCACTTCCATGATGGCTATTGTCTGCTCTACAACTCTCTCGAATGGTCTTAGAAGCGATGTCATAGGAAAACTTTGAAGGAGAGATGTGCTGTTGATTTTGGCATGAAGCACAAACCATAGAAAAATCCGTAGACGTGTTAGGGAGAAGAATCAAACACTATAAAAGTATCCCTTTGATGACGTGCCAATAAGATGTAAAAACACGAAAAAAGTTTGTATGTAGTACTTCACCGCTTTAGCGCGGTGTTTTTTCTCGGAAGTGTCGTTGTCCCTCTCCGACGATCATCATCTGTGTGTATTGATTATCACCATAGCTGCGCTACACACCTAATAGGTGGTATCAGAGCGTAAGGAGTTGCGCCATAAGATTCGAATAGCTGCGCACTACGCCAACAGTGGGCACCTTCAACGTAGCACGCGGAGTGATAGGAAAGCAGATAAGGTCAAAAACTGTACTTCGAACGATCACCTTTTGGCAAGCGAGGATGAAAGTTCTAAGGAAGATCATATTAAGCTTCCATTTAACAATACAGCAAAAAAACTAATCTTTATACAGCTGCTGCTTCCACTTGACTAGGAGTCACGAGAGACTCACAGTCGCGCACACTTCGGTGCAGATGCGGAAGGAGCTTTGCAGGAGTTGAATACATTTGTGAAAGAGCATTTCAAGGTTCTCAGGATCATCATTTCTGCGCTTTACTCCTGATTCGCAGACAGGTTTGGAGGGAGAAATGAAGTTGCTAAGAAGATGCGACAACACTTAAATCAACAAAAGTTTAAAATTATTGAGAGGCCTTCTTTTGTGAGGTACACATTTGATTTCACTCTATCATTTTGAGTGCATGTGGTAGGCGACGTCATGTACTTTCTTGCGGGTCCTTGAATGGACACTACTCATACGCTGTGAGACGAATGTAAGCATTTTGCAGGTCCTTAATTGGACATCTCACGTATCTTGTGAGGTTTTATTACCGTGCTGAAAACCTTGAATTCAAACAAAAACTGAGGGACGTGGTAAGGTTTTTAATTGGGGTATTCTCATGCTTGGAGATACTCTGGTGATATAGGTAGAAGGCCAAAGAGAAGACATTCCAAAGACCTCGTGTACCAATCAGGGGATGAATGTATATTTTTGAGGCCTCCCATAAGAGATTATTTGCTTACGTTACGTGTTGTTATTGATGCTTTTACCCAGAGTTTGGGTTTTTGGAGTGAATTCACTATAGTTAATTTGGCTCATATATACTTTGGACAAAGGAGACTTTATCAAAAAATTTTCGGAGAGGTAAAAATTGAGCATATAAGTGCATAGAGACATAGGGAGTGCTTAGAACAAGAGGAAAATCATTGAGATTACTAGTGAATATTCACTTTTTGGTGCATATATCTAGAAAAATAGCCAAAATGCTACCGATCTCTTTCTAGGTCTCGCCATAAGATTGCCATTGCATAGAGAAGTGCTTGAATTGTAAGAATGGGTGATAACATTACACAAATAGTTTATGATAAGCTGAATAAAGATAATTACCATATATGGTCGTATAGGATGAAAAACTTCTTGATGGGAAAAGTTTTGTGCGGATTAGTGAATGTAGAGGACGAGTGTCCTCAATTGCAAGAGAATCCAAATGCAGAAGAGCAAAAGGAATATAAAACATGGATAGAAAAATCTAGAAAGGTTCTCCATTGGATTTTGATATGTATATCTAAGAGCCTAATTCCACATATTATGAAGGGTAGCACATTGAAGGAAGCTTGGGACATAATTCATAAGATATATGTACGTCGACAGAAGCTAGAAAAATTCACTTAAAGCAAAAGTTGCATAGCATATGGCAGGGAAATAGGTCTATAACGGATTATGTGGCTGAAATTAGGAAGATCACTGATGATTTAGCTTCCATAAATTGCAAAGTCAAAGATGATGATATGGTTTCAGTTATGCTAAATGGTCTAGGATCACAATACAAGAGCTTAGATACTTCTATCTCAGTGAGAGGCACTATGTCATATTTTGACAAGCTAGTAGCTCTTTGCATGAGAGAAGAAGTAAAACTTGGTTCGAATGTATCTGGAAGTGGAAATTCGAGAGATCATGCATTCTTTCAGCATAGAAGAAGAGGTTCTAGTCGTGGACGATCATCTTCTAGAAATGCAAAGACGATGGATATGCCAAGAGGTAGAGGAAGATCAAACTCGAGAGATAGAGGAAGATCATAGGCACCTGGGAATTGTTACCATTGCGGCAAGTATGGAAATTTTGAGAAAGATTGTTATTATAAGCAAAATATTCAAAGAGGTGCATGGACTACCAAGATTTGGTCATTTAAACTTTGAAAGAATTTGTGAAGCATGCGCATTTGGAAAACATCAACTTATGAAGTTTCCAAGAAGAGAAATGCACAGGAGGAGACCTCTAGAGCTAATCCATAGTGATGTGGTTGGAACTGCTAGAACAAAATCTGTTGGTGGCTCACTATATTTTTTGATATTCGTTGACGATTATAGCTGATATATATGGATTTATTTCCTGAAGCATAAGAGTGAAGTTTTTGAGTGCTTTGTGAGATTCAAAAATATGGTTGAAAAGCAATTGGGAATGTATATAAAATGCCTACGATCAGATTTAGGGGGAGAATTTGATCAATACCTTAGTGATCATGGAATCAAAAGGCAATTATGTTCTAGATACATACCACAACAAAATGGTGTTGCAGAACACAAAAATTGTGTGATTGAGGAAGTTGTTAGAGCCATGTTGAATGAAAAGATATGTCAATGATTTGATCATTACCGACAATAATGAGAAGAGGATTGATGATTTGAAAAGGCAACTAAAATCTGAATTTTTGATGTCAGATTTGGGAGAGCTAAAATACTTTTTGGGAATTGAAGTAATTTCAATGAAAGAGAGAATTTGGATGATACAACACAATTATATGCTAGAAATTCTTGAGAGCTTTGGTATGAGTGCTTGCAAACCTGTTGATATGCCAGTTGATGCTAATGTTACGCTTATGGATGATGGAAAGTACTTGCATGATGCCAATATGTATAGAAAGATGGTTGGAAGTTCGATTTATGTAACAAGGACAAGACCGGATTTGAGTTTTGCAGTTGGTTTGGTGAGTCGGTTTATGCATAAACCATGTAGAGTGCACTTGGATGTAGTGCGACGCATATTGCGATATGTGAAAGGAACATTCAAATTTGGCTTGTTTTATAAGAGAAAAGTTCATCCATGTATATATGCATACACAGATGCAAATTGGGCAAGAAATATCATGGATCGAAGGTCAATAAGTGGATTTTCATTTTCACTTGGAAGTGCAATCATTTCATGGAGTAGCAAGAAGCAACCAACTGTCGCTTTGTCAAGTACCGAAGCTCAATATAGAGGCATTACACAAGCGGTTTGTGAAGCAACATGGATTAAGTACCTACTTGAAGACATGGGAGTCTATATCGACGGAAAGTTGGTCATCTATTGTGACAATGTGAGCAACATAATGCTATCGAAGAATCTAGTTTATCATGCGAGATCGATGCACATCGAAGTTCATTATCATTTTGTTCGTGAGAAGGTCATCGAAGGAGAAGTGGAGTTGATTCACATCAGCACTGGAGAACAAGTGGCGAATATCTTCACCAAAGCTCTTCCCAAAGACAAGTTCATCTATTTCAGAGAAGCTTTAGGAGTTAGGAAGCTTTAGTTTGTATCTAGATTTCATTTCATGTTATTTCATCTTGTATGGACATATGTATTTCTTTCATTTTGTATTCAAGGTCATTCTGAGCTTGAGGGGGAGATTTGATGATGTATCAATAAGATGTAAAAACAAAAAAAAAGTTTGTATGTAATACTTCACCGCTTTAGCACGGTGTTTTTTCCTTAAAGTGTCGTTGTTCCTCTCCGACGATCGTCATCTGTGTGTATTGATTATCGCCATAGATGCGCTACACACCTAATACCCTTGTCCCTCTCCAAGCACCATAGGATGTTTTTCCTAGAGAACAACAATTTTAAAAGCAAGTGGATCTTGCACGAAGGGGACAATAAGATCATCTGGAATCTTCATACCTCCCTATACTTCTCTTATAAATTTCCCCCTTGTTCAATTTAGAGTTTTGTTGTGTTAGGAAAAAGAAAACTTGATAGAGAATAATTGAACCACCTCTTCTTCTATTCTCCAAGGGTTAGACTAGCCGCATTGCATCAAAAGTACCTTGAGAATCCTAAAGATTTCCCATGGCAAAGGTCCCTTCTTCATGATCAGAATAGATGTTTGGAACTCCATATTCTTTGATGCCTAGGGCTTTTGCAAACTTTTCAACCACCTTTGTATACGTCTAAGAGGTTCTTTTGCTACCATTATTTCATGTTAGGAAATAGAGAATGTAATGGATGGAGTTTCCTACAGTTCTTTTAGTTGGCCTATGAGCCATTATCTTTTGGGGCCCTTCTGTTTGTGCTTTGTAATACTAGTTGGTCTCCAAACCGATTATATGTATCCACTTTTTGGGACACATTGAGATCCTAGGGGTACCTATAAACCATTTGCATTGTACCTTGAATTACGCTTTTTCAAGTATAAGAAGACAAATGAAAAACAATTAGTCGCCTTTAAACCAATGCTACGGACATACCTTTTG
Source organism: Ceratopteris richardii (assembly GCA_020310875.1). Lineage (NCBI taxonomy): Eukaryota > Viridiplantae > Streptophyta > Polypodiopsida > Polypodiales > Pteridaceae > Ceratopteris > Ceratopteris richardii. The sequence continues at coordinate 48,899,013 of CM035417.1, read as the reverse complement.
GGACAATTGAAACCGTGGCGTAGTAGACCTTTCAGTTGTATGCTCGATTTTAATGATCCATGCCTACGAATAGGTTGAAGATCAATTTTCCTAAATAGAGGAATGCAACATATGTGGTTCTCGTCAGAAGTATGAGAAGGGACACCATCTGAACATGACAAGATCTCTGATAGAAGAAACGAATGATCAAATTGAACAACCATAAATGAGCATTGTTTTGGTCTAATTGAGAAAAGAGTAAGTGACAAGCCATCGTCTTGACTAGATTTGAACATAATTATGTAGTAGCTTTGAAATGGAAAACCAGAATTGAAAAAGGAATATTACGAGCAACAACTCCAAGTTTAATTGAATAAAGCTAAGCCACATGTTGAATATTATACATTTTTTTTACAACTATAATGTAACAAAAGAACATTTGAGAAATTTCCTGGTTTTCATTTTTTATTGACATGAATAAAGGTAAGCCGCGTGTTAAATATTAAACATGTTTTGCGAATCCTATAAGGTCAAAAGCGAACATTTGAGAAACTAGACAATCAAAGTGCATTGGAAGTTGCATAGAACCTTTTGTTCCATGCTCATAGAAAAAACATTGAGGTGCATTATCATTATGTCATGGATATGTTCTCTACTTAAGAGATGAGCTTGGCTTGTGTTCCCACATAGGGTAATGTTGCAATTATTTTCACAAAAGCTTTGGCTATGAAGTTTGAAGCTTTTCACAAAGCTTTGGGCTAACTTCCTTTTGTGGATTGATCTCTTTACACATATCTTGCCACTTCCTTATGCATAAGTGCTAGCTCCTTGTTCATGGCATCACTCCTAGGGGAGATTTGCTGATATATTTCGGTAGTGATGTGTGTGAACAGCCCTAGGACCATTAGGGATACCTTTTTCCCTCTCTAAGAGGTTTTTTTACCCAGTTTGTATATATGCCTATAATCCTCAGATGAATTATCTTTTTATATTCACTTGATAATTTTGTGTGTCGTGTTGTATATTCACTCGGTAATACATTTTGTGTATTGTGCTATGCTCAAAGTCTTCTTCTTCCTTGTGATGTTCATGTGCTTTTGCACATCTCAAATTCCAACAAACGTTTTAGAAACTGGTCTATAGAGACCATTCCATGTGTGTATGGGACAAGGGCTAGTCATAGCCAAGGTCTCTAGCTTGAGGGATATTCTAAGGGGCTCAATGGTAATGGGGATGAGTGTTGCATGGTGGCCACATGTCAGCATTAGACCATTCCATAGCATTACCATTTTGAATGCAAGGGGATATAATGGATGGGCATAGAGTGGCACACACATCATTCATGATTCCAAGTCCTCAAGAGATTTTTAGAGAGTTCTAACAAGAGTAGAGGAGCAACGATCTTTAGAATTGAAGATGCCAAAAAGTAGGTAAGGGTTACAGAAAGGATTAGAGGAAGTGATGGATGATAATCTATCTCAGTGTGCTCTGTGTATGGATTAGGAGCAACGAATGATCTTGATAGGAGTGGCGGCTAAGAAGTGGCATTGATGCTCTCATGTTGATGAATTGCATTGATAGAACAACATTATAAGTGACTAACATCCTCGACAAATGACACTAGGAGTGATGAATCAATTCTCCCCATTGTCATTTCCATCTCAAAAAAGCTAAGTATAAGATTTTTTTTAATGGAAGTTTGAAAGAAGCCTACTCCCCTAGCTTTAACGTTTAAAGTACAATTGTTCAAGTGAATGGGCATAGTATCCATGGAACCCCCCATATCCCACAAAGTTGGGTAAATGGAGGTTTCGAAAAGCACCTACTCCCTCATCTTTAATTTTGAAAGTAAAATTGTACAAGTGAATCGACATAGTACCTATGGGACTCCCCATATCTTACAAAGCAAAGGTTAAACAAGATTACAATTGGTTTCAATTGGTTTAAACTAGCCTAAGCCATTACATGCCAAGCCCAAAGGTTGAAGAGAGGACCTATGCCTTAAGAGGTCAATGCCAACCCAACCCAGCTACGGGATAGCAAAGTACTAGTTGCATCACTAAGTGCAATGAGCATTAACTTTGCTACTAGCATGGCCGTTGTGATGTTGCCAATCATGACAAGGCATCAAAGGCATATTCACTAATCCAATTGTGAGGAATTGAACTCACAACCTCCTAGCTAGGAGTATGATGGGCTAACCACTAGCCCCCAAAGACATGGATGAGGATTACTTCCTAATCCCCTCTCTTAAGGTATGGTTCAACCATCCTCTTCTAGGATTATGTGACATTCCTTTCCCCTTAGACTCAGCATTGCCCTCAATGCTCACTTGTGGACCCTTTTGACTCTCTTGGGCCCACTTTCCATGCATGAGTGCTTCCACCAACTTCAAAGTCTAGTGATTGAACCAAATTTTGACTTATCCCATCCTCTATGGGTGCCCAATTGCCCATGCACCTTCATCTAAGCTAGTTTCACATCATTAAGGACAAAAACTATTTCTAAGTGCCCACTAAACGAGGTACCTTACCTCCATCTTTCCCAAGTTCCTCAACTAGGCTCTGATACCAATGTGAGGAGTTGAACTCACAATCTCCTAGCTAGGAGTATGATGGGCTAACCACTAGCCCCAAAAGCCATGGATGAGGATTACTTCCTAATCCTCTCTCTTATGGTATGGCTCAACCATCCCTTGCTAGGATTACCACTACTAGTAGTTCATATCTTGTTGTTCATTGGTCTCACATAATCCTAGAAGGTGATGGTTGAACCATACCTTAAGAGAGAGGATTAAGAAACAATCCTCATACATAGCTTTTGGGGCTAATGGTTAGCCCCAAAAGCCATGGATGAGGATTATTTCCTAATCCTCTCTCATAAGGTATGGTTCAACCTAGGATTATGTGACACCAATGAACAACAAGATATGAACTCGTAGTAGTGGTAATAGCGGACGAGCAAGTCCGACAATCATGAAAGTTATTTATGAGCATTACTGCATATTCAACATTCATATGTTAAATGCAATGTGCTGATGAGATGATCACTTGCAAAAATACTACATGGAATGCACTTTGCTAATAAGACAAGTTCTTCGGGTCCATCAACAAGCGCATTGATGCCTCACAAAAGAAAAAAATCGATCATCTCTCTGTTTAATGTAGCTTATGTTAAATAAACTGGATCATATCTCTGTTTAAACTCAAAAAAATTTAAGTTGCATTCAGACCTCATAGAACCCATATTCATTCAACCAAATGCTTTTTCGAGACAAGATTACACAGGAATAGGAAACACCAACTTCAATTTGACCAAATTCTCTCTCTTTCAAGAAAGTAATAGAACCCCTATTCACTTGACCAAATGCTTTGTCTAGGCAAGATTACACAAGAATATGAAATATGCAGGATGTTTAGATAGGAGTGAAAATTACATTTCTTTGATCACATGAGCAACACCAATCTATACGAGAACAACTATCATTTATTGAGGCCATATTTTCCTCACCTCAAGAGGATGGCCAAGTGTCGCCTTTGACTATGTGTCAACAAGATGTTACTGATAAGAAGCCTAACCACCACCGACCACCACAAAAGGTCTGTTAGCATGCGCCTTGGTGGTTAGGATTTCCCTCACATCTTGCACTTTGAGAAGCTTGGCATATGCTCTCTTGGTGGCATTTGGTGTTGCCCATATAATGTAAATACACCTAGCAAGCAAGTGGTGAATGCTATCATACAAGATCTTGTTGAAGCATCTATGAGTTACATGTCGGAACATCAAGGTTACATTATGCTTGAGGTGGATTCAATCTACATAAAAAATTATTGCTTGCATTATGTCGAAAAAATATCCGTTGGAGAGTTCTTCTACCTATGCTCATTTATTGTATTTTTTTGAGAGATTTGTTGATGTGTGAAACATCACAAGAAATGAATTAATGTGACACTAGAACACCTCTATGGTCACCATTAACTCAATGCTTCTCCAAACTTTGAGAGATGATAGCCAAAACCAAGAACTTTAGTTCTTCAAAACTTTCTAGTAATTGAAATAACATACCTTCAGTATTTTACTAATTTCTCTTAGCATGAATACCATTTCTCCAACATCTTTTGGTATATGAAATTAAAAGAGTGGATCTTTCCAACAAGCTATTATTTGCAAGAAACAGATCTCTAGAACTCAAGTTATGGCCTTCACAAGATCACCCTGTATGACTTGCCAAAACTAGAAATTTTGTCTCCTTTAGTAAAAATGACTCTCTAAAAATGAAAATTCGATGCTTAGCATCGAATTGCAACCAAACATTGATGCCAAGCGTCGACTTTGTGATTTTTCAGCCACTTTTGCTCTTGAAATAGACGCGTTTAACACAGATATGATCAAGACCACTTTTATGTGGGAAGTCGATGCCAGCCATCGACTTTATGCTGAAACTTGATGACATGCATCGAGTTGCTCCAGAAAGCTCATGTTTTAAGAAGATTCAACAACAAAAACAACTCAGAGAATGAAAACAACTACTTATCAACACAAACTCGATGCAGGCATCGAGTTGCTTGGCAAACTTGAACTTTTGAACTCATTACACAGTAGGAAAGCATGGAGATGATGGAGAGAGTCTCATACATAGAACTTTAATTAGTTCTTCTCATAGCTATGAAAAACTCAGAACCTTACAGATGCTTTCTCACTCAGAGAAGCCCGACTATACTCAGTCATACAAAATGAACTTCTACTAACATTCTCTCTTCCACTTTCTCTCTCACCACGTCAGTTGATACAAACTAACTTATATAGATTTTCTCATTCTCGTGACCTTTTAATAACCTTCTAGAACTAAAGTGAACTAACTTTACAAATATAATACACTTGTGAATTTTTCCCTTCACATAGGCATGTGGTTTTCTTCTAAAGCTTTGACCTTCAAATATATGTCCAATTAGTGATTGTTTCTCCAAGAACTCCCCCTCAATCACTAATTGACATTCTCTGTTTCTTCATATCATCTTCTTTTCTTTTACTCCTACCATGCTTTTGAATATACTGATCTTCACACCATCCAAGCTCTTTGTCATTATGTCTGCTATCTGATCTTTTGTAGAAATGTACTCCACTTCAATTTCTTTCTCCATTACGTTCTCTCTCAGGAAATGATAATGTATCTCTATATGTTTTGTTCTTGCATGAAATACTGGATTTGCTGCAAGATAAAGTGAACTCATATTATCTCCATGTATTGTAGGTATACCTTGATCAATGCCCAAGCTTTTGAATAATGTCTGCATCCATATGACCTCCTTAGTTGCTTCCACAAGTCCTTTGTACTCAGCTTCAGTTGATGACAATGCTATTGTATGTTGTTTCTTTGAACACCAACTTACAAGCTTATCACCAATATATATCATGTATCCATGTGTTGATCTCTTGTCATCTTGATTACCTGCCCAGTCTGAGAACTCAACTTCAAATCTGATCTAAAGGATAATACAATTGTTCCTTTATAGTTTCTTTCATATATCTGAGAACTCTTTGGCCTGCAATCCAATGTGGATCCTTTGGACAATGCATGAATTGTGATAGAACCCCCACTGCATAACTAAGATCAGGTCTTGTTAGTGTAGCATAAATCAAACTACCCACAAGAGATTGATACTTCCTCATATCTTTGTATTCTGCACCATCATATTTACTGAGCTTGTCATTAACTTCAAGTGGAGTTGAAACTTCTCTTCAATTTTCCATATCAAACTTCTTCAATAGATTCATAAGATACCTTTCTTGTCATACATATATTCCATGATCTGTATACGTGACTTCCATACCAAGAAAGTATGGTAACTTTCCTAGATCACTGATCTTGAATTCTTTTTCACGTAATCTCTTTACCTCCTTGATTCCTTCATTCAAAGTACCTGTAATTATAATGTCATCTACATAAATGCAAATGTAGATTATACCTTCCTCTGTTCTTTTGATAAGTAGAGTTGGATCTGCTTTTGAACTTTCATATCCAAGATCACTGAGATACTTCACCAGTCTATAGTTCCATGCTCTTGGAGCTTTCTTCAATCCATAGAGTGCTCTTCTCAACCTGCAAACAAAATTTGGATATCTAGAATCTATAAACCCTTGGGGTTGTTCCATGTATACCTCATTTGATATGTATCCATTCAAGAATGCATTCTTTATATCCAACTGACTTAGAGTCCATCCTTTTGAAGCTGCAATAGCAATGATTGTCCTTATAGTTGACATCTTAGCTACAGGACTAAACGTCTCATCATAATTTATGCCATAAGTTTGGGCATAGCCTTTCACCACCAATCTAGCTTTGTATCTAGCTATACTTCCATCTGCAAGCTTCTTCACTTTATAAACCCATTTATTTCCAATTACCTTCTTACCATTTGGTTTAGGAACAAGTTCCCAAGTCTTGTTCTCTTCTAGTGCATTGAACTCTTCCTTCAATGCTTCTTCCCATTGTTTCTTACTTTTTGCTTCATCATAGTTCTGTGGTTCTTCATCATATTTGACCATGTAAGCATAATTTTTCTGAGTTATATAAGCAGTATCATAAGAATACCTTTCTGGTTGTCTTCTTGTCCTACTTGACCTCCTTGGTTCACATTCTTCATAAGTGTCTGGATACACTTCTTCATCAAATATAGGAGCTTCTTCATTTCTTCTTGTTAATCCACTTCTGGATGTACTTGCTTGCATATAGTCTTCATCTCTATTCACCTGCACAATTGATTTTCCTTTCTCACATCTTCTTACCTCTTCTTCAAATTCTTCAGTTGTATGACTTTGATTTGCATACCAATTTTTCTATTCATCAAATGTAACATCTCTAGAAACAAGAAATTGTTGGTTAGAGGATTCCACAACCTATAACCCATCTGCTTTTCATCATAACCAATGAACACATATTTTCATGCCTTCGGTTCAAGTTTATGTCTAAGTTGTGATGGCACATAAGCATATGCAATTGATCCAAACACTCTACAATGATCTAGTGTTGGTTTCTTACCCCACCAAGCTTCATATGGAGTCATTCTATTTAGAGCTGCACATGGTAATCTATTCACAAGATATGTAGTTGTATTTACAGCCTCAACCCAAAGATAATTTGAATAATTCTTCTCCTTCAGCATAGCTCTAGCAAACTCAACCACAATCGTGTTTCTTCTTTCTGCTACACCATTTTGTTGTGGTGTATACCTGCAGGTTATTTCTCTTTTAATACCTGCATTCCAAAGATAATCATTGAACTCTTGGGAGAAGTATTCTCCCCCTCCATCAGACCTCAGTCTCTTAAGCTTTTGACATGTGACTCTCTCTGCATATGCATGAAAATGCTTGAAGGCTCCAAACACTTCTGATCTTTCCTTCAAAACATACAAAGTTATCTAACTTATAGCATCATCAATGAAAAGAACATAATACCTTGAGCCACTCATAGATCCTTCTTTTGTTGGTCCCCATACATCTGTATGAATGAGCTCTAGTACTCCATCATGTTTGAATTCTTTCTTCTGAAATGGTAACCTATGTGCTTTACCCATTTGACATGCTTCACATTAATAAACCATATGTGGACTCTGCAGATTTGGTAATCCTAGAACAGACTGATTTGCAACCATAGATTTAATTCCTCTTTCATTGAAATGACCTAATCTCTTATGCCAGAGATCAAGTTTTGTAATCACTCCTTCACCATGTGCGAGCAAAGCTTGACCAATGTTCCCTTGTACTCTTAAATTAAAGAGTCTACCTTCTTTCTTACCATAGACAATTTGATTATATCCATTCTCTGGATCTTCAACAAATACTCCTTCATTTGTAAACCTAGCTTGAAAACCTTTTTCAACTATCTCTCCCACACTAATCAAGTTTTTAGGTATTGTAGGAACATACAAAACATTGGTTTGAAAATCTGCTCCACTCTTGCATTTCACTTTTCCAATTGAATGTACACTATGTCTTGTATTATCACATGTTTGAACTATATGACTAGAAATGCCTTTTTCCGATTTTGACATCAATTCTATGTTTCTTGACAAATGATTAGAACATCTAGAGTCAATGTAAAATACCTTTAGATCTTCTTTATCTGATGTGCTGATTGAATTCATCATTAATGATGTATGACTTTTATTCTATGTGTCATTTGCATAGTTGTAGTAGGTCGTGTTGTAGGATTGATTCTGTCCCCAACTTCTTCCTCCACCTCTACCATAGCCTCCTCTTTGAATTTGTCTACCTATTTGAAAATTACTTTGATATCTTCCACCTCGGCCTCTGCTATTGTTGTTTTGACTCTGGTTTGATCCTTGTTGATTATGCCAACCATGAGCCAAATGATTGCTCAATCCACAGATCTAGCAAACCTTCTTATTGTTATTTTGATTACCTCTTCCTCTTCCAAAACCTCTTGCTCTTCTTCTGCCAGTGCCTTTACCTCTTGCATAATAAACTTGAGAATTTGATTCCTCTTCAGCCTTTGCTTTACCTTTATCTCCTTGCTTCTTGTTCTTCATTTACATTGCAGAACTTTGTCCTTTATCTCCATGTCCCTTCAAGTCTTGCTCAAATGTGAGCATCAATCCAAGCAATTGATTCAAATGTGGAACAAAATGATTCAAATAAAGTTTTGTTGACAAGACAAAAGGTTTCCACCTTTCATCTCCTCTCAAACCTGTAAGTAGCTGAGCAATCAATCTGTGATCTTCAACATCTTCATCTATGGATCCAAGACTATCTACTAGATCCTTCATCTTAGTGACATAATCACTAATACTTTGACTTGGCTTCTTCTTGAATGTTGTAAACTCTGACCATAGACTTGCTTTCCTTGGTTTGGTAGTGCTTTGGAAATGATACTCCAATGCATTCCATATATCTTCAGATGATTCCAATCCTCTGATGTGTGGTAGAAAATGATATGAGATTGTAGTGTAGATGTAAGCTTTTGCACTTGCATCCTTCTTCTACCAATGCTTTAAAGCATCCAGTTCTTCTTTCTTTGGTCAGCTTTCATCTTCAAATACTGGCTTCTCTTCTTCACCTGTTACATATAACATGAGATTCTTACTCATAAGTAAGGCTTCCATTCTCATTGCCCATGCAGGATAATTATATCTGTCTACTTTGTCAATGGAGATATGATCTGCCATACTCCTTTCCTTCTGCTGCAACCTGTGAGCTTAAAGGATAAAGGATAATACCTTTTTAAGTTCTTTGTGTATGAAGATACTTTTTAAGTAATCTTTTTATGCATTGTGTCTTCAAATGCTTCACCTTTCAAACTTTAATGGAAAACTTTCCAAAACTTCTCGTACCTTTGCCGCCTTCTGCTCTCTAAGACCTTTCTGCCCTGATACCACTTGTTGATGTGTGAAACATCACAAGAAATGAATTAATGTGACACTAAAATGCCTCTATGGTCACCATTAACTCAATGCTTCTCCAAACTTTGAGAGATGATAGCCAAAACCAAGAACTTTAGTTCTTCAGAACTTTCTAGTCACTAAAATAACATACCTTCAGTATTTTGCTAATTTCTCTTCGCATAAATATTATTTCTCCTAAATATTTTGGTGGATGAAACTAGAAGTGCAGAGCTTTCCAAGAAGCTATTATTTCCAAGAAACGGATCTCTAGAACTCACGTTATGGCCTTCACAATATCAGCATGTATGACTTGCCAAAACTGGAAATTTTATCTCCTTTAGTAAAAATGACTCTCTAAAAATGAAAATTCGATGCCTAGCATCGACTTGCAACCAAAAGACGATGCCAAGCATCGATTTTGTGCTTTTTCAACCACTTTTTTGTTCCTGAAATAGGCGCGTTTAACACAGATATGATCAAGACCACTTTTATGTGAGAGGTCGATGCCAGGCATCAATTTATGCTGAAACTCGATGCCAAGCATCGAGTTGCTCCAGAAAGCTCATGTTTTAAGAAGATTCAACAACAAATACAACTGAGAGAATGAAAAGAATGACTTATCAACACAAACGCGATGCCAGGCATCGAGTTGCTTGGCAAACTTGAACTTTTGAACTCATTACACAGTAGGCAAGCATGGAGATGATGGAGAGAGTCTCATACACAGAACATTAATTAGTTCTTCTCATAGCTATGAAAAACTCAAAATGTTATAGGTGCTTTCTCACTCGGGGAAGCCCGACTATACTCGGTCATACAAAATGAACTTCTACTAACATTCTCTCTTCCACTTTCTCTCTCACCGCGTCAGTTGATACAAACTAACTTATATAGATTTTCTCATTCTCATGACCTTTTGAAAACCTTCTAGAACTAAAGTGAACTAACTTCACAAATATAATACACTTGTGAATTTGTCCCTTCACATAGGCATGTGGTTTTCTTCTAAAGCTTTGACCTTCAAATATATGTCCAATTAGTGATTGTTTCTCCAACAAGATTTTTGATGGTTCATTTACCGTTGTAAACACCTAGAGCTTTACACATGTACAAAGATAAAAGGAGAGCCCAAATTCCATGAATTTGTGGTGGTTAAGTTGCATTCATTCAATCAGTCAACCACTGTATCACAGCATTTCCCTCTCTCTCTCTTCCGCGGAACCCCCTCCAACCCCACCATCCCCTCCTGTTTTCCCCCACCAGCCCCGCGGCCCCCACCGTCACCACGACCCCCTCCAACTCCACCAGCCCTCCTCTTTTCCCCCACCACCCCTGCGGCCCCCACCATCACCTCGACCCCCTCCAACTCCACCAGCCCTCCTCTTTTCCCCCACCACCCCCGCGGCCCCACCATCACCACGACCCCCTCCAACCCCACCATCCCCTCCTCTTTTCCCCCACCACCCCCGCGGCCCACATCATCACCATGACCCCCTCCAACCCCACCGTCCCCTCCTCTTTTCCCCCACCACCGCCGCGGCCCCCACCATCACCACAACCCCCTCCAACTCCACCAGCCCTCCTCTTTTTCCCCACCACCCCCGCGGCCCCCACCATCACCTCGAACCCCCTCCAACTCCACCAGCCCTCCTCTTTTCCCCCATCACCGCCACGGCCCCCACCATCACCACGATTCCCTCTAACCCCACCGTCCCCTCCTCTTTTCCCCCACCACCCCCGCGGCCCCCACCATCACCACAACCCCCTCCAACTCCACCAGCCCTCCTCTTTTCCCCCACCACCCCTGCGGCCCCCACCATCACCTCGACCCCCTCCAACTCCACTAGCCCTCTCTTTTCCCCCACCACCCCCGCGGCCCAAACCATCACCACGACCCCCTCCAACCCCACCGTCCCCTCCTCTTTTCCACAGCCCTCCACAGCCCTCCACAAACCCCACACAACTCCACACCCCTCCATAACCCTCCACAAACCCCACAAACCCCAGGAACCCCACAAACCCCTCAAACTCCACACCCCTCCACAGCCCTCCACAAACTCCACAAACCCCACACAACTCCACACCCCTCCACAGCCCTCCACAGCCCTCCACAAACTGCACAACCCCCCACAAACTCCACACCCCTCCACAACCCTCCACAAACCCCACAAACCCCACGAACCCCACAAACTCCACACAACTCCACACCCCTCCACAACCCTCCACAACCCTCCACAAACTCCACAAACCCCACACAACTCCACACCCCTCCACAACCCTCCACAAACTCCACAAACCCCACACAACTCCACACCCCTCCACAGGCCTGCACAACCCTCCACAAAATCCACAAACCCCACACAACTCCACACCCCTCCACAACCCCCCACAAACCCCACAAACCCCACACAACTCCACACCCCTCCACAACCCTCCACAAACCCCACAAACCCCACGAACCCCACAAACCCCACACAACTCCACACCCCTCCATAGCCCTCCACAACTCCACACCCCTCCACAGCCCTCCACAAACTCCACAACCCCCCACAAACACCACACCCCTCCACAACCCTCCAAAAACCCCACAAACCCCACGAACCCCACGAACCCCACAAACCCCACACAACTCCACACCCCTCCACAACCCTCCACAAACTCCACAAACCCCACACAACTCCACACCCCTCCAGAGCCCTCCACAAACTCCACAAACCCCACACAACTCCACACCCCTCCATAGCCCTCCACAAACTCCACAAACCCCACACAACTCCACAACCCTCCACAACCCCCCCACAAACCCCACACAACTCCACACCCGTCCACAAACTCCACAAACCCCACACAACTCCACAACCCCCCACAAACTCCACACCCCTCCACAACCCTCCACAAACCCCACAAACCCCATGAACCCCACAAACCCCACACAACTCCACACCCCTCCACAACCCTCCACAAACTCCACAAACCCCACACAACTCCACACCCCTCCACAGCCCTCCACAAACTCCACAAACCCCACACAACTCCACACCCCTCCACAACCCCCACAAACCCCACAAACCCCACAATTTCCGACGACCTCCCATAAGGTTCTCATGCAGTTTTGGATGGATATTTGGAGGATCATTTCGCAACCGAAGACTACAATGTTATATATCCTTGGAAAGCTCTCGACGAGTACTTTCCAATGGTGCAATAATAACTTTGAAATCTTGGATCAATTTTTGACCACACCCCAAAAACCCCTGCAACTCCCCACAACTCACCCCCTATTCCCACCCACAACCTCCCACAACCCCCGTAATCTCCCTAAACTCCCCACAACTCACCTCCCACACTGCCCACTTAATATGAAGGATCAAAAGCTACTACAAAAATTAGGTGAAGGATGTGCTTCTCAGGGTCATTCAAACATCACAGGCGGCACAAAATGAGGATCTCAGCTTGCATGCAAAAGTGACAGTAAAAGTGTAAGTGGTAAAAGTGAAAGTGGTGAAATGACTGTTGCCGCCAACCATTCATGATGACTCCCTAATTTTGAGGATCCAATTCAAGACTGGTGGCATATTTGATTTACCCCTCCAATCTTGGGCAATCAACAGGTGCATGATCAGTGGACGTGAGGAATTAGCAAGGCCCTCTTGGCCTATTGGAGCCTATAAAAGCAATGGATTTGTGTTCAATTGGGACACACATATACATATGTATGTATAGGGATCCTCTCTTGGCACTCTGTGGCTACAAGCCTACTGTAGGAGGTCACTCTATGGTGAGGATAAAGAGCGCGGGCTTCCTAGTGAGGCCTAATAGCACTATAGTGTGAAGAGAGTGGCTTGGTTTTGTCATTTAGTGTGAGTCATTGGTATTTCGTGCTCTTCCCCTTAGAGCAAGTCTTCATACTTTGTATTGATGAGTGCTAGTCTACATCTAGTTGTGTCCATTGTACGGATTGGATGAATCCCTTGTATTGATGTTGTTTAGTTTTGGAGTGGCATGTTAGCCCAGAGCATAAACTTTTGAGCATCTCTTTTTCCTATGTTGTAATCATCTGATTCGAACTAAGGAGCGGTTGGTCTTCCATTATTGTCATTTTTTCATTAATATTATTCCTAAGTATTCACAACTCTGTGGAATCATTGATATCTGCCTGCTCACATAAGTGTTAAAGGGTATATTTCCCTAAGGAGAATCTCCCTTGAGTAGCTGAAATACTGGAGTGCTTGCTGCATGCTCCTATTAAAAATAGATACCCCAGTACCTCCTCTACAGTTTGGCACACCCGGTGGGACACTTGCATTTCTGTGAGAGGCCTTGAGGATAGTAAATAGTCCTCTTTTTCAGTATTTTTGCCCTATTGCATTTGCAAGTAGGTACATGACCCATACCCGAGAAGATGAGGAGCCTCTTCGTATACGAAGGAGCCTTAACAAGACAGCTATATCTTCGACTAGTGAACCTACCTCCCCTCTACCCTCTTTGAATTTATCTATTGATTTTGGAGCGACACCACTGTCAAAGGAGAAGCATAGGGGAACATTAGACTTCTCCTCAGATACATCAGAAGAAACACCAGTGCAAATGGAGGATCTCTCTCATTTACTCTCCAGACTCAATATCAAGTTCCCTACCTTCAAGGGACAAGCTTATGAGGATGTTGATGATCATGTGAGGAGGTTCATCTCCTTATGTCGAGGACGAAGTCTGCAGAACAGAGAGGATGCAATGTTGGTACTCTTCCCATCCACATTGGAAGGCCTTGCTGACAAATGGTACAGTCAACATGCAGATGAACATTTTGCTACATGGGAGGCTCTGAAGATGGCATTCTCATAGACATTTCGACCTAGTGACTCCTCGGAAAGAGCTCTAGACCAGCTCGAGAATCTAAGGCTAAGATCAGGTGAATCCTTTCATGAACTTCACACTAGAACAAAAGCACTTGTTGCACGTCTGCCACATGCTCTAGGTGACTTCTTGGTTAAAAAATGGATAGAAAAAGCTCTGCCCAGGTCATCTCAGCAGAAGCTACGTGAGTCTCTTAGATTGGATGCAACCCTCAATGATTTTGTTGCAGCAGCATCACGCATTGAAGAAGCTAGGCAACATTTTGAAGGGGATACACAATCAAATTATGCTGCAGAACTAGACCCTATTGGGCAACTGAGGAAGGAACTGGAGGCATTGAGAATGCAACAAAATCAACAAGAAGAGAAGGTCTTGCCACCACTGTGTCACATTGATGATGAAGTAGCCCAACTTCGTCGTGAGTTAGAAGATTTGCGGACCACTCAGGATATAAGAAGGCAGATTTGGTGCACAATATGTAACAACAATGGGAATTCCAACGCTAATTGCCCTAACAAGGTAAACTTTCAATTTTGTGGAAAGGATGGTCATGAAGCTAGAGACTGTTACTACCTCAAGGGTACACAGCAACGAAGTAACCCTCAAGCTTTGGATTCATATTATGCTAGTACTTCAAATGCACCTAATAGAGAGGAAAATCGTACGACAAAGCCTAGATATAATAGACCATTGATGTGTTATCGCTGTGGTGAGTATGGCCATATGCAAAATAGGTGTTCCCTTCCAAAAGATGCACCTCCTTGTCAACATTGTCCAGAGGCCAAGGATCACTATACCAAAGACTGCCCAAGAAGCCGTCCTGCTCCAATCCACATGATTGCAGTCTCTCCACAAGAAGAGGGTATGACCACTCAGTCTTATGCTATTTCATCCTCTGCAATACCCATGATGACTAGAGCCAGACAAGCAGCAGCAATCCATAGAGAGGAACAACAAGGATTCCATGATAAAGAGGAGGAAAAGAAGTCTGGGTGGAAGGGCCAAGAAGAAATTGAAGGAGCTTATGAAAGGATGGCTACTTCTCTAAGGGACCAACCAACAACTCTGCAAGAAGACACTCATGAGGTAAACATTGAACAGATCTTGAAAGGTATTCATCACAAGGTTAGTCTATACGAACTTATAAGGATGGATTCAAAAATAAGAAGTGACTTATTGAAGTTTATACACTCTGCTCACTTGATCCAATCACCCAGTATAGATGGTTTCATGGTTGATTTTCCCCGTGCACCCTTGGCAGACTACCAAAGCTCAAGATTATCTGTTTGTATAAAGGATGAAGCTCTCACAGGTGTGATCATAGATGGAGGCTCTAGTATCAATTTGATGCCAGATTTCACAATGAAGAAATTGAATTCGAACCCCACCAAGATGGCACCATTCACAGTTACACTAGCAGATCAACATCGGGTTGCGCCTCTTGGCATTATTGAAAAGGTACTGATGATAGTACAGGGTTGCCACTTTGTTCTAGATTTTGTTGTTATTGCACTTCCACAGGAGACTTCTTACCCTTTACTCCTGGGGAGACCTTGGCTAAGGCGAGCAAAAGCTTTGCAAGATTGGGGGAAAAACAAACTATGGATTTCAATAAGCACCAATAGCCAACTGCAACTACATTTGGAAGAAGAATTTGACTTAGGGAAAACTACTAGGTATACTGTGGACACTCAGGTAATGCCCTCTCTACCCCAAGAAGAAGATACATTATTGAATTGGATGATGGAAAGTGCAGAGTGTTGCACGATGGAAATCAGTGAAATAGAAGAAGAAGTTACAGATGAAGGAGTTGCAGGAAAAGGCCATGAAGTTCCCAAGGAGTTGAAGAATGGAAGTTTGCAGGAGAAGACAAACATCGTAGGGGCAACAACTATAGAAGTTCCAGAAAAGGAAAGTTATGAGCCTGAATGCAGAGAGGATCTCCCCTTTTCGGATATACCTCAAGGATGGACTAGGGAACATATTGCAGAATATAAGCTAAATTCCACTCCCGCATATAGTGGAGATGATTTCTCAAACAAGACTAGTCCTGAAACACTGGTTCAAGAAGTAAATCTAGGGGATGAAGAGAACCCTCAAGTAGTCCACTTAGCCTCTTGGCTATGGCATTATCCTCCTTTACTGCAGAAGGTAACTTCTTTACTTTTTGCCTACAAAAATGTCTTTGCATGGTCCTACAAAGATCTAACAGGGATGCCGGAGGAGCTTGGATTACACAGGATACCCTTAGTTGAGGGAGCCGCACCTGCAAGAAGTAGGCCGTATCGACTTAATCCAAAATATGCAGAGGCGGTAAAGTTGGAAGTTACAAAACTAGAAGAAGCAGATATAATTGTTCTAGTAGAACATTCCAGGTGGCTTTCTTCTATGGTTATTGTACCCAAGAAAAATAGTGGAAAAATAAGAGTTTGCGTTGACTTTTGTGCCTTAAATAAAGTGACTGTTCAAGATGGATTTCCGCAGCCTTTTTCAGAGCAAGTACTTGAGGAAGTAGTCGTTCACACTTTGTTTAGCTTCTTGGATGGTTTTAGTGGCTACAATCAGAAAGTGATCCATCCTGATGATAGGGACAAAACAACCTTTGTTACTCCATGGGGCACTTATGTCTATACTCGCATGGCTTTTGGTTTGAAGAATGCACCATCTTCATTTAATAGAACAATGTATCTGATATTGGGCAAGTGGTTAACAACCTTTCTCCGCATTTACATGGATGACTTTTCAGTGTTTTCAGGCACAGATAGAAGAGCAGCAGTTCAAGATTTCCATGATCATTTGGAAAATCTAAAGGAAATCTTTGAGCAATGTCTCAAAATAGGTTTGAAGTTAAATCCTGCTAAATGTCATTTTTTGGTCACCAAGGGCACTCTTCTTGGTCACATAGGTGCTGCTGAAGGGATAACGGTTGACCCTGCAAAGGTTACTGCTATTCTATCCATGCCTATTCCACAAAGCCCAAAAGAAGTGCAAAGTTTTTTGGGCCATGCAGGATATCATAGAAGATTCATACGAATGTATTCAGAAATAGCTAAGCCCTTATCAAGGCTTACCAGTAAAAAGGTCCCTTTCTCATGGAGTGTTGAGGCTGAGAAAGCATTTTGTGAACTGAAAATGAGGTTATGTACTGCTCCACTTTTAAGTGTTCCTAACTGGTCATTAGAGTTTCATGTGCATACAGATGCTAGTCTTCATGTTGTTGGTGCAGTTCTAGCTCAACCATCATCACACAAGGTTGATAGACCTATCTCCTATGCCAGCAGACTACTCACCCAAGCAGATGTGCTCCTACGCCAACCAGATTGAATTTCCAACCATTAGTCATATCTACAGGATGGCTCCCATTTGAATGATGGGGTCTTGATTTCATAGGACCAATTAGTCCAACTGGTCAACGTAGGGGTAAGAAGTATATTTTGATGGCCACATGTTATGCAACTAAATGGATAGAGGCTAAAGCTACTGTGGACTGCACGGCGTTAACAGTAGCTAAGTTCTTGTATAAACGTATTTTCTCAAGATTTGGTTGCCCACTGGAAATCACTAGTGATAGGGGAACACATTTTGTAAATCAGTTGCTCCAATTTATATTTGATAGGTACAAGGTCTTCCATAAAAAATCTTGTGCCTACTATCTAAGGGCAAATGGCCAAGCAGAGAGCTCCAATAAGATTTTGATCGGGTTGCTGCACAAATTATCTTTTGATCATCAACGATTTTGGCCACAAGCATTGATCAGTGCAATTTGGGCTTTCAGAACTACAAGAAGGGGAACCACTGGTGACAGTCCATTTCGCTTAGTATATGCAAAAGAGGCATTTGACCCATTTGAATTCATTATAAAAAAGGAAATGGGAACCAAAACCATTGGAATTGAACCTCCCATTGAGAGATTGGTGGCATTATAAGAATACAAAGAAGGAGCAATGCTAAAACTTCAGGTAACACAAGAAGAGCGCAAGAGACTGCATGACAGGTATCTGAGGTCTAATGAAGTTCAGGAAGGATCCAGGGTTTTAGTGCATCAAGTCCCAGCTATTCCAACCAAACTGGCACCCAAATGGACAGGACCTTACACGGTGGTAAAGATATTACCTCATGGAGCAGTACATCTGGAGGATTTGTAGGGTAAGAAGATACCCCTAGTCAATATCTCCAGGGTGAAGAAGTACCTGAATTAAGGTAAATTGGAAGCATTTCATTCACCGTACCTACCATATTTCATTCAATGATTGCAGTTTATTATATATATATTAAAAAAAACCAGAGTGAAAAAAAAATCCAAAAAAAAAAACCCTGGTCAATATCTCCAGGGTGAAGAATCACCTGAATTAAGTCATGGAGGAAGAACTTCCTTCACTATCTTGTTTTCAGCTTCGGGAATTGCACCGAGACGGTGCAAAGACTTGATGTGGGGGTCTGTATCGCAGCATTTCCCTCTCTCTCTCTCTTCCCTGCAACCCCCTCCAACCCCACCATCCCCTCCTCTTTTCCCCCACCACCCCCGTGGCCCCCACCATCACCACGACCCCCTCCAACTCCACCAGCCCTCCTCTTTTCCCCCACCACCCCCGCGGCCCCCACCATCACCTCGACCCCCTCCAACTCCACCAGCCCTCCTCTTTTCCCCCACCACCCCCGCGGCCCCCACCATCACCACGATCCCCTCCAACCCCACCGTCCCCTCCTCTTTTCCCCCACCACCCCCACGGCCCCCACCATCACCACGACCCCCTCCAACCCCACCGTCCCCTCCTCTATTCCCCCACCACCCCCGCGGCTCCCACCATCACCACAACCCCCTCCAACTCCACCAGCCCTCCTCTTTTCCCCCACCACCCTTGCGGCCCCCACCATCACCTCGACCCCCTCCAACTCCACTAGCCCTCTCTTTTCCCCCACCACCCCTGCGGCCCCAACCATCACCACGACCCCCTCCAACCCCACCGTCCCCTCCTCTTTTCCCCCACCACCCCCGCGGCCCCCACCATCACCACGACTCCCTCCAACTCCACTAGCCCTCCTCTTTTCCCCCACCACCCCCCGTACCCCACCATCACCACAACCCCGCACAACTCCACAACCCTCCGCAAACTCCACAACCCCCCACAAACTCCACACCCCTCCACAACCCTCCACAAACCCCACAAACCCCACAAACCCCTCAAACTCCACACCCCTCCACAGCCCTCCACAAACCCCACACAACTCCACACCCCTCCACAGCCCTCCACAAACTCCACAAACCCCACACAACTCCATACCCCTCCACAGCCCTCCACAAACTCCACAAACCCCACACAAATCCACACCCCTCCACAACCCTCCACAAACCCCACAAACCCCACGAACTCCACAAACCTCACACAACTTCACACCCCTCCACAGCCCTCCACAAACTTCACAAACTCCACAAACCCCACACAACTTCACACCCCTCCACAACCCTCCACAAACCCCACAAACCCCTCAAACTCCACACCCCTCCACAGCCCTCCACAAACTCCACAAACCCCACACAACTCCACACCCCTCCACAGCCCTCCACAAACTCCACAACCCCCCACAAACTCCACACCCCTCCACAACCCTCCAGAAACCCCACAAACCCCACGAACCCCACAAACCCCACACAACTTCACACCCCTCCACAACCCTCCACAAACTCCACAAACCCCACACAACTCCACACCCCTCCACATCCCTCCACAAACTCCACAAACCCCACACAACTGCACACCCCTCCACAGCCCTCCACAAACTCCACAAACCCCACACAACTCCACACCCCTCCACAACCCCCCACAAACCCCACACGCATTCTATACACTAAAACCTATGTGTATCACTCACACAAAATTATTTTTTCTAATTGTAATCATGCCCGTCCCTATGAGCATTTGAAGTTCATTGTCTCTTCCATAGATAATAAGTTTTTTGAGCTAGCTGATGTGCAAACCTATCTATTTTGTATCAACACATTCTCCTTGATGCTCCAAACTACTTAGTGCATTTTATTTCACTTATCACATGCCTATAAGTTCTATTTGAGTCTCCATAATCTCAGGGGCTGGTCTTGTGTTTGTTAGTTGGACCAAACTTCGTCGCTTCACAACTCACTTTCCTACCTCCTACAAGCTTCTTCAAGTTCTTTTAGTGGTATAAGAGGTAATTCAAGATGGGTGACAACTTTCCCTCAATGGTCAACACAACTACGTGGCTTGGCAAATCAGAATGGAGGCCTATTTACAAGGTAGAAATCTTTATGGAATTGTAGCAGGTGATGAAGCTATGCCTATTCCAAGCTCCAAAGGAGGACCTACACAAGAGCAGATAGATAAGCTCACACTTTGGTGTGCAAGAGATGCTCAAGCAAGGTTGTACATACTAAAATCTATCTCTAACTTTCTATTACCACACATTAGAGGATGCAAGACATCTTAAGTGACTTGGGATGGCCTTGAGACTTTAATTTTTGCTAGTACCAAAGCAAGAAAGAATCATCTTTAGAACAAGTTCAACCAAATGAAGAGGATACCTAAACAAACCATCATAAAGTTTGTTACCAAGGTCGAGGTTGTGGATTAGTAAGCATCCATTGGAGAGCTGATTAAAGAAGAGATCATCATGAGGCAAGTTAGCATCCATTGGAGAGCTGATTAAAGAAGAGATCATCATGAGGCAAATTCTCAATGGGATTCGAAGTGATAAGCAATGGCAATCTTTCACCACGGCTTATGATCTCATCATGGATGTGCAAAATCCAGACTTCAACATCTTTCGTTGACAACTCTTCAATCAAGAGGCCAACAATAGCATAAAGGAAGGCAATGCCTATCATGGTAATTCAGCTAGTGCTCTATATGCAGATAAGAAGGAAAAGAAGCAAAAAGGCATGAAGAAGGAAGAAGATGAAGAGGAAACTTCCCAAGCCAACTTCGCAAGCAAGAGCAAGTGGAAAGGGAAGAAGAAAGGACCAAAGTATGACAAAGCCAAAGGTTAGAATGATCAACCTTGTGCCATATGTGATAAGGCCAACCACACCACTTAGAATTGCTGGTTCAATGGGAAGACCCAAAAAGGAAGTGGAAGAGGTGGATATGGCAACAATAGAGGCAGAGGTGGACACAAATTCAACAATAACAATAGAGGCTATAATAGAAGGGACTTCAACAATTATTCAGAAGATCAACCACATGAAGAATCATTGCTTCTTATGAATCTAAGCCACAAAGAAGGTAAAGAAGATAATCATTTGTTCTACATAGATTCAGGGTGTTCAAATCATGTTGCAGGCAACATTGCTCTTCTATCTGATTTGGAAAGTCCAAGGCATAGACATAAACTACAAACAGGGGATGACACAAAGCGCAATCTGGAGAAGATTGGTAATCTCAAAGCTTCCAATGGCATGATAAACATTCTTAGTAAGCTTCTCTATGTACCCACTATCACTAAAAACCTAATAAGTGTTGGCCAAATAGTTGAAAAAGGCTTGCAAGTTAGGTTCACCTAACATGGAGCTTTTGTGGAAGATCCACGTCAAGGCTTCAAGAAGACAGCCAGAGGTGAGAAGCATTGTAGGCTCTTTACTTTTGAAGTAGGAGAAACTAGGAGCATAGCTCTATTCAACTTTGGGTCTCAAACCCTAAGTGAGCTTGAAGTGTGGCATAAGAGACTTTCTCATGTGAATGAAAGAACCTTGAAGGATATATACATGGATCAAAGTGTTGTAGGACTGTCGAACATATCAAAACAACACATGATCAATAGGTGTGATGCATGTCAAATTGGGAAGGCACAAAGACAACCATTCAACCATAAAGGTTGCATCCACAACAACTTTTTGGACTTAGTACATAGAGATGTATGGGGACCAAGTCAAGAACCTTCATTGGCAAGATCAAGGTATTATGTCTCATTTATTGATGACCATAGTAGATGGACTATTCTATACTTTACCAAGAGTAAGAACAAAATTATTGATTGCTTCAAAAAGTATCTAGCACATGTGGAGAATCATACAAGTAGATTACTCAAGAAGCTCAGATCTAATGGAGGGGGAGAATACTTCTCCAAAGAGTTTGATGAGTTCCTGCAGGACAAAGGTATCAAAAGAGAAGTGATTACCAATTACTCTCCTCAACTGAATCAAATTGCAGAGAAGAGAAACAAGACATTGGTTGGATCAATTAGAACAATGCTCAAAGAGAAGAAGTTGCCACATTATCTATGGGCAGAAGCTATTTCAACTACTGTGTACCTTGTCAATAGACTACCATCCAAATCACTTCAAGGTATGACTCCTTATGAAGCATGGCGTGGAAGAAAACCTAGTCTTGGACATTGCAAGGTTTTTGGTTGTTTTGCTTATGTTCATGTACCATCACAAATAAGAGGTAAGCTAGATGAAAGGGCAACAAAGGTAGTGTTTATTGGATATGATTCAACTCAGATAGGTTACAGGTTCTATAACCCTTCAATCAAGAAATTTACTACAAGTAGAGATGTTGTGTTTGAAGAACATAGGTCTTGGTATGATGAAGACAAACAAAAGGTAACTCTACCATATGATCTTGATCTTGATTCTCATCAATTAGGAAGCAAGCATGATACACAGGTCCAGGATCCAAGAAGTGATACAGAGGATGACCAAGATAAAAGAGAAAAGGATTAAAAACTATGGAAGTCAAGAGGCAAAGAAAAGATGCAAGAGGCTGGACAATGCTCCAATCAAGCACAGAGTCTTGTTCCTCTTTTTTTTTGTTTTGGAACAATGACAGAAAACAAGAAGAAAGAGGTTAGTATCAAGAAAATATTTGGCATGTGGAAATTGTGTCTCATGTGCCTGGGTTTTCTCAATTGTGTCTATGCACGGCCCTGTAAGGTGGCCCTATATTAATGCATATTTTGGAAATGCATGACCTAAATGGTGCAAAAGACAAGGTTATGCCAAAGGCACATGGTTGTTGCATGTCGAGGCTTTCAATGTTCTTGCAGATGTTGATGCAGCCTTTGTTGGAGGGATCCATTGGATGTCAAAAGGACAACTGATTTTAGGGACCCATTTCAGAGCCGTGTTGGGTTGCGTACAAGTCCTTGTTGACTTCTTCATCTTTGGTTGGTTGCTTAAATTTTGTATCCGGAGTGGTTCACTCTTTGGTGTTGTGGATGCTACTGGCACTTTTGGCTTCCAAATCCATATCCTTGATGATTTTCTTCTTACTTTTGAAGGGTTGAGTTTATCTTTTTTTGTTATTTGTGCTCGGTTCTTACCCTTTCTTCTCCTTGGCTTCTTTGTTGATACCTTTTGCATGGTGGAGAGCATAGACCTTTGTGCATGTAAGAGTTCTTTGGGAACCCACATGTGTAATCGCCCTTGTTGAGCTGCCACTAATTTCTTAGGTAGTCAAATTTTTACGTCATTGTGGTCGACCTTCATCGATTGCTTCAGTACCCACATTTCTTGGAGACCTTGTGGTTGAGCTTGTCCTTGTTGCGTGCTGCTTCTTTTGGTGTGATTAGCCCGCGTGGATGGAAATTGTTGCGGCAAAGCTGGTAGTTGCTCTCCTTTTCGTACCCAAATCTGCTTCGTGCATGGAGTTTCTTTCTTCTTGAATTTTGTCTTTCTATTTGATATAGCGGTTCTCTTGGGCTGTTTACTTGCTTCTTTGGCTGAGTTGTTGTGACTGCTTTAGTAGTTGAGCAAGAGGAGGAGTCCGCTTGTCTTTGAGCCTATTTCTTCCATGATTGAGTTCTTCTGGAACATAGAGCTCTTGACACATACATCTTTTTCGCTAAGATTAGTGCTAGAAGAACTAAGAGAATGTGTGACACCTGGATTTGTGAGCATGCAATTCTCTAATTCTAATGTAATGCATTGTTCTTGTACCCAAACTTGAAGAAGTTGACTTCTTAGGTTCAAGTTAACTGCATGGTCATAAATCCAATCTTGACCCAAGACAAGTGGCTCTGTTAGGTCCTCAACATGACACACTAGCATTTTGACTTCCATTGGGACATCTTGAAGGTAGATGGGAAGTTCCACCTTGCCCAAACAAGGGGTTTCCACACCTCCCAATCCTATGAGATATGCTTCTATGGGCTTGATGTCCAATTGCAGGTCTTTGCAGTATGAAAGTCTAACTGCACTAGTTGCTACACCTGAATCAACCAATGCTCTCACAGTCCTTACACTCTTTCCTTGTCCGACTTCTACAATCACAAAGGGGCGTCGATCAATTATTCGAGAAGTATGTATGCCCGATTTTTGGCACATGTCCATGCAATATTTTGGGCCTTTCGGGTTGACATCTAGGCCTAGTTGCCTTAACTTATTTCTCCTAATGTGCTCTCTCGCCTCGGCTTGTGCTTCTTCTCTAACCCGCAACTCTTCTTCTTTTCGCTTCTTAGTAGTGTTGAGTCTCATTAGCATATCCTCCATAAGAGGTTCTTGATATAACTTGATTCGGCATCCACTAATATAGTTTGGCAAGATGTCACCTTCTAGGGTGGCCAATTGAACCGCACCGCTAGTGGAAATTCTATTAATGATCATGGGTCCATATCCTCATTTTTCCAACTTACGGGTGTGTTGCTTTAGCGTATAAACCAGCACTAGGTCTCCTTCTTTTAATCTTATATCCTTTATATGGGCATCAAAGGGTGCCTTTTGCCGTTTCTTTGTAGCATAAATGCATGCTGCCGCTCGTAGCCTCGTCTCGCCTAAACGTTCTAGATCAAAGATCCTGGAGGACAACTCGTGTCCATTCCACTCATACTCTTGTGCTACTTTCAAGGCTGGGATTAGGAAGTCCAATGGCAGCACTGCATTCTGTCCGAAGACCATCTGAAATGGGGTGGCATTGAGTACCATTTTGTAGGCAACTCGGTAAGCCCAAACAGCATGATGAAGCTGTTTGTCCCAATCAGAGCGTTTATTATTTACCAATTTTTCCAACACATTACATAGGATCTTATTCCTGCTCTCCGCTTGTCTGTTGGCTTCTGGATGATAAGGGGCAGACTTCTTATGTATCACCATGAATTCTTGAAGGAGATTTTCAATGACCTCGTTCAAGAAGTGCATACCTCTATCACTGACCAACTCTATTGGTAGTCCATATCTCGTGAACACCTCCTCAAATAAGAACTTTTCTGTCATTTGAGCATCATTCTTTGTTGTGGCTTTTACTTCCACCCACTTTGTAAGGTACTCTATGGCTACAATAATATATTCTGCATGGGAGCTTCTAGCTGGGGGGTTAATAGGACCTACAAAGTCTATACCCCACTTCGAAAATGCACGTCCTCCCATCATTGGCCTCAAAGGCATCTCATCTTTTCTAATTGGATATTGTGTACGTTGGCATGTGTCGGATTTCTTCACATAGGTATGTGCATCCATATGAAGAGTGGGCCACCAGAGTCATGAGAATAGAATGGTATTAATTATTCGATCAGGCCCGACGTGTCCACCGGCAACACCCGATACTTGCCAAATGTCGTGATGATCTTCCCACGACACACGATATTCAACCGATGTCGCAAAGCTCAGTCCACGATACTCGATATCTATCAGGTGTCGCGAAATAAATCTCACGATATACGATATCTGGTAGATTTCGTGAGGTTACCCCACGATACCCGACATGCATCAGATGTCATGAGCAAAACTCAATGATACGCGATATTTGATGTGGCTAGGTATCGTGATACTCGACCATAGGAGATCACGACATCTAGATGTCGCGACACTCAACCGCGCGAAATCACGATACCTGAATTTTTTGGAGTCCAACTTCAGAAATTTTTGCAAATATGAGTACCTTGTGTCCTCCTTCTCACTCCTATGTGTCTATAGATGCAAAGTCTCCCTTCAAACCCACGATATTGCACTCATGACACTTGGCACAGGGCACGTCACATCCGGGGCTGTTCACTCAATTTTTGGGTATATTGAGGTGTATTTCTTCTGCGTTTCAGTTTTGCACCCTCTCTAAGGTTCTTTCTCACAACCACAAGTGAAAAACGAGGTGAATGTACTCTAAAAAATGGAAAAAACTGAGAAGATGAAGGTGGGTGGAGATGGTGATGATGATGAAGCTAAAGGAGAAGAAATACTCAAAAACTAAACTAAAAATGGTGATTTTTTTACCTTCCAACGTCGCTACTGTACGTCTTACCGTCACATGCTCGTCCTCCAAGCTCTCTCCCCGGCAACGGTGCCAAATTTGGTTTCACTCTAGCACAATGGCAAGTACCAACGTGAGGAGCTTCACCTCATAAATGTCAATCCGTGGAGATGTGAGGACCGGTATGAAGACCAAGAGTAAGTGAGGTGCACGTGCGTGAGTGAAAGCACACAAGCATGCACACACATGCGCACAAGGTAAGAGCAAAGAGTGGAACAATGGAAGATCTTCGATTACAAAAGAGCTCTCTTACAAAGCTGAAAACTACAACAAGCTAACCCCAAAAATGAGCTCTCCAACCCTTTTTACAGTTTTTGAGTGGTTTTGGCCCTGTCCAGACCTAGTGTCCTGCCTAGTTAAAAATTAGGTTCCAAGGCTTATTTGGGGGCTCAAACGGAGTTTAAAAATTATGAAAATTGGGAGGATGATAGTTCTAGTACTCCTCAAGCTCAAGGACTTCTCGGCTTGAAAAAAATGGAGTTACAAAAATGGAAAATGGTATTTACAATGGTTTTTAGTGATAAAAATCACTATTTTAATAGGGATTCCTTCTGAAAATTTTTCATGTGCTTCTTGGAGCTCCATACTTGCTCCTTCTTCTTGTATATCCACTTCCTTGATGTGCTTCCATGCTTTGTCCTTGACCTTGAGCTTCAACAATATGTATGTGTATATATATATATATATATATATATATATATATATATATATATATATATATATATATATATATATATATATATATATATATATATATATATATATATATATATATATATATATATATGCATATATACATATACATATATACATATGCATATATACACATACATATATACATATGCACACACACACACACACACATATATATATATATATATATATATATATACATACATACATACATATACATACATACATACATACACACACACATATATCTATAGAGAGACACACACACACATATATATGTGTGTGTGTGTATTTATGTACGTATATATGTATGTATGTATGTATGTATATATATATATATATATATATGTGTGTGTGCTTATTTATTTATTTATTTATTTATATGTACATGTATATATGTATATATGTATAAGATATATGTAGATTTCTATATGTATGTATGTATGTATGTATGTATGTATGTATGTATGTATGTATGTATGTATGTATGTATGTATGTATGTATGTATGTATGTATGTATGTATGTATGTATGTATGTATGTATGTATGTATGTATGTATGTATGTATGTATGTATGTATGTATATATATATATATATATATATATATATATATATATATATATATATATATATATATATATATATATATATATATATATTGTTAAATGTTACACAGTTACGCTGTTTTAATAACTAGCCAAAATCGTACCCAGCAAGTATTTAACATAAAATAGAGGTTCACCGTAAACTATATTAAACTTGCAATTACCGAAAGGCGTTGTCAGATCAAGTGGGTTCTTGGGAGTGGTAGGGGTCTGTTAGACAGAGGCCCTGTACTATTTTCCCAAATCCTTACATAACCACAAATACTCTTATCGCGTCTTAGCTCAGATACTTAGTTTTAACTGACCAGTAACTGTTTCTGCGTATTAGGACGTCGAACTTACAGACTAATCTGCTATGGTAACGGAGCAATAGTCTGGTTCTGACTTGCAGACTAATAGAGTTACTCAACTTACTAAACTTATGCAAATCACTACACACTTCTTCAGGACAAACATGTATATCAGATAGTAATCAGACATACGACCATACCAGAGGGTGTACAGGCTTACCGTATGCCGAACTCAATCAACCGTCATACTAATCACAGTTTAAATCATCACCAAGCTTATCAGTGCTCCAACTCGCAGTTCATACTATTATCGATATTAGTCCTTCCCTGTGAACGGAATCAATAGTGAATACAGAACACAACTGTCAACAACAGATTCACACTCGATACTACACGTTCATTATTCTGCACTATAGTAGAAATAGACGAACAGACTGAACAGAACAATATAGGAATATGATTCAATATCTTGATGACACCACACCACTCAGACAGTACTCAAACAACTTCTGAGACAGAAAACGGGTCTCGATCACTCTTTTTCCATTACTTTAAAAGGACGTTTACAGAATGCGCGTACCAATTTTTCGTGCGTAATTCAAGGAACTCCGTTACATCCGGCATACATTTGTCCTACTCTGGCGGCCGTCTAACACTGGCACGCACGGTGGACTCGAACCCGCAAGTGATTTTTATTACAAAATTCATTGTTCCTCTACGATTCCTTCTAGATACATATTTCTTGCTAGTCTAAATGTGCGGGCTATTTTTTTCTTAAGTGTTTCTAATAATTGTTTAAGGGTATCAGGTTCTAAAATCTGTGCATCTACTCTAACGGAACTGAGTGCGATGGCTTCAGTAAGCAAAATTTTGGCCTGTGTTTGCAAAAAAGCCTCCTCTAAATAAAAATCGTTTGATAATGCTGCGTCTCTTGCTGTCTTCATGTCCGTTACTTGTTTCTGCATCTCGTTGATTCTGTGTTTCTGGTTGCGTACCTGATTATCTAATCTTCCGAACTGTTGGTTCTGGAACTCTATGGTTTGGTAGTAAGCATCCCGTTCTCTGCGGGCATTTGCTAAATCCTTCTGATATTTAGATTCTCTGTTTAGTTGATGTTTCAGCATGTTGTTGACATCGTCTAAGGATTCTTTTGCTCTTTGTAACTCATCCACTGCCTGCTTTGCTTCTCTTTGTTGCTCTTGATATTTCTGTATTGTGTCCTGCAACTGGACTCTTGTTTCTTCCAGTAGGTTTCCTAGTGCTATTCTTGTATCTTCGGTATCTTTGAGTGTTTGTTTTAACTGTATTATTTCCGCGTCGGCACATTAGGGGAAAAAATGAACCCTGCATGGGCCTTTTGGATTAAGGAGTGATTAGTGACGGACCAATGAGAAGAGGGTGGTGGACACAGTCTAGTCCCTTAATCACATAGACTAGGCATAGGCTTCACTAGTTTTTGTGTGGTCAAAGAGAACAAAACCACCTAGAACTCTTGGTTTTCGTTGTGTGAACGGTTTTGAAAGGCCTGAAAACGCATTACAACCATCGATTGTCTTAATGATCCAAAGGTGGAGGTTGTGTGGCCAAAGTCAAGGCAATATTGTTTATGAACCCTTGGATCTATATGACTTTCAATGGCTGAGATCAAGTTCTTGCTAAAAAAATGCGCCATTCAAAATCCACCCTTCGATTGGATGCCCGATCGGACGATGCCCCGTGAAAGGGGCTGATCTTCTGCGCCATCATTTCTAGCCATTGATCTTCATATGATCTGATGGTTGAGGTTTAAATCTAAAATTGAAAAGGCACCTTTACGCCTGGGCCATTGGATCAAATCATGCATCGGACGGCTGCCACGGACTGCGCCACTTTCACTCAGCCCCAAATCCGGTAGGACGTTGGATTCGTGAAGATCGAATGGTCAAGAATGATGCAGAAGTATGCACAAAAAAATCCGTTGGATTCTGCCAACTCGCATGCTTGTCAGACATTCTCTCTCTAGTACTTTATTCCCTTCAATCTTGACCATTAAAATGAAGCATCCAAAGGCCATGAAAAATTATATTTTCAAATTCAAGCACAAAATTCTTGTAAATACTATTTTATTTGGAAATACCACTAGTGGTTTTCTAAGTCCCTTTAATCCTCTAGATTAGGCTTTTTAATCCCTAAAAATTAGGAATCCTTACAAGGCCCATGCAAGGTTCACTTTTTTCCCTAATGGCAGCTATTAGCATTTCTTCTTTTGCAGCCATTGCCTTATCTCTCTGGCTTGAGCTCTCTTCTTGTACTTGAAGTGTAGCCTGTAGTTGCTTGATCTGCTCTTGTAGTGCATGATTTTCTGCTCTTGCTGCTTGTAATTCTTCCTGAAGAGCGGTGATATCCGCCTCCATTATTTCCAATTTCCTTTGGAATTCTTCTCGGGCACTATCTGTGGCGTGCTTCAGGTGTTGTGGCAGTTGTTGGGATAGATTAATTAAAAGGCGACCCATATTTTCTAGTTCCGAAAAAATTGGTGGTAGGGGAGGACGAGGTTGTGATGAGATTCCGGCGAGGAGTTGTTGTGAGTTTGGAGGTGAAAAGTTAAGGGAGGATGTAGAGGCTTCAGAAGTTCCGGTGTGGTGACTGGGCTTGATGGGGCTGCGGTATGGTTCCGGTGGGGAGATGGGGTTAGTAGGCGGGGTTTTGGGGAGAGCAGAGTCAGTAGTTACCTCGAATATTTGTTTCGTTTCTGCATTGTGTGCTTCTGTAGATTCCACGGCCTTCAGTAGCTTGTCTAGTGCATCTTGATTGGATTGCTGCTCATTTTCCTGTTGTTCTGATTCTTTTTCGGTCGAAATTATTTCCGTTTCTACTTGATCTTGTTGTTCTTGTTGCTCAATCAACGATTCATTATGCATTGAGGTGGTAGTATCATGAAACGTCTCTTCTTCTTGCTTCTCGTCTTCTTTATCATTATCTTTATCCTTTCCTGCTGAACCTTGTGCTTCACTTTCTGAGGAGCTAATCCTGATACGTTTTCTGCGGAACAACTGATTGAGCTCTTCTTCATCTTCTTCTTCCTCATCTTCTAGTAGTTGAACTGACTCTTCGTGCCTTAAAACTGGTCCTCGTGGTGGTGGTTGAGTGGCGAGTATGGTTGGGAAGAGAAAAGAAAGGATGTGGGGAAGTCTGGATCGAGGGGTGGTTCCTTTGTTGATTTGTTTTACTATGGCGACACACTCCTTATGGATTCGGGGAAAGAAAAATGAGGCGAAATTAACGGGTTCTCGTGTGGCAAGGTCGATGGCGGGATAGAATGGTCGAGAGATACCGTATGTGCGTTTTTGGAGGTAAAGGATTGCGACTAAGAACTGTAATGCAATTCTTTCAGGTTCGGGGCGGCAGAGAATGGCGTATTCATTTGATGAATGGCGCGGGAAGAGTTCGGTCATGCGGGCTACGGGGATACTGGGGCCATTCTCGCGGCCTTGTGGAGTGAGGCGAAAGGCTTCAGCGAAGGCCTGGAAGGTTATTACGGTTCTAGATGGTAGGGAAGGGAAGAGCCATTGTCGTTCAGCGATGGGAGATTGGGCGATGGCTGGGATAATTTGTGCGAAGAAGGGATGGGCTTCCACTGAGTGCCAAGGCAGCTCAGCGAAGTTAGCCAGCCCTCGGATACGCAGGTATTCTCCTACCTCGGTAGGGATACCATCACAAAAAGTCGTGTAGTTCGCCAATGCTTCCATTGCGCATGCGAACACGAATACATAGAGCACAGAGCACGGATACACAGAAAACACAATCACAATTACAAGAGCACAATAGCGTTTTTTTGGCGTAACCGAAGAGCTTAAGTACCAATATTACGGTGGGGGGTAGGGATTGATGGTTATCATTGTGCAGTGCTGGAATGATATTGTTTTTAATTTGGCGTGCATGCTTGAGTAATTGGTAAGGAGGGCGGCTTATGACAAAACACGGCTATTTAAGAAAAGAAAAGAAAGAACATAATGAAAAGTAAAACCAAAAAAATGCGATCCACCGCCGAATGATTTAATGCGAATTAATAGCGCTTTGATACGGCCGCAGCTTCGATCCGTTGATTGCTTTTGGAAGTGGATTTCGGGTCAACGTAGTCAACCGAAAAGTTGTTGGCCCGATTTGCTCTGAGATTTTGTAAGGGCCGAACCATCGTATTTTGAATTTGCCTGCGGATCTGTTGGACTTTGCATTATAGAAAAGTACAAGCTGTCCGACCGAAAACACTGGAGTTTTCAGGTTTCGATCGTGCGTTCTTGCCTGTCTTAATTGCACTTCGTGCATGGTTAAAAAACTGAGCCATCGGTGTTCGTCTAACTCTCTGAGTGTGTCCAACCGAAATGTCAGTGAGTCTTCCGGTAGCAGTTTCTGGGTAATGGCTACTCGTAAACTTGGTATAACCATCTCCATTGGTGCTATTGCTTCTAAGCCATAAGCTAATTTGAAAGGTGTCAATCCTGTTGTTACCTTGTAGGTAGTCCGGTATGCCCATAATACTGCAGGTAGTAGTTGATCCCATCTTTCCGGTGATTCCATGATTAATTTTCGAAGGATATTCAGCAGAGATTTGTTTGTACTTTCGGCCAATCCATTGGCACGAGGATAATAAGGAGAACTAAATTTATGTGTAACCTGGAACGACTGTGTAAGTGCCTTCATTAAATTGTTTACAAAATGAGTGCCTTGATCTGAGAAAATTTCTAGTGGTAAGCCAAAACGTGGAAAGACATTGGTTAGCAGACACTTTGCTACTGTAACTGTTGTAGCAGACCGTAAAGCCCAAGCTTCAGCCCATCTAGTTGCATAGTCTGTACAGGTCAGTATGTAATGGTTGTTACTGAAGACTGCTGGTGGTGTAATTGGACCGATAAAATCTAGACCCCACTTCTGGAAAGGTTCTATTGGTAAGATGGGTTGCAAAGGAAAAGAATGACATTGTAATGGCTGACCTGATCTTTGACAAGTGTCACATTGTTTGAAAAACTGTAATATATCTCTGTACATTGTTGGCCACCAGAGACCACTCTGTAGAATTTTTCGGTGAGTTAGATCTGCAGCAAAGTGTCCACCGGAAGGAATCGAGTGAGCCAAAGTGATAACTGAGTTAACTTCATGTGGTGGAATACATCGAAGTAGGATTCCGGTGTGATCTACATAATATAGTTCTCCAGCAATTAACCGAAATCGGCGGCTAAAAACTGCAATTTTCCTGCATACTCCTCTAGAAGTCTGAGATGGAAGGCAACCATTAGTGAGAAAGGTCAAGATCTGATCATAATATGAAAATGGGATAGGTGGGTCTACAGAATCTTCATTACTTGGTTCTGATACATAAATCGCGGGTGTCGTGTCATCTATACCCACCGGAGCTTCACCGGAATCTAAGCGGGATAAAAAATCTGCTAAGGCGTGTGAACTGCCTGGCCGGTGAATGACTTCGTAATCGAATTCCTGCAAGAGTAAGACCCATCGCGCTAATCGACCACCTAGATGTTGTTGTCGAACTAAATAGATAAGTGCAGCGTGGTCTACATGAAATGTGAATTTACGGCCTAGCAAGTAATGTCTAAATTTCTTGACCGAATATTCTAGCCCTAGACATTCTCTTTCTGTTACAGAGTAATTTTTCTCAGCAGGTGCTAATCTTCAACTTGCATAATACACTGGTCCAAACCATTTATCAATTTGTTGCATTAATACACTTCCAATTGCTATATCTGAAGCATCAACAAATATATGAAACGGGTGATCCCAGTCCAGCGGTTGTAAAATAAGAACTTGTGTTAATAAATGCTTTAAACGATCAAATGCTATCTGACATTCCTGGCTCCATTCAAATTGTCGAGGTGTTTTGCTGATTAGCTTGTTTAGTGGTATAGCTAGATGAGCAAGCCATCGTAAGTGCTTTCCATGCCATTGTACTTGGCCCATAAAGCGCATAACTTCTTTTGGAGAAGTTGGCACCGAAGTTTCTAATACTGCCGAAATCTTATCTGGATCTACTTGGATACCTTATGCAGATACAATGTGGCCAAGTAACTTGCCACATGAGACCGCAAACACCGATTTGTTTGGATTCAAACAGAGTCTATATTCTCTACATTTCTGAAAGCAGCACCGTAAATGAAACAGATGTGCTATCATCTTACGAAAAATTGAAAAATCGTCGAGATATACTTGCATAAATGAAGTGAGATAAGGAGAAAATATCTCCTGCATACATCTTTGAAATGTGCTTGGTGCATTTCTTAATCCAAACCACATTACCGTACAAGCAAAGACACCCCAATTGGTAATAAATGCAGTTTTTGGTATATCTTCTTCGGCCATTCTTACTTGGTTGTAGCCACTGTACCCATCTAGAAATGAATACATCTCATGACCTGCTACTCTATCAAGCATGGTATCCAAAAAGGGAATTGGAAAGGGATCTGGTACGGTTGCTGCATTTAATTTCCGGTAATCTACACAGATTCTCAATTGCTTGTTTTTGTTAGGCACAATCACAATCGGAGAGATCCATTCAGCATGCTCTACTGGTACGATAAATCCAACTTTCAATAACCTATCAAGTTCTACCTTAACCTGGGATGCATAATGGGGATTCATCCGGTAGCTGGTTTGCTTTATCGGTCTTGACTCTGGCTTTAGCATGACCCTGTGTTGGTAGATACTGGGGTCCAATCCTTTCATGTCTTTGTAGTCCCATGCAAAGACATCAATGAATTCTTGGAGTAGCTGGATTAAATCTGCTCGAAATGTTTCCGGTAAGTTTTGCTTATCTTCACAGGACGCGGATGATCTTTATCTCCTAAATTGTAAGGAATCAGCTGATCTTCGGGGACATAGAACTGTTGATGTTTCTCTGTGTTGTCTGTTGGTTTAAAAAGTTGCTACAATTCATCGTCATGTGTCGAAACAGTGTCTTCCTTCTTAGCCTCTTTTGTGACGGGTATTACTGTACAGACTGAAGCATTCCAATTATCTACAACGTGCTGTAGATCAATGGTTCCTAATGAAATTAAGTCAGCGTTACTCTTCAAAAACTCTTCTTCTTCATCATCTAACAATCCATCTAGCATATGGACTGGTTCAGCAAAATATGGTCTAGCGTGTAACTCGCAAGGTTGTATAGCATCTAATTTTACCACATATCTACGATTGGCATCTTTAAACGTAAGCTCTTGTGCAGACCAGTCTTGTATTACCTTCACATGTTTCAGCCAAGGTCGGCCAAAAAGAAGGTTGTAATCCAAAGTGGATTCTGGCAAATCTAGTATAACAAAGGTCATTTTAAAGGTCGTACCTTGCAAAGTGATAGGTACATTTCGCACAAGTCCTACAGGATGGACTCTTGATTGATCTGCCATTCTGACAAAAAATTGAACTGGTTCGATTTCGGTCCATCCTAGTCTTTTGCATAATGCCGCAGTCGCAATGTTAACACCAGAGCCTCCATCAATTAATACCTGC
The DNA here is from genome assembly GCA_020310875.1 of Ceratopteris richardii. Classification (NCBI taxonomy): domain Eukaryota; kingdom Viridiplantae; phylum Streptophyta; class Polypodiopsida; order Polypodiales; family Pteridaceae; genus Ceratopteris; species Ceratopteris richardii. The sequence continues at coordinate 48,863,483 of CM035417.1, read as the reverse complement.
GTAATCTTATGATTCTTATACCATACTGTAATCAAAGGAACTGAATGATCAACCGTAGAATCAGGTTCTGGTTGAACTGCTGCTGTTGCTGAAATACAAGAAGGTACCGGACTCAACTGTTGTTGGAACTGTTGTCGAATTCCAGGTACTAATGCCAGTAGTTGGCCCAAAGGCAGAGTGATCGATGCCTTAGATAAGATTTCCCAAGCCTGTTGAGATTGATCGACAGGCTCTACTGATGTTGAAGTTGATGCCTCTGCTGATGCGGAGGTGTCTACGCTGGGCAATGTATCTGCTGCTGATGATGTTTCTGCTGCTAACTCCCTTTGTTGTGTTCCTTCCTTTGTTAACAAGGGCTGGGCTACCGGAATAGGCTTTGGAAAGACTGGTGGTTCTGTTGTGGTCCATTGACTAGCTTTGTTATACATTCTGTGTTGTTCACGTACCCCTGGTTCAAATATTTCTGTTGCCGGTTGCAATTGTTTACCGGAACGAGTCTGGACTGCAACAGCCTGTGTCTCTACCGGTGTGAGTTTTACCATGTTGGCCATTGGATTTTGGCGTTCCTTCTTCCTTTGATCATAGTCAGCTGCATCTTTGCAAAATCTTCTAATATGTCCGAATTCGCCGCAAAAATGACAACGTGGTGGTGGTAGATTGGGATTTTTGAGTAGTAAACTCAATCCACAACTGAATTTTTCTAGCCCTTGTGTTGGAAGATAAATATGAAAATAGTGTATCCCAAGTCTCTTGGGAAGTTTTACAATTCCTAATGTAAGGAAGAAGGAAGTCAGAAATAGAGTTAAGTAGATATGACCTTGCTAAAGCATCTTTGGCACACCATGAGTTGAGTCTTTCTAGTTCTTCTCTTGTAGGTTGTCCTTTGCTCCTAAATATGGGCATGTCCTCATCTCCTGATATGTATTGAACCTTGAGTAGCATAAAGTAGACTTTGAGCTGGTTTCAACAAGCTATAGATCATGCAAAATGGTTGTGAAATCACTGCGATATGATCAAGCAAAGTTCACTCTTCTGAGTAGTCACAATAGAGAAGTAGACAGAGATGATCAATGATGTATATCTATTATAGCACATGATTTTACAAGATCATTGGCATTAGGATGATGCCCAATGATATTTTAATGAGAAGGCTATGGGGTAAGCTACTCAAATCCTACAAATGATCAGTGGAAGAGCTCCAAGATAAAGCCACAAGGCCGTGAGATTTACAAGCCTTTTTATAAGTGTTTTCCGTCTCAAGTTTGAATTTGAATTTCAAACTAGGCTCCACCTAAAAGTGCTTCCTCCAAATTAGGAGTGATTCTATCAAATGAAATTCATAACTCATGTTTCTCCTAACTCCACGAGATATATGGACTTACAAGATTCTCTCAAGTAAAACAACTTTTACAATGGTTAATGATCAAACAACTACAAGCTAGGATTCATATGATCCATAAAATGCTTCCACATATTGCTTTCCATGCCAAGCCAAATGTGAAGGCTTGTATATTGCACCAAAAACACACACACACACAGACACACACACACACACACACACACACACACACACACACACATATATATATATATATATATATATATATATATATATATATATATATATATATATATATATATATATATATATATATATATATATATATATATATATATATATATATATATATATATATTGTTAGACGGCCGCCAGAGTAGGACAAATGTATGCCGGATGTAACGGAGTTCCTTGAATTACGCACGAAAAATTGGTACGCGCATTCTGTAAATGTCCTTTTAAAGTAATGGAAAAAGAGTGATCGAGACCCGCTTTTTGTCTCAGAAGTTGTTTGAGTATTGTCTGAGTGGTGTGGTGTCATCAAGATATTGAATCATATTCCTATATTGTTCTGTTCAGTCTATTCGTCTATTTCTACTGTAGTGCAGAATAATGAACGTGTAGTATCGAGTGTGAATTTGTTGTTGACAGTTGTGTTCTGTATTCACTGTTGATTCCGTTCACAGGGAGGACGAAGGGTCATTGAAGACCGTAGTTTCTGTTATTGAAAGCAATGGCTTTCCGTAAAAGTTATCAACTTTTAGTTTCACGCCTGCTTTTCGAAGCCGCCCTCTTGTAACCACTCTTTTCGACGTAATCAAAATTCCTATAAATACATGCACTCTATGGACTGTCGAAATAGAGTGCATGGGGGGAGACTGCACCCAATACTGAGTTCTGTCTTGTCTCTTGTTGCGTCTATTCTCTGTGTGTTTTCTGTGCCCGTAATCTCTGTATGCGCGTGAGCAAGATCCTGATAACAGTGGTATCAGAGCTCTGCACGCGTCAATACAGAGGGTTCTGCTCTCTGTTCGCGATTCTGAATTCGGATTCCATCTCCATCTCCATCTCCATCTCCGTCTCCGTCTCCGTCTTCGGTTTCGGTTTCTGTTTCAGTTCCGGTTCCGGTTCCGGTTTCGGTTCCAGTTCCAGTTTCTGTTCCTGTTCCAGAACGAGAACCTGCGTTTACACCTGCGTTTACTCCTTCGGCTTACCTGCGTTTACACCTGCATTTACTCCTTCGGCGTCGACCAAGGCGTCGACTAAGGCAATAACTTAGGCAATACATTGGCACCCAAGGCTCCCTTGGCGACCGTTGGCAGCCGTTGGCTACGCGCGAGGCAATTTTAATTTTTGAGTGGTAATAGAGAGGTTTAGAGTCCCTAAGGTAGGAGGATTTGAACCCACAACCTCCTACTTTCAAGGGAAGTACTTTGACCACTCCACCATCTCTTGGAGTTGTTATTCAAGTTCTCTTTCTTTGGTACTTGTGCAAGGCGCTCGCGGCAATTTCAAGGATGGACCCAACAAAGAATCAAGTGTAACTTTCAATCCGTAGGTCGAATTGAGGCATGTAATATACCGTTGGAAAGCTCTCGGAACAAACTTTCCAATGAGCTAGCTTGGAAGTGTGAATTCCTTCAAAATCCTTGGGTGGCACTTGATTGAGTGTTCAAGATACCAAGCAAGGTTGAGAGCAAGGATCCAAGAGCACCATGGAGGATTACAGTGATTCACCTCTACCTGCAGCAACACTTGAACAACAACTAGAGCTCTTGCGGCATGAGCTTCAAGGAGCTCAGAACGAGATCCGACAACGTGATGAAATCTTCCAAAAGATGCAAGCTAAGGAAGACAATCTTACGAGAGTAGTAAAAGCTATTGTGTCTGCCCAATCTGATGTTACTCATTCAAAGATTGGTAATAAAAACTACCAGTTTCTACGATTTGATGGCCGAAAGGATGGGCCTTTAGTACTTTCTTGGTTGTCGCAGTTTGATGATTTTTATACCGATGAAATGTATGCTGAAAGTGAAAAAGTTAAATTTGCCACTAACTATCTAGTAGGTAAAGCACAACTCTGGTGGAATGTCCTGCGGCACAGTACGGAGCGTCCAACAACTTGGAAGGCTTTTCAAGAAAACGTGAAGGATTCATTTCTTCCTCCTCAATACCATTTGCATGTTCGACGTGCATGGACGACCCTTACATGGAAGGAGGGTGATACGGTTACTACCTACACAGAGCGGTTCTGGCAAAATTTACTACTTGTACGAATGCTTGAAGATGTATCAGAGGATATCTTGCAGCAGAAATACGAAGATGGTTTGGATGTCGGTATCCAAGCGAAGCTTCACACCCTCTGACCTACAACCCTCAACGAGGCTATATCTTTTGCTTATGATGCAGAAAAAGAATTCCACTCCATAACCAAGTCACTCCGTCTACAACAACCACGTCCACGACCATTTTTTGTTAAACCTTCATTTCCTATGAAGCGTAATTTTAATGCCCCATCTTACCCTAGTTTTCCTCGTCCTCCACAATCCAATTACTCAACTCCACCCATTGCTTCATCTCTCCAACCAACCAAACCACCTACCCTTCAAACTTCAGTAATGAATGCCCAACAAAAGCGACCACGAATCACTTGTTGGAATTGTGATAAACTTGGACATACAAGAATAAGGTGCAGATTGTAACCTCTTCATGTGAAACAGGCTACAGCTCGATTGCATAACATGGAGGTCTATAATGAAGAAATTCCTCCTGTTTGAACAGAGGAATCACTGGAGAAGGACTTAAGTACCTTGGGTAACGATATCTCTCTACACTCTCTTCTTTGCATGCAGGGTACAATAAATAACAAAATGGTTACAATTCTACATGACGATGGTAGTTCACATGACTTCATTTCACATTTATTAGTACAAGAACTTAAATTACAAACGTTTCCTTCTTTGTATAAAGTGAAAGCTGCATTTCAAGGTAGTCGTTATAATGTAACACGAGAAGTGCAAGATGTTACGATTAGCATAGGCCCTTATCTTGATTCACGAACATTTTTAATTGCACCTTTGCAATCTTATGATGTTATACTAGGTATGCCTTTTCGTCACCATTATAACCCACGTATTGACTACCATACTCATACCTTTAAGTTTGTTTTCAAAGGTCAAATCATTACTTTGTCTGCACGGCATGATTTCCAGCCATTTCCATTGATTAGTCACACTCAAGTAAAGCGTGCATTTAGGAAAGGATTCAACTCATGCATTGTTTTTGTCAATGTCATCAATGATTATACTCATACACTTCAAGATGCATATAAACCTTTCATGAGTACTTATAAGGATGTTTTATGTCTGAATATCCCTCTGAACTACCACCATCTCAAGGATCCTTTGACCATATCATAGACTTAGTACCTGGTAGTTCTCCTCCTCATAAAGCACCTTATAGACATGGCCCACTACATCAAAAGGAAATAGAAAATCAAGTAAAAGACCTACTACAAAAAGGACTTATAAGGCCTAGTTCTTCCCCATTTGGAGCACCGGTTCTCTTAGTAGAGAAGAAGAATAAAACTTATCAAATGTGCATTGATTATAGAGCCCTTAACAAGATCACGATCAAGAATAGATACCCTATTCCTCGAATAGATGATGTCTTAGATAAGTTACGAGGAGCTCGTGTCTTTAGTAAAATTGATCTGAAATCGAGTTACCATCAGATTCGTATGACACAAAGTGATATTTTTAAGACTGCATTTAGAACTCAAAATGGCCATTATGAATTTATGGTAATGCCCTTTGGACTTACTAATGCCCCTGCTACATTTGCACGAATGATGAACAATATTTTTCTTGATTACCAAGCTTTTGTTCTTGTATTCTTTGATGACATTCTTGTTTAGAGTAAGAATGATCGTGAACATGAAAAGCATCTTGAAACAGTTTTTCATTTGTTACGAGAGGACACACTTTATGCTAATCCTGAAAAGAGTTATTTCTTTCAGCGTAAGCTAGAATATTTAGGACATATTATTTCAAGTGAAGGTGTGCATGTGGATCCGAAAAAGATTAGAGTTATCATAGAATGGCCTACACCACAATCAGTCAATGATGTTCGTTCTTTCTTGGGTTGGCTAGTTTCTATAGGAAGTTTGTTCAAAATTTTTCTTATTTAGCATTACCTCTTACCTTGTTGTTGAAAAAGAAAATAAAATTTGCATGGGGACTTACCCAACAATAGTCCTTTGACAAACTTAAACATGCACTTTCACATGCACCTGTTTTACAATTACCTGATTTTTCACAACCCTTTCATGTTGTTACTGATGCTAGCGGTTCAGGAATAGGTGCTGTTTTAATGCAAAATGACCATCCCATTGCATTTGAGAGTAGAAAGCTTAAGCCCTCAGAACATAATTATAGTACGTATGATAAAGAACTGTTAGCAGTTGTGCATGCTTTGCGAATTTGGAAACACTATCTTATGGGCTCTGAAGTATTAATCAAAACCGATCAACAGGCTATTAAGCATTTATTAAGTCAGCCCTTAATCTCTGATAGGCATCTTAAATGGGCATCATTCATTCAAAATTTCCAACCCATGATACAATATCAGCCAGGTAAAGCTAATGTCGTAGCTGATGCTCTTAGCCGTTTTCCTTTGCATTCTGTTGTTTTGAATAATATTTCTGCCATCCAAATTCATTCTTTTCAAGAAATGGTTTCCACTTATGCATCTGATTTGTATTTTTCACGTGCATGGCATGACTTCAACAATGCTGCATCTTTATCTGATGAACATTATACATTTCATAATGGTTTTCTATATTTTCAACATAGATTATGCATAACCCAAGCTTTTAAAGATTTTGTCATTAAAGAAATGCATGAACCATCTTACATGGATCATAGAGGCATACAAAGCACCATTTCTGCTTGCAAAGATTTCTTCTTTTGGCCACACATGGAAAAAGACATTGCACATTATGTTTCTCAATGCATTGTATGTCAGCATGTCAAACGTCATCATGGTAAACCATTTGGATTATTAATGCCACTTCCTATTCCAAATGAACCATGGGAATAAATCTCTATGGATTTTATCACAGGTCTTCTTATCACTTCATCACATAATGATATGATTTGGACAATAGTTGATAGGTTTAGTAAATATGCATATTTCATTCCATGTAGAAAAACTTTGACTGCACCTCAAGCTGCAAAATTATTCATTAAATGCATTTTTCCACATCATGGATTTCCTAAAGTAATGTTATCTGATCGTGATGTTAGGTTTTGTAATCATTTTTGGGTTGCCTTATTTCAACATTTTGGTTCTAAAATAGATTTTAGCTCTGCATTTCATCCTGAAAGTAATGGACAGAGTGAGGCTATAAATAGTACTATTCTTGATTTATTGCATTGTTATTCATTGGATAATCCTAATAACTGGGATGACAAGTTGCCATTGCTTCAATTTGCTTACAATAACACTTCACACACCACTACTGGTCGTGCACCTTTGAAATAGTTTTTGGTAAAAAGCTTCCCACTCCCATGTCCCTCACCCAAACCGACATTCCAATGGCTGATTCTATTACTCAAGATCACGTTTCTATACTTCATGATGTTCACGAGCACATTAGGAAAAGTCAAGAGCGATATACACGTACTATCAACACTAAACGATTAGCCAAAGAATTCAAGGAAAATGATTTTGTATGGTTGCGTATCATTAAAAGACGTCTCAAAAATATTTTGCAGCATCCTAAAATTAAACTTGCACTACGCTATTATGGACCGTTTCGCATTAATGATAATTCATTTTGATTAGATATTCCATCCCATTGGACCATTCATAATTCTTTTCATATTATTTTACTTAAACCCTTTAAAGGAACTTTACCACTTGCTCCACTTCTTGATGACCCTCCTTTGATTGAAGAACAATCTGAAATTTTAGTTCCTGAGAAAATCATTGATCATGATGCCACTACTACACGCACAGGAACTCAATATCATCGTTATTTGGTTAAGTACAAAAATCACTCTATTGAAGAATGTCAATGGATACATAAAACACAATTAACACCTCATTATGACCATTTAATTTCTGCATATCATACACAAACACATTAATGTACCAGCTCCATGAACATTTCCATGCATGTATTTTTACATGGCACATGCCTATTTTCTTTATTCAGTGATGAAACATGTGACTGGCCATCCATGTTTATTATTTTATCATCTGAGGTCAGTTGCTTGTTCAACTGAGGGGCATGTTATACCTTATGGAATATGTTGAACAATGCATTGTTGGATTGTAACATGGAATATGTTAGCCAATGCATTGTTGGATTGAAATATGGAATAGCCAATGCATTGTTGGATTGTAACATGGAATATGTTAGCCAATGCATTGTTGGATTGAAATATGGAATAGCCAATGCATTGTTGGATTGTAACATGGAATATGTTAGCCAATGCATTGTTGGATTGAAATATGGAATAGCCAATGCATTGTTGGATTGTAACAGTAACATGGAATATGTTGAACAATGTATTGTAATTGTTAGAGTGTTAAAATATTTTATCAACTGAGGTCAGTTGCTTGTCAACTGAGAGGCATGTTGTATATTATTGAACAATGCATTGTTAAAGTATTATATTATTAATGTATTAATATGTTTTTGATGTTTTTTGATATAGCAGCTGAAGGTTCGTGAGGAGCGTGCAAGGCGTGAAAGGGCGAACATCAATAATCGGAATAATTATTATTTAGCTTGTAAATAAACCCGCGTAGAAGGTTCTATTGTTAGAAAAGTAATGGTCAGAATAAGGGTCATTGAAGAGCGTAGTTTCTGTTATTGAAAGCAATGGCTTTCCGTAAAAGTTATCAACTTTTAGTTTCACGCCTGCTTTTCGAAGCCGCCCTCTTGTAACCACTCTTTTCGACGTAATCAAAATTCCTATAAATACATGCACTCTGTGGACTGTCGAAACAGAGTGCATGGGGGGAGATTGCACCCAATACTGCGTTCTGTCTCGTCTCTTGTTGCGTCTATTCTCTGTGTGTTTTCTTTGCCCGTAATCTCTGTATGCACGTGAGCAAGATCCTGACAACAATCATAATGTCAATGATCTTGTAAAAGCATGTGTTATAATAGATATACATCATTGATCAGCTCTGTCTACTTCTCTGCTATGACTACTCAAAATAGTGAACATTTCTTAATCATATCTCAGTGATTTCTCAACCATTTTGCATGATCTATTACTTCTTGGAACGAGCTCAAATTCTACTTCATGCTATCAAAGTTTCAAAGAATTTGCTTTAGCTATTTGGGAGAAATCTACATCGAAATGCTCAGTAGCCACTTACTGTTTAGTCCCTAAAAAGTCGGGGTTAAGCATTTGATTGCTAAATTGATTTCTCGGAGCCAAAGCTTGCTGGATTTGTGGTAAGACAAATCACTTGGCTCATGATTGTTGGCATAATAATCAGAATAACGATGGATATAATTAGAATTTAAATTCAAGAGGAAGACATGGCGGAAATCAAAGAGGTAATTTCAGAGGTAGAGGTTACTTTGGAAGAAATGCAGGTAGAGGATTCCGAAGCCAATCCTACAACAATACTTACTACAATTATGCTTCAGATCAGAAGGAGGATTCAACCTTGATTATGAATGCAACTTGTGAAAGGAAAAGTGAAGACCAAAGAGTCTTCTACATTGACTCAGGGTGTAGCAATCACCTGAGTGGCAACATAGCCTTGATGACTGATTTGGAGAATAAGGTAACTAATCATGTAGTTCAAACATGTGAAATACAAAGCACAATGTGAAGTCAATTGGATCAGTGAAGGCCAAGGATGGAAGTACTCTCCTGAGTAAGGTTTTGTATGTTCCTACGATTCCAAAGAATTTGATAAGTGTAGGGCAAATTGTTGAAAAAGGTTATGAAGTAAGGTTCACTAATGATGGAGTTTTTGTGGAAGGCCATAGCAATGGGTATAAACAAATTGTTTCAGGGAAGAAAAAAGGAAGACTCTTCACATTGAAGATTCAAGGTAATGTTGGTCATGCCTTGTTCACTTATGGAGGACATAAGATCTCTGAGTTAGATCTTTGGCACAAAAGGCTTGGACATTTCAATGAAAGAGGTATTAAAGATATGGTTAACAATGGTTCAGTGCTTGGATTGCCTAATGTTGCAGGTCAACATATGACATACAGATGTGAGGCATGTCAATTAGGTAAGGCTCACAAGCAATCTTATTCCAAGCATGGTTTCATGTATTCAGAGAAGCTTGAATTGGTACACACATATGTGTGGGGACCATCAAAGGATTCCAGTATAAATGGTTCAAGGTATTATGTGATTTATGTTGATGATGCTACCAAGTGGATCACAATATATGTGATCAAAGATAAATCAGAGGTATTCAATACATTCAAACATTATCATGTGTATGCAGAAAGAATTACAAGTCAAAAGTTAAAGAGATTAAGGTCAGATGGAGGGGGGAGAGTATTTCTCTAATGAGTTCAATGATTACTTATGGAATGCAGGTATAAAAAAGGAAGTTACTTGCAGGTACTCTCCTCAACAAAATGGTGTAGCAGAAAGGAGGAATAGAACTCTTGTTGAGTTTGCAAGATCCATGATGAAGGAGAAAAATTATCCCAATTATTTGTGGGATGAGGCTGTAAATACAGCCACATATTTGGTTAATAGGTTACCATGTAAAGCTTTGCAGGTATGACACCATATGAGGCATGGTGGGATAAAAGACCTACCTTAGATCATTGCAAAGTGTTTGGTTGTTTAGCCTATGCATATGTGTGTTGAAATGAAAAAGGACTACTCCTACTCTACTCACATTCACAAATCTAACAAGCCAAGGAGGAAGGAACAAAAGATAACAAAACATGATGAATGTATTAAAATGGAAATGAAATTACAAAGATTGCTCTATGAGCATGGAGACTCCATGAGGAGTGGGAGCACACTCTTGGCAATGAGCTAGAGTGAAATGACTTATGAAAAGTGAAGGGAGGCCTTGCTTATATGGAGTTTGGGAGAATTCCCTTGCATGTGGGATAAGTGAACTTGCATGAGAATCAAACTAGCTTTGGACAAAAGGGTGGAGCATGGAACTCTCTGTTGGTGTAATTCACAAGCCTACACATTTGGCTTGATGAATACATTAAAATCCATACACATATGGAGAAGCATAGGAACTAGTGCTAGTGGTTAATTACCACTTTACTTCTTTGTAAAAGTGAGATTTGACTTGGAATATTTGTAAACACCTACCAAAAGAGATTCGTGGAAAAAATTAGATTTGATTGATGTGATATCTCCTAGCATTTAGGAGCTTGATCATAGGGAGCCAAAAGTTTGAATTTGAATTCAAATTTTTACTCAATCATTATAAAAGAGATCATCAAAAAGTCGTGGCTAAGACTCATCATTCCCGAGCTCATTACTGTCAATTCTGAGTGTGTGTGAGGCCTACACTCTAGCCCACACCTATCTACACCATTAGGCAATGATCTTCATGCCAATGCATTTGTATACAAGTGTTCATTAATACATATATCTTCATTGTTCATTTCTGGCTTCTCTGTCATAGTACTTGAAAGTCTATCAACTTGTGGAGTGCATATCATAGTCATTTCTTCACCAAATTCAAAGATCTATAGGTTGTTGGAACCAGCGCAAAGTTTTCTACATGCTATAAAAATTTGAAGAGATTATATTCAGCCATTTGAGAGAAAAGCTCATCGAGATGATCACTGGTTGTTGACTACAACAGTCCTAAAAAATCGGGGTAAAATGTTTACTTGCAAAATTGATTTCTCTTAGCATAGTTTGTCTTTTTACATACTTCCACTTGGAATAGTTAGCTTGCTAAGCTAATTAAATATTCCTAAAAGGAATTTTTCCAATTCCTACTGTGCTGGTCATACTAAGCAAAAGATCCAGCAGGTGTCAAGACCAAAATAGAAGGTTTTCTTGAGATCTTCAAATCCAAAGTTATCTGTTTTGGTTCAATCTTTACACACATCATTTCCAAAGGACATAGACCATTTTATGGTGTCATTGGAAAGCTAAGGAGGTACACTTATCAACTTTGAAGCATCAAAGGGCTGGTACAAAGCAAGATTTGGCAATACCTACCCAATCTCTTGGAGTGTCCATCCATCTTTCCCAACAGTGGTATCAGAGCAAACTAAGGTAAAATGGGAGATGGTTTTCCTTCATTTATTGATAAATTAGACAGGAACAACTATCAGGCATGGTCTCTAAGGATGAAGACATACCTACAAGGAAGAAGTCTTTATGGATACATCTCAGGAGATGAGGAATTGCCCTCATTCAAAACAAGAGGATTACCAACAAAGGAAGAACATGAAAAGCTCAACACATTAGCAAGGTCTTATTTACTCAACTCCATCTCTGATTTTCTTTTGCCACACATTAGGAACTATAAGACATCACAAGAAACTTGGGAAACCTCGTCATCTTATTTCTCCTCCAACACAAGAGCTAGAAAAAATCAGTTGTGGATTGAGTTTACCACATTAAGGAAGCAACCTAAGCAAGCTGTTTCAGAATTTGTGACCAAGATTAAAGATGTAGCAAATCAGTTAGCAAGCATAGGAGAAGAGATTGAAGAAGAACAGATTGTAAGGCAAGTGATCAATGGGATCAAAGCTGATGACAAATGGGAAAGCTTCACCACTGCCATGGACCTTTACATGGATATGCAGATTCCAGACCTTACCACTCTCATGGGACAATTGTTCACTCATGAAGCCAAACTCAACAAGAATGGAGATACATCCAAAGGTAATAGTTCCTCTGCTCTATACACTGATAAGAAGTCTAAAGATAAAGGCAAGATCAAGAAAGGAGAAGATGAAGGTTCTACCTCCCAAGCTAACTATGCAGGGAGAGGTAGATCATCAAGAGGAAGGGGCAGAGGAGGTAAGTAAGGTAAGGTGAGATCCTATAACTCCTCACCATGCAACATTTGTGGTTTATCAAATTATACTACAGATGAGTGTTTCAGGAACTACAAGAATCAAAGAGGAAGAGGATACCAAAGAGGTGGATACTCACAGTCAAGAGGTAGATTCAACCATCACCAAGGCTACAACAACAACTACAACAACAATTTCAACAACAACTACAATAGCAACTACCAAGGAGGATTCAAATCCAGAAAGGACTACAACAACTATACAGGAGAGCAAGATGACTCTCTTATGACCATGAATATGACTTCAAAACCAGGTACAAATGATGACCACCTATTCTACATTGACTCAGGATGCTCAAATCATGTGGCTGGCAATGTAGCACTACTCTCTGATCTTGAGGAACCAAAAGGTAAGCACCAAGTACAAATAGGTGATGACACCAAGCACTCAGTAGTTAAAATTGGAAATGTTAAGACTTGTTATGGAAATCAGAACTTGTTGAGTAGGGTCCTATATGTACCAACCATTACCAAAAATCTGATGAGTGTTGGACAGATTGTGGAGAAAGGTTTGCAGGTTAGATTCAACCAATTTGGAGCATTTGTGTAGGATCCTAAGCAGGGGTCCAAGAGGATTTCTAAAGGAGAAAAATCAAGTAGACTTTTCACTTTTGAGCTAGAAGACACAAAGAATATTGCACTATACAGTTATAAAGATCAAACACTTTCAAAGCTTGAGATTTGGCACAAAAGATTAGGGCATGTAGGAGAAAGAACCTTGAAACAGATATGCAGGGATCAATGTGTTATTGGAATACCCAATTTTTCCAAACAACACATGATATATAAATGTAGTGCTTGTCAATTTGGGAAGTCTCACAAGTTACCCTTCTCAAGGAAAGGCTACATGCATGAGGACTACCTAGAACTTTTTACACACAGATGTATGGGGACCAAGCAAAGACCCCTCAATCTCAGGATCAAGGTACTATGTATCTTTTATTGATGATTATAGCAGATGGACTGTATTGTACTTCATGAAGCACAAGGATGAAGTATTTAATTGCTTTAAAAAATATCTTGCACTAGTTGAAAATTAGACACAAAAGAACTTGAAGAGACTAAGGTCAGATGGAAGAGGTGAGTACTTCTCCAATGAATTTGAGACTTCTTGCAGCACAGAGGCATCAAAAAAGAAACCACCACAAGGTATACTCCTGAACAGAATAGGGTAGCTGAGAGAAGAAGTAGGTTGATTGTTGAGACAGCTAGGTCTATGTTGAATGATAAAAAGTTACCTAACTATCTATGGGCAGGGAGTGTTTCCATTGCCACTTATCTCATAAATAGGTTACCCTCTAAGTCCCTTGATGGGATGACACCCTATGAAGCATGGCATGGTAAGAGACCTTCACTTGACCATTGCAGGATATTTGGATGTGTAGCATATGTACACATTCCTTCTCAGATAAGAGTTAAGCTAGACCTTAAGGCTGAGAAGTGCATCTTTATTGGATATGATCTAAATCAAAAAGGGTACAGGTTTTACAAACCTTCCAATAAGGGATTCATGGTTAGTAGAGATGTTGTCTTTGATGAAAATGATTCTTGGTATGAGAATGAATGCAAGAATTTTAAACTACCCTATGTCTTGGAAGAGGAGTTTCCAAGTCTTGCTAAGGAGGAACCTACTCAGAATGAAGACTCAACTTCAGATGATGAAGATGTTATCAACCTTGAAGAGTTCAAGGCATGGAAGTCCAAGGGCAAAGTCAAAATGAAGAAGCTTGAAGATATATCTAAATCTTCAAATCAGTCAATCAGAAGATCACAAAGAGAGAGCAAAAAACCTATCAGATATGGGTATGATACATCTCTTGTTACTAAACACTCTGTTTATCTTGCCAAAGATTTGTCAATTGAAGAACCAAGATCATATGAAGAAGCCATAACCAAGACAGAATGGAAACAAGCTATGGATGAGGAGATTGAAGCACTCAAGGAAAGTGACACATGGGAACTAGTACCAAAGAAGGACTCCATGAAGGTAATAGGACAAACCCAAGGCATTGACTATGAAGAGACATTCTCTCTTGTGGCCAAGATGCCAACCATCAGAGTGTTGGTGAGTGTAGCTGCATCAAAAAATTGGAACATGTATCAATTGGATGTCAAAAATGCTTCCTTGAATGGATGGATTTCAGAGGAGGTATATATGTCACAACCTCCTCGCTATGAGGATCCAAACAAGGTATCATATGTGTGCAAATTGAATAAAGCTTTATATGAATTGAAGCAGGCACCTAGGGCATGGAATCATAGGTTAACCACATATCTCCAAGATCAAGGTTTTGTCATGAGCAAGGCAGACACTTCTCTATTCATTAAGAGAAGTAATTCAGAGGTAATATACCAATGTGTTTATGTTGATGATATCATACTTACAGGTAATGATGTGAATGGAATCAGACAAATCAAGAGCTAGATGATGAAGGAGTTCAAGATCAATGATCTTGGTCTACTAAAGTATTTTCTTGGGCTTGAGTTAGTTTATACTAACTCTGGAATATACATTACTCAGAAAAAGTACATACAGGACATGTTGAAGAAGTTTTACTTACAAGATGCCAAAGTGGAAAATACTCCAATGGAGGTAAACCTAAAACTGAGTGCCCATGAAGGTGATGAAATAAATGACATTACAGGTTATCAAAGTATGGTGGGTAGCTTGAACTATGCTACCTTAACAAGGATAGACATTGCATATGGAGTTAGTGTGCTAAGTCAATTTATGCACAAGCCAAAGATACCTCACTTAGAAGCTGCTAAGAGAATATTAAAGTATCTCAAGGGTACACAAAATCATGGTTTGTATTTTCCTTACACTTCAGACATTGAAATCAAGATCTATTCAGATGCAAATTGGGCAGGATGCAAGGATGATAGGAGAAGCACTTCAGGATATATTTCATTTGCAGGTGATAAGCCAATATCATGGTCTTCAAAGAAGCAACCTAATATTGCTTTGTCTTCTACAGAAGCAGAATATAGAGGACTGGCTAATGCCACACAAGAAGCCATATGGATCAAGCTATTGTCTATAGAATTGGGTTTATATACTAGGTCACCAATAATCTTTGGAGACAATACAAGCTCACTTCACCTTGTAGCTAATCCTATCTATCATGCTAGGAACAAACATATAGAGGTCCATTACCATTATGTGAGAGAGAAGTTATTAAACAAGGACATTCAACTAACCTATGTATCAACCAACATGCAATGTGTAGATTTGTTCACCAAAGCTTTGGATGGAACCAAAATTTGCAGGTTCAAAGCAATGATTGGATTGCAGGATATACATGAAGATTGAAGATGAAGACCAAGCCAAAATTTTTGGCTTGAGGGGGAGCTGTTGGTGTAATTCACAAGCCTACACATTTGGCTTGATGAATACATTAAAATCCATACACATATGGAGAAGCATAGGAACTAGTCCTAGTGGTTAATTACCACTTTACTTCTTTGTAAAAGTCAGATTTGACTTGGAATCTTTGTAAACACCTACCAAAAGAGATTTGTGGCAAAAATTAGATTTGATTGATGGAATATCTCCTAGCATTTAGGAGCTTGATCATAGGGAGCCAAAAGTTTGAATTTGAATTCAAATTTTTACTCAATCATTATAAAAGAGATCATCAAAAAGTCGCGGCTAAGACTCATCATTCTCGAGCTCATTACTATCAATTTTGAGTGTTTTTGAGGCCTACACTCTAGCCCACACCTATCTACTCCATTAGGCAATGATCTTCATGCCAATGGATTTGTATACAAGTGTTCATTAATACATATATCTTCATTGTTCATTTCTGAGTTCTCTGTCATAGTACTTGAAAGTCTGTCATTTTGTGGAGTGCATATCTCAGTCACTTCTTCACCAAATTCAAACATTTATAGCTTGTTGGAACCAGCTCAAAGTTTTCTACATGCTATCAAAATTTTAAGATATTCTATTTTGCCATTTCAGAGAAAAGCGTGTCGAGGTGATCACTGGTCATTGACTGCAACAATCCTAAAAAATCGAGGTAAAAGGTTTACTTGCAAAATTGATTTCTCTTAGCATAGTTTGTCTTTTTACATAATTCCACTTGGAATAGTTAGCTTGCTAAGCTAGTTAAATACTTCTAAAAGGAATTTTTCCAATTCCTATTGTGCTGGTCATACTGAGCAAAAGTTCCAGCAGGTGTCAAGACCAAAATAGAAGGTTTTCTTGAGATCTTCAAATCCAAAGTTATCTGTTTTGGTTCAATCTTTACACACATCATTTCCAAAGGACATAGACCATTTTATGGTGTCATTGGAAAGCTAAGGAGGTCCACTTATCAACTCTGAAGCATCAAAGGGCTAGTACAAAGCAGGATTTGGCAGTACCTACTCAATCTCTTGGAGTGTCCATCCATCTTTCCCAACACTCTCAACACCCCCCCTCCATGTGATGACCCTTTTGTTTTTAATATGGGGACTAGTGACATATGGGATCACTTAGTCCATTTGGCTTTTAGGATCTAAGGACATATGGGATCCTTAGACATAACTTGGACATATGGGATCCAAGTTTGGGACATATGGCATCCCTAGGATCTTGGGACATATGGGATCCCAAGACATAAAAAATAGTAGAATGAAGAGAAAGGTGTCAAAAAGAAACGTGCACAGGAGTTCTATGGCATAAGCGATTATGTCATCATTCTGATATATGAAGTGGTATTTAGTGAATCCATTGTTGCTTGTCAATGAGAAATAGGTAGCACAAAAAATCATTCTATCTTTAGTCTTCGATGAACGTGGATCATCTGAGAATGAGCAATCAAGTAGAGGCTATGCTAGAAGCTGCTTAGTGGAGAGTATCACAATGTCCTCTACTCCGTTGCTTCTCTGCTTCAGTTCAAGCGGCTATGCAAGCTCGTAGATGTCTTTGAGGGCCCACATCTCAATCAGATCACTAAGTGTGAAGAAGGCCACATTGCGATAACAGAGTGGTCTGATGTTGCTCTATCAGAGATAAAGGCAAACAAACTGCTATTGCATCCCTGTAAGCTCATAATGGAGCCTTTTGCTGTTCTCATCTCTGGCCTGCGCATGGCAAATTGTAAAACGAATGGCACAAATCCTTTATTCCCGTCAGAAGAAGAACTTCTGTCCATAAGCTCTTTGCTCTCTCCAGATCTGCACTATTCTATTTGCCGAAGCTCTGTGCTTTCTATGTTTTCAACAGGATGGCTTCCTCCTTGTTCTCTAAAGCGTAGGTGATCTACAGTAATGCCGCTTCAGCCAAAAGCCCATTCCGAATGCTCTTTCTTTGTTTGTTGTCTCTAGCACTATAGTAGCTTGTCTGTTGGTCTTGTTCTCGTGCCCAGATTCTGCTTTGCATTCTTCAGCTATGGTCCAGTGCAACTCTCACCACTTGGCGCTCTTAAAACATAGAGAGTTGTTCTAGCGCACAAGAGGTAACCTTAAGCTTTAATAGAGAGTTACACAGGCTGTTCTGTGTTCTTGATGTTGTTCCCTTGTTCGCCACAGTAGTGCAAAACAAGGCAGTATGTTGTCGCTTCCTTTTATCTATCTGCGAAACTCAGAGCTTGACCATCTTCTGCTTCGAAGGTAAATGATCTTGTTGTTGTGCACTCATTTCCCGTATTTCTCCTTCCTTCTTTCATCCATTGCACTTCAGCGCACTTGCAGAGCTCTTCCTTAATTGTCTTTGCAGTATCACCATAGAGTCTCCGTGATGCTAAAACATAATAAAACTAATCAAGAGATTCTGAACTAATGGGGAAATATTGAAAGAAAAAGATTATTGACAAACTCAAGTTTCAACCGTAGTGATGAATAATAGAGATGATAATAGCGTTGCAACACAAATGACAAAAATCAATAAGAATGATGGAAATAGTGCTTAGAAGCACTTTATTAGAATGAAATGCAAGGGTGGGAGGGAGGGATTAAGAAAAGATTGGATCTAAACCAATGAAAATGAAGATGATGAAAACATGAACTTAAAAAATGAACCTATGCTCTGATACCATGTTGAAATGAAAAAGGACTACTCCTACTCTACTCACATTCACAGAAGGAACAAAAGATAACAAAACATGATGAATGAATTAAAATGGAAATGAACTTACGAAGATTGCTCTATGAGCATGGAGACTCCATGAGGAGTGGGAGCACACTCTTGGCAATGAGCTAGAGTGAAATGACTTATGAGAAGTGAAGGGAGGCCTTGCTTATATGGAGTTTGGGAGAATTCCCTTGCATGTGGGATAAGTGAACTTGCATGAGAATGAAACTAGCTTTGGACAAAAGGGTGGAGCATGGAACTCTCAACAATGTGCTATCTCAATTGAGGCACAAATTGGAACCTAAAGCTGAAAAGTATGTGTTTATTGGATATGATAATAAGTGTATGGAATATAGGTTGTGGAGTCCATCCACAAAACAATTCCTTGTATCAAAGGATGTTACATTAGATGAGCAAGGTACTTGGTATGCAGGTACAATCAATATTTATGCAGGTGATGAAGGAATTGTGAATTAGAAGAAAGGTAAATCAAAGGTTCAAATATTTGATGAAGAAGAGAACAATGAAGTACAGGTTGAAGTTCAAGAAGTGCCAAGGTTTGATCCAGAATGTGATGAACCAGAAACCTCCAGAACTCAGAAGTTCATCAAGACATAAATGGCAACCTACAAGGTATAGCTATGACACTTCTTTTTTGGCTACAAAAGATTATGCTTATATGGTAAAAGCAGATGAAGACCCTTCTACATATGAAGATGCAAAAGGTAAGGATTGGGAGGAAGCTATGCAAGAAGAGTATGATGCATTGATGGAGAATGAGACTTGGGATTTGGTTCCTAAACCAAATAGTCAAAAGATCATTGGATGCAAATGGGTCTACAAGACAAAGAGGTATGCAGATGGAAGGGTGTCTAGGTATAAAGCTAGACTTGTTGTGAAAGGGTTTGCTGAGACATATGGAATAGATTATGATGAGACATATAGTCTTATGGCAAAGATGACAACCATCAGGACGCTCATAGCCATTGCCGCATGTAAATGTTGGAAATTATGTCAATTAGATGTGAAGAATGCTTTTCTAAATGGTTATATTTCAGATGATGTTTTCATGGAGCAACCACAAGGATTCAGAGATGAACGGTATCAAGATCATGTATGTAAGCTCAAGAGAGCTTTGTATGGTTTGAAGCAGGCCCCAAGGGCATGGAATCATAGACTTGTGAAGTTCTTGAAGGAACTTGGTTTTCAAGTATCTAAAGCAGATAGTAGCTTGCTTGTCAAAGCAAGTCATGATGGGTTCATTTATATGTGCATATATGTTGATGATATAATTCTTACAGGTACAGATGAGAAGGGCATACAAAGTCTAAAGAAGCAAATGGAGAAAGAGTTCAAGATTAGTGACTTGGGAGACTTGTCATATTTCTTGGGCATGGAGATTTCATACACCCAACATGGAGTGTATGTAACTCAAGAAAGGTATTTGAAGAATTTGTTGATCAAGTTTGAAATGGAAGAGTGCAGGGTTGCACCTACTCCAATGGAAGTGAATCACAAATTGAGCAGATATGGAGGAGAAGAGTTCAAGGATATGAAGATGTATCAAAGTCTTGTTGGTAGTCCGATTTATGCTACATTAACTAGGCTTGACTTGTCATATGCAGTTGCAGTATTATCTCAATTCATGCATTGTCCTAGGAAAAAACATTGGATTACAGGACAAAGGGTGTTGAGGTACATTAAGGGTACACTCAAAGAAGGTTTGTATTATGGTTTTACATCAGATACAAACATTAAGATATATAGTGATACAGATTGGGCAGGTAATCTTGATGATAGGAGATCAACTTATGGATACTTGTGTTATGTGGGAGATAAGTTAATCTCTTGGTGTTTTAAGAAGCAACACATAGTTGCTTTATCATCTACAGAGGCAGAGTATAAAGGTATGGTTGAAGTTGCAAAGGAAGTCATTTGGCTAAAGACTCTCATGAAGAGTTTTGACATCATTCATAGTACACCCACTATTCATGGAGATAACATGAGTTCATTGTATTTAGCTTCTAATCATGTTTTTCATGCTAGGACTAAACACATTGAGATTCAGTATCACTTTCTAAGAGAGAAGGTGATGGATAAGGAGATTGAAATCATACATACTTCAACAAAAGATCAGATAGCTCATATGCTAACCAAAAGCTTGGATGGACCAAAGCTACAAAGATTCAAAGACATGGCACGTATAAAGAAGATAGAGAAAACCTCAATTGATGATTGAGGGGGAGTTGTTGGTGCAAGTCAATCACCAATTGAAGTTTTGATGAAGGATTGAAGTCAAGGATTGAAGAAAAGATCAATTGATGAAGCATGAAGAAAGTGCATGTTCAAAAGATGAAAACTTGTATACATATGTACATTAATTTAGAGTTAGCTCACTTATACCTTTTGTTTAGTTATGAGCTTGTACATACTTGCCTATATATACAAGTAAAAATGTTGGGGAAAATATGAGAGAGTATGAGAGAACAAAAATTTAGAAGAATTAGAAGTCATTAGAAATTTTAGAAGTGTAGAAGATCTCTCCCATCCAGATGTAAAATTTTTCTGAATAGAAGAAAAGTTGCACCCGATATTTTTGAGTGTTCTCCTTCTGTGTTGAATCTTTTGTAAAATGCTTTTGTACAAGTCTAATTCCATAGTTGGTTGACCTCTGTACAAGTTTTCAGCTTCTAAGTGTGATCAGGCTGAGAGAATTAAGTGTAGGAACATTTGCATGTGTAAATGTGAAGAAGTGAAGTTGCAAGAGGTGCAAAATTCGATGCTAATGTTTTGGTCAGTTCTCCTTCTACAATGTAAAGTTTTGAGCAAGCAAGCACTCATTCTTTAAGTTGGAAGCTAAGCTACCTATGACTAAAATCATTTGAATAAATGGGTTGTAGTTTGGGAGAAATATGTGTTTAAAGGTGTCAAAGTCGACTATAAAGAAGTACAATTTTATACATAGGTGAATTGTTAAGATCATTTCTCAAGATCTACTGAGTCTTTTCAAATGATTTAACTTGGAGAAGGTGTGAAAAATATAGGCAACACCTTGTGCAAAGTTTTATAAAAAATTTTACACATTTAATCAGTCAATGAGTGAGATATATGCAGCAGACTTTCTGA
Source organism: Ceratopteris richardii (assembly GCA_020310875.1). Lineage (NCBI taxonomy): Eukaryota > Viridiplantae > Streptophyta > Polypodiopsida > Polypodiales > Pteridaceae > Ceratopteris > Ceratopteris richardii. The sequence continues at coordinate 48,841,887 of CM035417.1, read as the reverse complement.
GTAGTTAGTCTCTTCACAGTTTGTTCAAGATTTTGGTAATTGAGCATTGATCCTCCAAATTGGTAAAGGTTTTGAGTTGTTCTTGATATAGAGGTGCTCTAACTTCAAGGATAGCTTGTTCTTTTGGAGATTAACACTCTCCATCAATCCATCCATCCATCCATCTATCTATCTATCTATCTATCTATCTATCTATCTATCTATCTATCTATCTATCTATCTATCTATCTATCTATCTATCTATCTATCTATCTATCTATCTATGTATCTATCTATCTATCTATCTGTATGTATGTCTATCCATATATATATATATATATATATATATATATATATATATATATATATATATATATATATATATATATATATATATATATATATATATATATATATATATATATATATATATAGATATATATATATATATGTGTGTGTGTGTGTGTGGTCTTTGCAAGACTCCAAACATCTGTATGTACTATTTCTAGCACATTCTCACTAACATGCTTGCCATGTGGAGATGCTGCTCTCAATTCTTTACCAAATTTACATGCTACACATACCTTTTGCATTTCTGCAACTTTGAAATTTGGTAGTCCATTGACAATCTCCTTTGATTGCATCAATTTTAGCCTCTGCAAGTTTGCATGTCCAACTTGTTTGTGTCATATATCTATATCATCAATAACTCCTGCACCTTTTACAAACATGGTTGCATTCATTTCAAGAATTTTCACATTTAAGATGAACATCCTACCCACTTTGTTTCCTTTGGCAATCAATCGTCCATTTTTTTTGTACTCTTCTACCTATAAGCCATCAGCATTGAACTTGGCTTGTACTCCCTGGTGAACCATTTGTCCAACAGAAACCAAATTCTTTGTTATATTTGGAACATGTAGCACATCAGCAAGATGTTTTAGCTTCCCATCCTCCATAGACAATGCTATGTTTCCTGTATGCTCGATAGGGTGTGATGTGTCATCACCTATTTCAACATATCCAAGAATTGGCAATTTTTGCAAACTACTAAACCATTCTGCATGATTGCTCATGTGATTTGAAGCACCTAAATCAACATACGAGAAACCATCATTCGATTTTGAAACATTAGTAGACATCGTATCCATCATGTGATGTTGAACCATGAACAGTTTCTCAAAATTATCTTCACTTGTGGAGGCATAGTTGTTTTGTTGCCTTCTATTATTTTGATTCTTCAACCTGCAATCATGTTCAAAGTGTTCAGGTTTACCACAAATCAAGCATCCTTGACTGTTATTACATGAATCATTTCTTTGGAAATTTATGCGACCTCTTTCGCTCCCCCTACCTCGAAACTATCCTGTACCTCCTACATGATACTGATGTTGACCTTGGTCTTGGTTACTGTTTCCTCTTCCACTTCTGAAGCCTCTACCTCTACCTCTTCTTCTACCAAATTAGAGTACCTACTTAGAACTAGGTTCTCCTTGGGATTTCGAGTCCTCATCCATATTCATTTCTTCAATAATCAGCATGGATGCCAGATCAACAAAATTCGAAATATTTTCCCTAGCCTAAATAGATGTTCTGAACTACTTATATGCAACTCCTAGACCACAAAGGCATACTTCCACCTTATCATCATCATCTACAATCATGCCAATAGATGCAAGTGACTCACATATGCTTTTGATTTTCAAGTTGTAGTCACTTAATGACATGCCCTTTTTCTCCAATGTATGCAGCTCATTCTTAAGTTGCAATTTCCGTGCCTTTGCATTGGTCTCATACAATGTGATGAAACTATTTCAAGCCTCTTTCAGACTCTTTGAATCTTCTATGTGCCCAATCATGTTATCTTGTATGCTAACAAATAGCCAATACATTACCTTTCATGATCCCTAATTCCATTCCTCATATGCTCTTAACTGGTGTGTAGTCGGATTCCTCTCGTAACTGTGGAGCATTTTTGTTCTCTACTTTGATGTACTTCCAATAGCCTTCTATCAAGAAATTTGCCATTCTGATTCTCTAAGCATGGAACTTGTTCTTGTCTAGCTTATCGCTCATAAGCTGACTATTCCATATGAGTTTGCCATTTATGTAGCAATTCAGGATAGTCCATAAGCACTACAAGCAATACTTCTGCTTGAACATTGTCACACTTTGACATGATAGTTTAATCTCAGAAAAACATAGCTTTTATATATCAACAGTACACAAAATCTCTTGAAATTCTTCATCTGGAATATATGGGTGTTGTCGAATAGGAGGCAAGTTACAATTTTGCAAACTGACTAGTGTTTCTATGGGCCCCATGTTGCGCACTAGAAATGGAGGTCGAGATGGCTCCAAAACAATCTAAGGTAATTTTTGAATTGGACTTCCTCCATGCCTTCTCACATACTCTTCAGCATTGGCCTTCTCCATGAGCTCTCTACAGCCACACTAGCTGTGATGCCATGTCACAAGGAAGGAGATAGAGAAGAGAGCTCACATACACACTCTCATAATCAAAGAGGAGCACACACATAGATTAAGGCAAGGAAGAATGATCTTCTTCTTCTTCTATTACATAAAAGGAATGTACAAGAATGACCTAAAACAACAATACACCAAGTGCAATATATAAAGAACAATACATAAGGAAAAATGCTAATGTCCGCGAATGAGTGACCTGGCAAGAAAAAAATGTGCCATCACTCTCGGTAGATAAATCTAGTAAAGCTCAATGAATTATCCCTAACATATACCGGGGTGATCATTATACATGTCAGAGAAATGAAAAAGTGATACGTGTCATCTTAGATCATCACATGTTGAGATTGATATATCAACTATATATATATATATATATATATATATATATATATATATATATATATATATATATATATATATATATATATATATATATATATATATATATATATATATATATATATATATATGTGTGTGTGTGTGTGTGTGTATGTATGTGTGTGTGTATGTCTATCTACCCATCTATCTATTTGTCTATTTATCTATCTACCTATTGTTTGATTCCTTGTGATAAAAAGTCCCATATTGTTTCCTAAACACAAAAACATAATAAGCAGTTTAAAACATGATATGAGACAACTTCAGAATTCCAATATTAAGGCCAAAAATCAGAGAATTATCTTGTGATTATGATTAATAGTGAGATCATGAGTGAGAGTGAGATTGAGAGTGTGAGTGTGAATGAGTGTGAGATAGCTTGGGGGTAGTTGGGAGGTTGAGGCTTCATCATGAAGCTATTTTGGGAAGCTATTGTATGTGATTTAAATCTATAATACCATATCTACATCACATCTTGTCTACTCTAGTGTGTCAGATTTTTTGTTATCTTATGCAATTCTTGAGGAATTGGAAGCTTGTGATTAGGGATAGCTTGTGATTTTGGAAGCAGTACAAGTGGTATCAAAGCACAATTGATCCTCGACAACCATGGAAGGTTTGACACAAATGATTTGTAAGCAAGAGGAGCTTATTCAAAATTCTTGAAGATTTTCGCAAAGAATGAGGTGGAAAGCAACTAGAAGGCACCACAAATTTGATCATAGACCTAAATGATGAGTTGGAAGAAGGTGCACAAACATCTAGCATGCCTAGAGAAAGACAGAAACACAATCATGAAGATATGGAGACTGTAAGTTAGCTCTAAACCAAGTCTTCAAGGAGGCAAAATTGAACAAT